>OX388200.1:39923047-40346917 GCA_947578815.1 Epinotia ramella
AATTCTCACCGATGTGAGTGATTTCCGAAAGTTCGTATTTTTGAAACTCACCGGTGACTTACATTTGTCATACCTATGATATCGATTTACGAGTGCCCCTACCCCATCCCTAGCCACTCGTAATTGAAATCACCATGCGATTGTTTTTGACAGTTGACGTTTGTGACATCTGCCAAAAAAGTACCAAAGTATGTTTTTCGGAAGAATTAGCAGCGGGGCTCGATTGTGATATTTGTGATTGCGACGATTTATTGAGAATATAAATAGGACGCCAAGTGCGTGTCGGACCACGCACAACGAAGGGTTCCGTGCCTATTAAAAAGGTCGTATCGTCACTGAAATCTTATGGCACTTACATCCTTTTCTTTAAGGAAGGCAGTTTTTAGGGTTCCGTAGCCAAATGGCAAAAAACGGAACCCTTATAGATTCGTCATGTCTGTCTAACTGTCTGTCCGTCCATGTGTCACAGGCATTTTACTCGAAAACTATAAGGTGTATTTGAATAAAATTTTGAGGATAGGTGTATTTTATTTGTGTATTTATTTGACTTTCAGTTTTATGTATGGAGTGCAAAATTTTTTTTTGTAATTTAATTACAAAACTATGTAACGGCAAACAAAATACACCTATCCTCAAAATTGTATTCAAATACACTATAGTTTTCGAGTACAGACACACACAGACATGACGAATCCATAAGCCATGCACGACCCAATAATGTACAGCCTGATAATCCATGTACATTGGGACGGTCATCTGTGCGGACTAATAATCTCCAGCGAATCGACGCCACCCCGCTGCGCGGGGTGTCTATTTCTGGTCTGAGGGACACAAGTGAACCCTAACCTAACCGACCTAAGACAGAGTTCGCTTATGACAAGCCATTTTTGTCCGCCCTGATAATGCACGGCCCAATAATCCGCGTCCACAAAAAGTAGACGCGGATTATCAGGCTGTACATTATTGGGCCGTGCATTATCACCCTGAGCAAACTTGGTCCGGGGCAATAATAGCCATGATGAAAAATTTTGAAAAACTGTTCTATAATGTTTAGAAACATTTATTATGTACAACGAATAAGATTTTTCTAGAGAAAATAACAGTTAAGTAGGAAAAAAATGCATTTTAGTTTTTAAATTTAAAATTGGCGCTAAAACGCTTGTCAGTGTCATGGCGTCCCGAGTGACGACACATTTGTATAAACCACGAACTTATAGACATACTGGACTTTGCCATTCAAAAATGTTTTGAAACCAGAAAAAAATGAGCTACCTTGAATGAGGTCACGTCTTTCCGTCATCTCTTTCTAGTTTTGTGATGTGTTGCTATAACTTGAAACACAAACAGCGCGACATTTCTATAAAGACGTGCTTTACGCTATACGGTTATCATTCATTCTGTTATAATTTCACTCAATTAAATGCAAATGAAAATTAATTTACTGAAATAAAAATGTATAGACTTTTCTAAATATCACTCCAAAAATACCAACGCAGTCAAAATCCTAACTTTGACGGTATGCTTGTACTGCTTGTTATGGCAATACTAATTAAAAAATATGACTGTTATGTCAAAACAGATTTTACCATATCGAAAGTTTATTTCGTGAAAACCCCCTACCCCCCCCCCCCCTACACCCCCTACCCTCCCCTACCTCACCTATACCCTTTGATACAATTTAATCGCAAAATGGTTATTGTCTTGTATAATGACGCTCTGAGGAAGTACTTGGAGACCGAATTCAGCTATTAAATTTTACAGGTAAGTGGCCATTTCACGAAAATATCGGCGGTTTTACTAGCAATCAATTTGAATCTAAGATCAGAGTGAAACTTGTTAGATTCTATGCAAATAACGTTCAGATAGGTTTATTTCCATCATTAGTAAGTGTGTATTGTTCATTTTGTAATTTAGCATAGGCAACTAGTTTTACGAAAGCGACTGCCATCTGACCTTCCAACTCAGAGGGAAAACCAGACCTTATTGGGATTCCGAAAAACTCATTGGCACGAGCCGGGGTTCGAAACCATGACCGCCGCTTGACAGCCGCATGCCTGAACCACTAGGCTACCGTAGCTTCATAAAAAAGAAATAGTATAAAAATATAAAAATCGGATCGGTGGAATGGGTTGGATGCATCACGCAACCTCTCTAAATAAAGTTTTTCACCCTCGCCATGCTCCCTCTCGTCGGCCACCACAGCAGCCATGACGAATTCATCCATTTCAAAATGTAATTTCAAATAGAAAATAAAAAATGAGAATTATCCACTTGACTTCACGTAAACAAATTATAATCGGGACTATTTTATTCGCCGCTAAAATTAGTCGATTAAGTTTGACGTTTCTGTGTTTTCGCGTAAAAACGACATGTCTAGAATAGCATTTTGACAGCTAAACTAAGTTGAATAGACCGCCTAAAATAAGAAACGTCACATTCAAATTAGCGCTGTCATTTGATTATGACAGCTGCTCATAGAATAGCAAAGTGTTTTAGCGACACCTAAATAAAATTAGGAAGTTTAGAGGCCACTGTAGAATCGGGTCCATTATAGGCTGATAAAAAATGTGTAATCTTATTACTAGGGTGACCATTCCGTCCTCGTGTTCTTCGTATTGAAAGGAGCAAAATTGTATCATTTTGACAGATTATATCATGACAATTTTAATTATAGTCTGTAATAATACAGTTTAATTTGTATAATTATTATTAATTTTACTTAATCAAATTTATTCAAAATTATTTATTCATCCTAGGTAGTAGGATGATGTAATGAGAATAATTTACATATAAAAAAATAAAAAAGACATTTATTTCAACCAACTGGGATCATATTACAAGGCGAGGAATAACAGGAAATAATTATAATTAGCTTGTTACATTACACAATATACTATAATCACAGACCACTTAACCTATAGACCCCGCTTACTAAGGCGCCCGCGTGAGCCAAGCTTAAGCATAAAAAGCACCAAGCAGCTACCACGCCCCCAAACATTCTTTTAGTACGCGGTCGACTGTTCACGAAGTAACATGCAATATTCAACTGCTTTCTTGGCTATAAAGTATACAAAATATGCCTTATTATATGGTGAAACTGTGTGGAAAGTGTAGCATGACATCTAGTCGTCAAAAGGATGAGATTTCATTTCACAGGTAAGCAGGTTTTTTCTTTTTACAACGAAAAAACAATAATAATTTAAAATTTCAATTTATAAAGTAAAAGTTTCTTAACGTGGCGACGCGTTGATGTCTTTCAACGGCTGTCTTTTTCTTTCGCTTACAATTTTGTGTAATTCCGTCTTTGTCGCACCATTGCAGTGTCTTAATTAGTGATGTGACTGATCGATTACTTACGTCACCGATATCCGTAAAACAATATTGAAGTGTTAATACCTAGCGTACAGAACGAACTTGTATTATTGAAATAAATACTACTAATACTGTATATATTTATGAGAGGTTTATTGTATTTGTAAATAATCGTTTGTTTTGTTTTTTAGTATATTGTATTACAAATCTCTAATAGTGATATTTATTTCTATAGGTACATGCATTGAAGATGTTTAAAAGAAAATCGACCGCTTTAGCCTAGTTGGTAGTGACCCTGCCTACGAAGCAAGAGGTCCTGGGTTCGAATCCCGGCATTTATTTGTGTGATGGATGAGCACGAATATTTGTTCCTGAGTCATGGATGTTTTCTATGTATTTAAGTATGTATTCATCTAGTATATACTCGTAAGTATGTTTGTCGTCGTCTAGTACCCATAGTACCTACAAGCTTTGCTTAGTTTGGGCTTAGGTCAAGTTGTGTAAGATTGTCCCTTAATATTTATTTATTATTTTAAAATGGAAAAGTCGCGGATTCAAAAACCAATTTTGAATAATAATTAATAATAAGTTGTTTTTTTCTAGTAATAAAGGTGCAACAGATGATGCGATGATATTTTTAACGTTTTTCAGATTTCCAAAATGTTGTACACAAAACCGAATTTGGATAGACGCCACAAAACAGTTCACTTGTCGCCCCCCGCGCCCCGCCAATTTGGCATATTGAGATACTAGACAAAGTTTTATGAAGTGGAGTCTATAGGTTAAGTGGTCTGTGACTATAATATACTATACTACTATAATATTCATACATCGGGGTTTTCGGAGCGGGAATGATTTGAGAAAGAGTAGAGATAAACAGATATGTTAGTCTAAGAAAATATCTTATTATGCCTAATGAATAACTACCTCTCTGTGAGTTGTATACAATCTGTGACAAAGTTTTATTTTAATTTCCGTAAAAGTCTTATAACTTATAAGGTAACAATTAAAATAACTTTAATTAATTACCTGCTGTAAATTGAATAGTTGACACGATTTTCAGAATAAACTATTAATATTTTTTCTATATTTGGGACAGTTAATCTACGGCGTCTTGCTGTAAATATCCATTTCAAGGAGCTAAATGATCTTTCCACGTCGACAGTTGTAATAGGTGCATATTTAATTTTTTTGTAGGAATCAATTGATGCACGAGAAGTTTGAGATTGAAGTTCTATTTCTTTGCCTTGTACCAACTCATTTATAATTTTTAGTGTGTTATAGCCAGAATTCTTCTTTAACACCAACTTCAGTTTATCATAAATCTGTTTTCCTTTTACGCTCATGTTTAATTTGGAAACATCTCTATAGGTTTCATGAACTATTTTTAAACTATCGCTGATGGACAGCTTCGCATCCTGTAGTTTTTTAATAGCATTTGGGATAGTCATCAAATGATTTGCTATGAAATTTAAGTCGCTTTTTATATTTGCATTTCCAAACGCTCTTTTTGCCTTTCTAATACTCTGGGCTTCGGTGGGACTGAATGTATTTAGAACACGTTTCACTTCATCGTAATGTTTGCTGTAATACGTTGCAGCTTCTATCCAGGTTCCCCACCGAATAATTGTTGGTCGAGGTGGTAAAGGCTCTCCGGGGAGCATTTCTTTAAACTTTTGTATTCTTTTAGGAGATTTCAAAAATGTCTTCTTAACATTTGCGATTAAATCATTCACATCTGGATAAAGTTTTCTTACTAGTTCAGCCACTCTATTTAAACCATGAGCCAAACATGTTACGTGCAAAAGATTGGGAAAAATACATTTTAAATTTCTTCCAGCCTTTAGCATGTAGCCCACACCGTCAGTTAAAAGTAAAAGTACTTTATTGTGATTATTATGGTTAGCACCCCATAATTCATCAAGAGCACTTGTGACCGTATTGGATATTGATACATTGTTCGTGCTGTCTAACCGTTTACTGGATATCAAGTGTTGAGTGCCAATGTGATCATCACGTAATGCTCCCACTATTAATATTATATGAGTATCAAGTATCTTACAATTTGTCAGTTATTCCTAGCGTATTCAGAATAATGGACACCCTACAATTTTCAGGATAGGTGTATTTTGGAAGCTACGGTAGCCTTGTGGTTCAGGCATGCGGCTGTCAAGCGGCGGTCGTGGGTTCGAATCCCGGCTCGTACCAATGAGTTTTTCGGAACTTATGTGCGGAATATTTACCGTTAGCTTTTCGGTGAAGGAAAACATCGTGAGGAAACCGGTCTAATCCCAATAAGGTCTAGTTTTTCCCTCTGGGTCGAAAGGTAAGATGGCAGTCGCTTTCGTAAAAACTAGTGCCTATGCCAAATCCTAGGATTAGGTGTCAAAGCGGACCCCGAGCTCCTTTAGGGGCAACGCTAGGAGAATGATGATGAGGTGTATTTTGTTAACCGCTACATAGTTTTGTAACTAAATTCCTAAAAAAAATTTTTTTTAGGGGTGCACTCCATACATAAACCTGTTAGTCAAAAATTTTTTTTTCATTTCAAGCCCACGTGTGGCACATTAATCGATAGGCCTTTCAAAATAAATATAAGGTTTCTCAGCATTTTTTTAGATTAGGTCATGCCCTCCCAACTCGAACAACGTATAATTATTACAAAAAAGAACTCATAGATGGCGACACAGGTACCGAGCGAAACATTTGAACCAGTAATCGTGAAGATAAAATGATTTTTACACCTTAATAAATTCACCGTACCTTAATTATATCGCAAACATCCTTCCGTACATAAAATAAAGGTAAATTGTATAAGTTTAGTAAATGCAATAAAATTGGTACTAAATCCATGTAACTCGTACATACGTGTGAGTTAAGTAAGTTTGCTACACGTATTATTGGGTACTGTCACTAGATGGCGCCATCACTGGTCGCGAAAGTTCTATGGAACCACAGACTCCAAGCGTTTGGTTATGTATAATTTTGTGTGATGTGTACTAAGTGTTCTAATAAGAGAGAGACGGATAGTGCGAGAAAAATCGAGAGAGCTCGCGCGCCGTCGCGTGCTAGCCGTGCAGCACACAAAAATCGAGAGTATGTAACGGCCGTCTTATGATAGACGTGCTGTCTCGCCCTATCTAATCGGTTAGTAACAATCTTGCAGTCCGCTTCGCAGGACCGTTTGAATGCGGCAATTTTCACTTTCTTACTATTAACTGGCCACACTGAATGAAATTGTAGTAACAAAACACCGGTTTAAAAAAATTACAAAATTACAGTGTAAAATATTAACATAATATTCTTTAGTATATATTTTTTAATTTTCGTTTAAATTTATTTGCATGAATATTGTGAGAAAAAAAACACTTGGCAGATCATGCCAATTCCATGGTCCAAATTGTGATTTTCATGCAATTAGTCAGGAAAACTCGTTTGACGGTTGGATTGTAGCGCAACATGCATCCACACGATAGCAATTAGTCAGATTCTGATGAATTGCGCTGACAAATTGGGGTAAAATCACATAATCTGGATGCCCCATAACATATCATGGCGGGCGTCCGTATTTTTCGGTTTAATTTTATTAAAATAAACAATAATCTCTTACTTAATAAAAAAATATAAGCATTTTTCTTATTCTATGATTAAAATTTCTCTAAGAAAATACCATATTTTAGTGATTTTCAATTACTGTCATCATGCCTATTGGAAGCCACTTTTGTCCGGGCTGATAATGCACGATCCAATAATCCGAGTCCACAAAAAGTGGACGCGGATTATCGAGCTGTACATTATTGGGCCGTGCATTATTGGCTCCCCTGTCTTATTATAAATAATTTCATACAATAATAATGTCTCTGTCAAATTAGTTAAAAATGCGTAGTGAAAATATTACCTCGAACACGTTCATCAACTTGACAGTGATACCATTGACATTGACGTTTACGCTTTACAGTATGACGTGCCCGCCTCTGCTCTGTCGCCCCCGGTGGTTGAATAAACACCCTAAATCTTGGGCATAAATAGCTTTTCTGCGGTGACCTATTCTAAAAATAGAAAACAGGGAGCTCTGTAAGTGAGCTGTATTTTCAATTCATGTAATTCTGCTTTATGTATCTCGAGGAGACTAGTGCCAGTAATTAAAATGAGTAAACGTAACAAACTACAAGACATGTTTTTGGAGCTGGACTGGAAAAAGATGTTAACGTGGAGCTACCTGAAGGGGCTAATAGTGAACCCGGCGCAGCTGTGGGTCGTGGCCTCGTTGATCATCGCCACGGAGTTGGTCGTGAACGTGCTAGTGGTGGAGCGCGTGCCGTACACCGAGATCGACTGGAAGGCGTACATGCAAGAATGCGAGGGCTTCTTGAACGGGACTTTTGACTACAGCAAGCTCCGCGGCGACACCGGCCCCTTGGTGTACCCAGCAGGATTTGTGTACATCTATTCATTGCTTTACTTCCTTACAAGTCAGGGTACTAACATTATTCTGGCCCAGTATTTGTTTATAGTTATCTACTTGTTACAGCTTGTGCTTGTTCTTAGGATTTATATTAAAACAAAAAAGGTTCCACCCTATGTATTAACATTTACAATATTAACATCATATAGAATTCATTCCATTTACATACTACGTCTGTTTAATGACCCAATTGCTGTATTATTCCTTTATGCCTCATTGAATCTGTTCTTAGATGACAAATGGACCCTGGGCAGTGTGTTCTATAGTTTAGGAGTTTCAGTAAAGATGAATATACTGCTTTATGCTCCTGGCTTGCTCTTTTTCTATTTGATAAATTTAGGCTGGTTGAAAACCATGAAACAACTTGCTATATGTGGATTTATTCAACTGTTACTGGGCACACCATTTTTGCTCAGTAACCCAGTAGCTTATCTAAAAGGCAGCTTTGATGTTGGTCGTGTTTTTAATCACACTTGGACAGTCAACTATAGATTCTTGGATTCTGACGTATTTGAGAGCAAGTGCTTTCATTTGACGTTAATGGTGATACATTTAGTACTTTTTCTGATATTTCTGCCTTTATGTACTAAATATTTTCAAACATACTGTCGCCTAAAATATGTTCAAAAACAGGTCCAACCTCAAATTGATTTAGAGAACAAAATTAACCAAAAAAAAATTAAACTGAAAAAGGATCAAAAAGCTAAAGCTGGGTTGGACACTGAAAAACTAACAAAAGAACAAGAAGATTTTCTGAACTCTTTTGAAAACATGCTACAAAAGTCTTCTCAGAAGGGTGGGAAAAAGACTTACAAAAAGCCAATTGAAGTAAAAGAACAAACTAAATACCAGATCAACTATGATATCTTATCTCAGTTGTTCATCCTTCCCATGTTCATAGTGAACTTCATTGGAATTGTCTGTGCGCGGAGCCTCCATTATCAGTTTTACTCCTGGTACTTCCACAGCTTGCCATATTTATTGTGGTCTACTAATTATTCAATTATTTTAAAGTTTTTAATCTTGGCTCTTATAGAGTTTTCATGGAACACTTACCCAAGTACTGTTTTATCTAGTATAATGCTTCATTTGTGTCATTTGAGTGTATTACTTGGTGTTTATAAAAAAATCTCAGCTGAACTTAAGGTTGCTGCCAAAGTAGATTAGAAATTTAAAGTATGGGCCGAAGGAACTTTCTCTTTTATATGTAAATACATGTTATTGACATGATTTAAGGAATTCTATAGTATATGTATTTATAGCGACTTAAAATTACCTGTCTCAAAAATTGGCAGTTAAGTCTGTACAGAGTGTGAGACTTGAGTCAGCCTGTTGTATGAGTAATGAAAGGCTATTGTGTGTACATTTATGTACATACATCAATATAAGTTTTGTAAATATTAGAGATATGCGTCACATTCGTGTTAGTGTATTTTTGAATGTTCATATCCAGTGCAAGTACTGAATAAAGTTAGGAAGTAATTCACTGCAAGTTGTAAAAATATAATATAGTCATTGCCTTGTGAAATCATTGTGCTTAAATAGATTAGTATTGTTATTTAACTTACATTATTGTCCATAATTCACTTTATTCAATTGAATCAGTCCTTTTAGAACAATAGGTCAACTGAATATTCGACAGTGTTAGTATTCTCTAATAAATATAAAATTTAAGGACCAATGTAAATAACTATAAATTCATCGTTACTGAGTGTGCTCATACTGCTTATGTAGATACATGTTATAAATTCTGAAAGTGCACTGTGTGTTACATTATAATACAACTTAATTTGTAATAAATACATTTACTCAACAAAAGTGTTAATGCGTAAATTTATTTTTAACTTAACTTCCCCATGCGACTGTCGGCACGGGAAAGTTTAGGTGTCCCTTTCCCATCGCCTTTAGAGCGCGATTGCCTCCTATTGTGAGGATTATTCTTAAGCGAATAAACGTCCTATTGCACGTCAGATAGAGACAGCTTTAGTTTAATTACAACGTAATTTTGCATTTTGCCTCATACTCCTTATCTTATCTTCTTTTAAAAAATGGCTTCTATCTAAGTTAAGATGATTTCGCCAGTGTCAAACTTGATACACTCATAAAGCAACGTTGTTCAGTAGTTTGGTCAGCCGTCAATAATGCACCGCATCCCCGACGACACCGCCTAATACTCCAATACCGCCGTCGGCCGTCGAGACGAACACATCGCTGCGCTGCCGCTCCGTGCTCGAAGATCGAAGCTGAAGAACCTCTACTGATGCTGCATGAAGATGTGAATTGATGCTGCATTGCCGGCGCCCGTCTTCACAATTATGAACTGTCCTTTTCGGGACAACCAAAAACTGCTCTTGTCAGAGCAATCAGCTGTTCTTATCAGAGCAGCTGTTTTCTGATGTCAATCCGTTTCTTGCTGAGACAAACCACACGTCAATCTTCTCTATACCTACACCGCTATTGCCTATTTTCTAGCCTCTACAACAATGTACTATTGTTATGCAAGCCTGCAAAGCTGTTGTTTGGCGCAAGTGCTTGTATTGAAAGCCGAGCTAGGGAAGGATTGTAAGAATGAACCATTCGCTTCGCTCATGGTTCAAAAGTACAATCCTGAGCATATCGAGGCTTTCAAGGCACGAGACGCCAAACAACTTTGCTGCCGAGCGAAACACACAACTTTTCACCTCACCACCGCGAGGAAAATTGTAAATGTAATGAAAGTCATTTGGACCTTACTCATTTTCAATAAAGGTTTGTTTACATTTCATCAAGAACAAGCATTTTATGATTATTAAATGTAACATATAAACATTTTTGCATCTTTAAATAACTCCGCGCTTACCTACATTAAAAAAGTCAAAGTAAAGTAGTATTGGGTACTCACGGGTAAACTAAGGCTCAAATACGATTGGCTGTAGAAATTATTGGCAAATATTATTGGCTGTAGAACAAAACAAAACGAAATAAAATGTATGAGTTTTTTCTTAAATTAACTTATAAAACGGTGGGTTCCAAAATTGCATGGAGCGAAATGTTTTGAAAAATAAAACTTCATTTTAAAATAGAGAGATTAAGGAGAGAGGGTAGAACTACCCGAATGGATACTACGGGGTCCGTGTATTTGGCCTGTTTTAATAGTGAAAAAGTTAAAAGAATTTCTCCAGAGGCATTTTAATGTTTGCCGTTTTATTGCCGGACTGTGCACAAGTGTTTTCCTATCAATATTCGGCAATCTGGTGCCTTAAAATGGAATCATTGGATTTGACGTAGCATTGTTTACCTGTGCACCAAGTTATCAACAGTGAATGTGAAAGTTCTGCGATAGGGCGGCGCGGAAATAGTGACAAGTCCGACGGGAGGTTGTGCAATACCAGATTAATGTGTGTGTGCAGGTCAATAATATATTAATCATTACAAAGATTGATTCGCCCAATATAAAAACTTGCTTACCCTGCATACCATTCTTACACATATACCGCCATCTAGGCGTTATTGATCGTACTAACGAGCTGTCACCTCACACTGAACCTCTTCCTGCGTCCGGCCTGCGCAGGAGCACGTAACGACGCCGGCGCGCCATCTGCAGCTTTGTAACGGAGTTGCCGAGCACCCTACGGTTTGCTTGGTTTGGAGCAACGGCGAAACTTCACCCCGTGGTTTTGCATTTTAGTGACCCCGATTCCTTGGTAGAGGGCATTATTAGTAGTCATCTAGTCAAATGAACATTGTTTTATGTTTTAAATTGTTTATTATTATTTGTGAATAGTGGGTTTTTTTATGTTACTAATTGACGAATAATTGTGTACCAATGTCATTTTAGTGGTGCAATTTAGTCAAGGATCGGTTTTTGAAGTTAAACATAGGTTTTATACGGTTTTACAGCCCAAATTGTAGGTATATTTTTCATTTACAAATGTTTTATCTATGCGTCTATTAATGATTTTTATTTTTATTTGTCATTTTTTTAATTTTTAATTTTAGAATTTTAATTGTAATAGTGTATATTTTAATGAATTCGCAATTTAATTTATTGATTCAATGTTTATGATTATTGCTATTTTCTTTTTTTATTCTAAGGTGTTAGTAAAATGGTCCTTACTACATATACATTTGAATTTGGCTGGTGTACTTTTACTAAAGGAATTTAGTTGTTGTATTGTCCTATTTACATTTATCATAGATTAGTTACTAGCAATTAGTGTGCACAATGAGTTCCCTGTCGGGGTCGACGTGCCCTTATTGTCGGGACTCAGCGCGAGTATTTACATCGCGAGGCCTTAAATCGCACATAACACGAATGCAAAAAGATGTTTCCTGTCCTTCTGCGTCGCAGCCCGTCAGCGGTGTTGCTGTGCACTTTGATGCCGCGCAACCAGCAGCAAGCGTTCAGAGACACAGTTGCAACCTGGACCAACTCGCCTCATTGAAGGAGTCAGTTCGGGTCCTTCGGCACATTCCGAGAGGGGCGAGGAGTGTTGCAGCTAGAAAATTGTGCGGCATTATCGAGAGGTGCATTGCCGTTAATGGGGTAGACGAGTGGTGTGCTCTTCTGTCTTTTTCTTACAGGGCCCTGAGGACTCCTGAGGCGGGGGGTACAGGATCTTTGACTGCGAAGGTCAAAGCAAACATAGAGGCCTTCTCGTACCTGTCGCCGGATAATGGTGCTATGGCATCCCGATCGATCTCTCTCAATAGGACGATTGAGGCCAAGGTCCACGAGGGAGACTTGAGAGGAGCTGTCCGGCTTCTAATGAGCGAGGACACAATCGCTCCGACAGGACCAGGCACTTTCGCAGCGTTGCAGTCTAAGCATCCGAGTCCGTCCCGTCCTCTCAGTTTCCCAACAGAGTTAGACCTTGACTGCCCTGCCTTGTCAGTCAATGTGAATGATGTGTCTCTGGCAGTTAGTTCTTTCCACAGTGGGTCAGCAGCTGGGTTGGATGGAATCCGTCCGGCCCACTTAAAGGAGCTGACATCTGGCGCGGCTGGTGACAGTGGATTGCGCTTGATGGAAGCACTGACCAACCTGTGCAATTTTTTGCTTAGTGGGAAGCTGAACCCACAGGTGTGCCCCTATTTGTATGGGGCTACTCTTTGTGCGTTAAATAAGAAAGAAGGGGGGCTGAGACCGATAGCCGTGGGCAGCACTTTCCGTCGACTCGTGGCCAAGCTTGGGTGTCGTGCAGTGAGAGGGGAGATGGCCTCTTATCTGCAGCCGCATCAGGTGGGTTTTGGGACGCAATTGGGTTGCGAAGCGGCGATACATGCTGTACGTGCTTTTGCATTGAAACCGGAGAATGCCGGCAGCGTCATTATAAAACTCGACCTAAAAAACGCTTTTAACACAGTGGAGAGGGACGTATTGCTGGGTGAGGTTGGGGAGAAGATTCCTGCGCTGTTTTCTTTTCTTCACCAGGTTTATTCTTCACCTTCCAACCTTTTTTACGGAGATGACCTTATTTTGTCACAAGTGGGGGCTCAGCAGGGGGATCCACTGGGTCCACTCACTTTCAGCATCGCAATCCAGAAGGCCATAACCGAGCTAAAGTCCCCTCTTAACATCTGGTACCTCGATGATGGCACCATTGGGGGCAAGCCGGAAGAGGTGGAGCAAGACTTGCTCGTCTTGCTGCCGCGCCTGAAGGATATGGGGCTGGAAGTGAATACCTCCAAATGTGAGATTTTCCCCTGTGGACCGCGGTCAGCTTCTCTCTTCTCTTTTTTCTCGGGTTTACTTCCCGGCCTCAAGGAACTGAACACTGATTCTTTTTGCCTACTTGGTGCACCGATTTTTCCTTCCGCAGTTCCTGGGGCACTCAAAATTCGTAAGGATCTCCTTCTCCTCGCGGGCGAACGTCTCAAGGGTTTAGCCCCGCACGTGGCCTTGGTTTTGTTGCAAAAGTGTTTCGCCGTTCCCAAGATCACGTACCTGTTGCGCACGGCCCCTGTTTGGTTATTCCCTGGTGACATTGAGACCTTTGATTTGGCTATTAAGTCGACGATTGAGTCAGTGGTCAATGTGTCCCTGAATGATATTCAGTGGACACAAGCAGGTTTGCCCATCCGTCACGGGGGCATTGGGGTGCGGCGTGTGGTGGACGTTAGCCTGCCGGCCTTCTTGGCGTCGGCCCATGGGGTTGCTGACCTAGTTGCTGAGATTTTATCATTAGATGGCGACGGGGTAAGCATACCGTATGGGGCCGACGCTGTGAGTCGGTGGTTGGCTATCAACCCAGGTGCGTCTGTCCCGGAGAACCCAAGACTCCAGCGCGCGTGGGATGACGTAGGGTGTAAGGCCACCTTGGACGGTCTGGTTGGAAGCGCTTCGGGTGTGGACCGCGCAAGGCTTCTGGCAGTGTCGCGGCCGGAATCGGGGGCTTGGCTGCAGACGTTACCCTCCCCTCAACTAGGCACGTTACTGGACGGTGACTCGTTGCGGGTGTCCGTCGCTCTCCGTTTGGGCTGCGATGTATGTCAACCACACGTATGCATCTGCGGTTCCACGGTGGGAGCTGACGGCCATCATGCATTGAGTTGCCGGCGATGCGTCGGGAGGCATCCGCGTCACCATGCCTTGAACGACGTGGTCCAGAGGGCGCTCAGGTCAGCGGGTGTTCCGTCCGTGCTTGAGCCTCCGGGTCTTAGTCGCACAGACGGCAAGCGGCCTGATGGCCTAACGTTAGTGCCGTGGGAGAGAGGGCGGTGCTTGGTCTGGGACGCTACGTGCGTCAGCACCTTCGCCGCCTCTCATATCAGTCGCACAGTACGTGCGGGCGGAGCGGCGGCCGAGTCTCAGGCGGCAGTGAAGCGCCAAAAGTATGCTCCTTTGGGCTCGGGGTATATTTTCGTTCCGTTTGCGGTGGAAACGGCGGGCTGCTGGGGTGCTGACGCTAAACAATTTGTGCGTGACATAGGCCGTCGACTAAGGCAAAAGGGAGAGGACCCCCGTTCCGAATCGTTTCTGGTGCAGAGGCTGTCCATGGCCATCCAGCGTGGTAATGCTGTGAGCGTTATGGGCACTTTTGCACCGGGAGCGATAACGAACGGGGTTGACTAAACATGTAATATTTGGACTTAAGTTTTGTATACTGTATGACTGACATTTAATTTTAAAAAAAATATGCTATTTTAAAATTACTTATTTGTAATTATCCTTATAAGTCAGTCTAATTATTAATATTTCATATGTGACTAAGAAAGAATACGTATCATTAATTTAATTTTATCAAAATAAAAGAAGACCGGGTTGCACTCCGGGAGTGCCGTCAGAAGTGAAAACTCAATAACATTGTAACAGTTTTTCGATCAGCGGCGCTACCACGAACTTCGAAAGTCGAAGTTCGTAATACATGCATCTCTGTCACTCGAGTAAGGGAGTGCGATAGAGATGGAAATACCCAAACTTCGACTTTCGAAGTTCGTGGTAGCGCCGCAGGTCACGAGACATCTTACGGTGTCACCCTAAAAAATAATTTGACGCAAGTTTATAAACAATTATCAATTTTATTTAATCGTATGGCGATCTGTAGAATAGGCGAATATCCATGTGATATTTTTATAGGAGCGCCTATTTTGCCGAAAGTGTTGCTCATTTAGCACCACCCAGGGGACACGTGCAGGGTTGTGGTAGGTAAATCCTGCGGACGCGAGCAACAGCCCTAGTAGCATTTTAAGTTGGCACCACGTTGGGCCATTGATCACCGAGTTAGCCCAACGAAAATGCTACTAGGGAGATTGTCCCCCAACAATTATCAATTTGGGTGCGAGGGGCCGCCTGTCGCGTATTTAACAAACAATTTTTCCCCATCCCAAAAAGTGCTCAGCGCCGCTAAAGAAGTTTTTACTTCAATAATAGTGAGTTATTGGCATAACACCATTAAGTTTCTGAACGCAGGATGACCTCTCATTCTGTATAGAAAAAAGTTAGACCTCGCAATTGACCGTCACGTTCAAAATTCAAAAACTTTCCACGCTAGCGGATATAATGGACTTTTGGGCGCAGATTTTGAGCGATAAAGCAAGCCTTTTCGAGCCGGTGAGGTGAAAAAACCTATGTAATGTGTCGGCCTAAAGTGCAATACATGGACTCGTCTCCGTCTACACACTCGTCCATCTTACTATAGTGCGTTTTTATGCATTAGAAAGAAGGATAAAGTACGAAGGACGAGGTCTTTTATATATGACACCTTATGCCACACAGCTGTCAAAGTATCTCAAACAGCCATTAAAAAAGACTTACATATTATTGTTGTCGACCCTAACACGATATAAGTGTACGGCGCGGTGCCCCGTAGTTACATCACGGGAAGAGGGTTGCGACGTATGGTGCCTGGCTTCGACAGCCTCGGACCAAGGGGGCTGACCTAGTGAGGTCGCTGGTCCGAACCGCGGAAGTGGTCGACGTGCACACAAATTGGCATGTGTGGCCGTCGATTGTTCCCTGCAGCAGCGGAGGCACGGTGCGAGCGTGACGGGAGCTCTGTTGTCGTCGCACTCACACACAAGTGGGATCCACAGGCGGAAATAAAACTCCGATACTCTTGAGAAAGCTTGATGGCACGGCTGGTTGGTTGGAGCGAGATGGGTATATGTTGCTCTAGTGATAGTCGAGCTTGTTATAAGTCGAGGGTACCCTCTCGGCCCTCCATCCGGTCAGAGCGGGTGTTCCACAGGGCTCCGTCCTTGCCCCCACCCTCTTCAGCCTCTACATCAACGACATCCCCAAGATTCCGGGTGTGAACTATGCCTTGTTTGCGGACGACACTGCAATTTATGCAACGTCGCCGCACCCGTCCAGGCTGACCAAGATCCTGCAGAGCGCAATCAGTTCCCTCGGGAACTGGTTTCGCCTCTGGAGGGTCGAGGTCAACCCGGACAAGAGTCAGGCCATAGTTTTCACCCGTCGTCTTGGCTACCCCAAAATCCTCGCCAAACATACTCCCATAACCCTCTTTAGTTCTCCTATCCCTTGGGTCCCCTCTGTTAAATACCTGGGTGTTCACCTTGACCGTCGCCTTAACTTCAAAAAACATATCAAAGTAGTCCGAGATCGAGCCGCCTTCATCGGGGGCCGCCTTAAATTCCTTCTAGGAAAGCCCTCCAAACTTTCACCTTCCAACAAGCTCACTCTTTACAAAGCCTGCGTAAGACCTATCTTCGCGTACTCATCATCAGTTTTCGCCCATGCATCTAAACCCAAGCTCAAATCTCTTCAGATACTACAGAACAAATACCTCAGACGTACGGTTAGCGCTCCGTGGTACATAAGAAATGTGGACCTCCACAGGGACCTCCGTATGCCCTCTGTAAAATACCACATGAAGATGAGGTCCAAACACCTTCACGACAAAGCTGATTCCCACACCAACCCACTCATTAAGGCGTTTGCGAACTATACCCCCACTAAGTCGGCGCCGCTTCTAAAAAGGCGTCCGCGAAACGCACTTTTAGATAGCGACGACGACATAACCCTGGCCCACGAGAAAGACATTCAACTCACTAAGGAACTAAATTCTAGGCGTAACCCGACAGTATCACAGACTCACAGTGGCTTAGTTTCAAACATTTCTCCATCCCCTGCACTGGTAATTGGCACTGACTCCACAGGTTCAACATCTCAGCAGCCCAGGGCGCCCTCTAGGCCCCCGCGTCGACGAGGCGCCCCACTGTCCATCCCCCACTACCCATGGATCCCCTTCCCAAGGGCATCACCAATTGTCAGTCCTCCCCCTGCGTTGGGGAGCGACTCTAGAGTCACAGACTCAGACCAAGAAATTGCTACTGTATCACTATTGGGTAGTGAAGCCACCTGCCTCCCTATTCAAGGGAGTGAAAGACCCGATGGCCCCTAAGGCCGCCGGGCAATATTAGTTATATAGATTCTTAGCGTAAGTTTTAGTTTGTATTCTTTTTGCTGTTTTGACCCTCTGGTCATTTCACGCTCAGTCCAAGCCGAGCTAAAGGGTCCTGCGTAGGCCCGGCTCGAAGCAATCCACCAAAAAAAAAAAAAAAAAAAAAAAAACGAGCTTGTTATGAGTGAACATTTTGCTTGTACTCCACCTTATATATAAACCTTCCAGCATTACCATAACGTAAACATCTTTATTTCGATTAAAACAGTCATTTCTTTACACAATTTTGTCTTAGGTTTTAGCGTTTACATTCCAGTACCGTCTTAATCTAGGTAAATCTAGGTCTTAAGTTATGTTAATCTTGTACAGAATTACTCAGTGCATAATTGTTAATAGGCTAAATGAATACATTTCAAATAGTTTAGGTGAAATTCCTATCTAAACACTAAACTTTTGTAGTTTTATGCAAATTAATACTTTTGATTCCTTTGTTACATCATAAATAAAGTACAAGAAGATATGTCAACGCCATACATTAAAATAAATCCGCCTTATTTGCTATGAGCACCAGGGGGCGTTAGTAACCTGGTTATGTAGATTGCTGTCAGCAATAGATGTCGCTTATATCAATATGCCTTTTACGGACTCATCGAATACACTAACGACATCTGTACCTACAACAGGTGATGTTGTAAAGAATCTGTTTTATGCAGTCAATAGATGTCACTTTGAAAGAAAGATTTGCACAAAGTAAAAGATACAAAGTAAAATCATAGTATTTTTTTCCGTTTTGTTAGAGCACACGCGAGCAGCCAATAAAATGCTTAATTTTCGTACCTTTTCTTGGAACCTCCACCATACCATCATGTACCATAAATAAAGTACCTATATAAGGATATATAAGTAACCTTACAAAAGACCGCAGCCAAAGTTCCACTACAGTGCCAGGGCCCCCGAGGGTGAGTTATGTGAATCTATCAACAAAACTCATCCAGCTCATCCTGTTTGATGATGTGCATTTGTACTATCATGTACTATCAATCTCAAAGCTATGGCTGTACTCTGATTCGTCTGTTTGCTGCCATGCGATTAATTGTGCGAGTGGCTCTATGTGCTCTAGAACTCGCAGACCAATCTTCTTTTCTTCAAAAAGTTAAATTTGACCCACTTCCCTGTGACCGATTGAGCTGAAATTTTGGGTATAAGTATAGTTTGGATGACAATTCAATATTATGGTACCATCGAGCTGATCTGATGATGGAGACAGAACGTGGCCCCCGTTCACGTGGCCGTCACGGAGCGTCGTGGTGGAACTCCGTAATAAAACCACATAACCCTATCGAGTTTGGGCTCGTTAGAATCGTCTCAATGAGCAGTTGATGACGGTATACAGAAAAGTACAGTCGACAATAAAAGCTTGAACCCAAAAGTGAAATTTTTGACAGAAAGTTATTTATTTCTAAAAAGTGACTCGACAAAAAAAACTATATATTATACTAAACGAACCTGCTCACAAAATTTCACGAGAATCGGTTGAGAATGCGACCTGTAGAGGAGAACAGCTGGACAGACACCGGACATACGAACGGTGTTCGGTCGAAGCTGAAGCGTAGAACTTCGTTCGCTTCGCTCCTTCGTTCGATAAAACACATCGAATACTCAATTCAGTAAAGGAAGCGCGTTTTTGACTCCATTACATGCGATTCGAGACATCCTTCTATTTACTGCCTGTGAGTAATGCAGATTTCCTTGAGAAAATTAAGGTAAAAGGGGGTTCAATAAAACGTATTATATGTAAATGATTTCATTCATTTTGTAGTAGCCTAATTTTTTGCTGATTTTGTATGAGATTTACAAAAATTTTTTTTTTTAGTAACAATAATTTTTCCAAAAACATCTATGTGCTCTGTACAAATACATTTTGAATGTATTTAAATAATCTGTATGTAGATTACAAATTAAATTATTCAAAATATATTTATTTACATTTAATTATTTTTTTACAATATCAAATTGTCGTTCATATTTCGTAAGACATACGTCAATCACTTGGTAAAAAGTGTCACTTGCAGGGGCGGCTTTATCTATAGTGCAGGAGGTGCGTTGCACGCGGGCGCACGGTCCTAGGGGGCACCGAGCGCCACTCACAGGGCGCCACTCGCCTCGACTCGGGCGCTAGCGCGCGCTAGGGGGGGTGCTAGAGGGCGCTACGGTAATGATTGCACCCGTGCGCGACATGGGCTAGAGACGCCTCTGGTCACTTGGGCATTTTGGTTTTGTATTTTCAGCATTTCCATCCAAAATGAATAGTTTTTTTGTCATCTAGATCGGCATTTACAGTCATCACTTGCAAGCATTTTATGCACTTGAATTTATCGTTGCATTTTTTGGCTAACTATCCCGCAAAGTAGGTTACAGAGCATTGCTCCTTCAGCGGATGCGTTGCTCGACGCCGCTGCCCCGTTCACGCAAGAGGAGCTTTCTTCCAGACATCTTTTTATTTGAGGAGCCTCAGTTGGATGTGATGACGTGGGCTGTGGCGATTCGGGTTGTGGTGCTGAAGTTTGCCACTCCTCAGGATCATTGTCAGGTTTTCTTACTTTGTCCGGTAGGTCGCACGTCAATGAATGTAATTTCAGTACCAGATCCTGAAATTTAAAAAATAAATATTAAACTAAACAATATTATCCGAGCATACTTAAATTTTGTTATCATCCTATTTACCCCTTCCGTTGAGTTGATAGAATTAGGACTCCTGCGATAGATCGATTAGGTAGTGTCTGTATACGTTTATTCAGTCATTCATGTGTAGAGGAGACACAATTTCTTTGAAGTACCTAATTTGAAATTCAAAGCTGTATGTGAAGTCCCCAACACACACTGGGCCAGCGTGGGCATTACTGCCCGTTCCCTCTCATCCTTGAGAAGAGGGCTGTGCCCAGCAGTGGGACGTATATAGGCTGATTTATTATTTATATTATTATTAAATTATACTGCTAATATTTTCAAATATGCTTGCCGCCATATGTGAATAAAAACCGGCTATATTTGAAACCTAACCTAACCTAATATAACGTATAATTTTATATTAATTTTATTTTCAGTCTTGCATGTTTAGCTAAGAAATTCAATACATGACATACTTAATTCATTACTTAAAATTATAGAAATGTCTTCTAAAAAAACGCAACAAGCTGAACACTAAAATTATAACTCAATAATCCAACTTTGGATGTAGGAATGTAGATATACATTAGGTACAGTGCAAACATGAAATGAAGGATTAATAAGGACTCTAATCACTTTGGGGCGAGAAATAAATTGATAAAATGTCAAGTTGACTGATGCATGTCCGACATTACCAAAGTATTGTACGTGCTTAGTTGTATAATTTTGTTTATTGTAAATAAAACAGAGCTTACCTGAATTGTTAATCCAGATCCGTAGGCGATTTTTATCACTAACTGGAAAACGGAACAATGTGTGACTTGACAGTTTATGAATTAGCACCGATGTGCCATTTTGGTAAATGCAACAATATCAAATCAGTCCGGTAGAAGTCCAAGTGGGATGTAAATCACTGGCTAACAAATCCATCTCTAAATCAAATCCTAGGTCCTTTCAAATAAGCGGAGGTCAAATTTTAAAAGAATAACATTAGGGTTTAGGTTAAGTTCGTGGTAGATACCTATCGTCTCTGAGTTACAGTGTTGCCAGTTAAGTCTCTATCTTTCCATATACTTCTGATTCTGACGTTTTAACTTCGCCCATGTAATTACACGTGTATTTTCACTACGCTTTTATAAAAAACTATCATACCGCACGTTATCTTTATTTGTATTTTTAATTGAGACTATAAACTCATACTAAATCATTTTTTTCGCAAGTGTACAAATGGACAAAGTTTTTGCTGTTTACCTACAATTTAAAGGAATAATTTTGTAGCAACATTTCCTCATTTCGTCTGCACTGAGTCGTTTCGTTGTACGCAGTTCTCTTTACCATTATACAGTTTCAAAGAAGAGTGCGAAGTGATAAAGAAATAAATAATTATTATGCTCCATTATTTATTATTAATTTAAGAGATTGTAGTCACGTTATGTTCATTTTAATTTAATGTAAAATATTTGTAGTGTTAACTACACGCAGTGATTAATTTGTTGTAATATATAAGATGTCGAAATGGAACGTTATGAAGAGATGTTAAAAATAATAAAATAAATTGGAAATTAGTATACAGTTAGCGACGTTGCCAGATCGAACCACGGCGCTGACAGCGAGCTACCTATATAGGATGGCTGACAACGTCGCGCGTCGTAAGCACTTCGATAGGTACTAATTGGCAATTTGAATCATAAATTGATACATACTCGAATGTGAATGGCAGTAGGTACATATAGGTATTAGTCTTTATGTATGGTATTAGATACCTATGTAAAGAAAGAATATTCAAATAAGTTGTAAAATAAAAACAGTTTTACGTATAGGTACCGAATAAATTTATGAACTTTTTTTTACTTACTGTAGTGTGATGTTTTAGGGACTAGGTTACCTATTCTAATAATTATCTACTAAACTCATCAGTCTCATCACAATCCTCGTAGCGATATTCCCGGGTTTGCCCCTAAAGGAGCAAGGGGTTGACACCTAATCCCAAGATTTGGCATAGGCACTAGTTTTTACGAAAGCAAATGCCATCTGACCTTCCAACCCAGAGGGAAAACTAGACCTTACTGGTTTCCTCACGATGTTTTCATTTACCGAAAAGCTAACGGTAAACATTCCGTACATAATAAATAAGATTAATAAGTTCCGAAAAACTCATTGGTACGAGCCGGGATTCGACCCCACGACCGCCACTTGACAGCCGCATGCCTGAACCACTAGGCAAACGTATCTTATTTAAAAAACTGTCTAGGTAAGTTTTCTTTTTATATATTTACGTAACAACAATACGTTTAGTAAATATATCAGGTTTAAAATAGCGCCATCTATGGACACTTATCCTACTAGAATCCTGCGCATGGATACTTTGTCCACTTACAAGCTAAGCTTTAATAAAGGTCAAGCCGTTCACTAGATGGCGCACAAATAAAGGATGTTATAAATTATTTTGAACCGATTTACGATCTTTTAAGGACTGTTTCTGGTTGTTTTTATTTAAAAAATTTCAATAAGTGAAAATGAATATTTGTTAATGATAATATTTGAGATTTCGTATAACGTAAACTATTAATATCCGTAAGTGGTGCTCCAAGCGACATCTCTTAGAGTTCCTCAGAACTATTCGACCGCAGTATGGGGTAGTTACTCTTTGTTATATTTACTTTATGGTTACATCTAACAGAGGTCGTAAGCACTATTCTCAGTTATTTCATTAGATTAATATCTTACTGTAGATTAATAATGTAGTAAAGTTTACTATGTTAAGCTTAAGGCTTGTCTAATATTTATGAATGATGTGCATAGTGCAAGTGAAAATTACCAAAACATGAGCTATGCAAAGGAAATGACTATAATTACATGCTTCTAATTAGCTTAAAGAGCTTTACCTACTGTGGCATAGTGCCGTTTGTTCAAATCCTTAAAACTACGTTCGGCGCATTGCCGTTTTAAGCAGAATTAATGAGGAATGAGGAGGCAAAGGTTGTTTTGTGATTCTACTGTCGAATATAAATTAAGTTAATTAAATAAATTTAGAAAAATATGGAAACAACCTTGTATGAAAACTAAATGAACCCAGCTTTGGTTATGTGACTGGAAGCTTTGCAAAGCGTACTCTGAAAGCTTCGCAACCACCGGCTTTTCAGGCGGCCAGGCCAAAGTCACAATCGTTGAGGAATATTCGATTCATGAGGCACACCTACCAAAGGTGTGACCTCTATAAATGGTACAACTTCGTTTACCTATTTATATTTGGAGCTTAAAGCTCTTAACGGAGGCTTTTACCTACACGTTATTGTCAAGTCCGGGTATATTTGGATGGTTAGTAAACTAGACCAATCCGCTCATATAAGATGTTAACTGTAGGGGAAAGTACCTTGACATAAGTCCGAAACCTATGAACCAAAGAGAGCTGTTGAGATGGTAAAATAAAGAGTCAAAGCTATGTATTTGTCTTACAGACGGCTGCCTTGAACAGTCTCCCCTTAATACGTAAGCACAAGAAATATGCTAACCAAGGTAGCTTAATCGAACAAATATGAGTATAAATTTGTCAATCCAAATTTCGTTCTCACCTTTACAATACATGCGTGTACATCAATTTTCAGGAACTACTGAAGCGCGCGCTGCAGTCATATTTACGTATCGATTAATACGAGATGAAAATATCGCGCGCCGCGCTTACTACCTATTTTTTCGTATTGTAGGTAGATCGAAATACTCCCATTCACATCTACCCACCACACATGTTTTATGATTAGAACGAGACGCAAGATATCAAGCGCCTGCTCGCTCAGTGCTCTTTTCAAATGTGGGTGGATTGAAATAATCCTATTCACATCTACCCACCACATATGTTTTATGATTAAAACGAGATGCATAATATCGAGCGCCTGCTTGCTCAATACGCTTTTTCTTATGTGGGCGGATCGAAATGTCTCCATTCACATTCACCCACTACATATGTTTTATAATGGTAGATGGGAATAAGACTACGAGATTTACTAAATAATGACTGTCTTGAACAATAAGTGTTTTCATTATTTATATCTAAATAATACTTACAACAATTTATTTATTTTGAAAGTATTTATTTTTTGACTCTGTTATTTTAAATTTCGTTATTCAGTTCTGCAAAGGTTGCGTAATAAAAAACCTAAAGAAGAAGAGGTTTGAAACGATCGGTTCGCCTTCACCAAAAGCAAAGATACAGAAACAGGGTCCATTAACAACAAATGAGAAACGTATGGTGGTCAACATTTACAAGTTGGTGTGTGAACTTTGCAGCAAGGATGAATTTCCGGGTAAGGTAGATTTAGTAAAAAAACGGCACTTTTTATTTATTACATAGGAAAAATACAAAATAACTAATATAGGCCTGTTAAGTTCTCGTTCTGCTAAGGACTTCGTAACATCTAATATTTGTCCCAAGCAGAAAAGGTTGACGACTGCTTCTTTGTTTACCGTATTTCTAATCCTAAAATAACGGACTATAGCCTCTACAACAATGTAATTAATCTGCCCGCGAGCTACGTGCAATTTTTTGTCAGTCACTTCCCTCCGGTCGACAACTTGTGAGAAGCTTAAGAAAGTTGTATCATGAAGCCCCGTGGACGTCAGCTGGGGCTCCGTCGGTGGGTTGACCAGCAGCGCCTCCCTACCCAAACAGTCACTCCCGTCAGCTGGTCACATGATGTTAAAATATATTCCTACTATAAACGCGCGGTTAAAGCGACGGCGCGTTACTTCGCCATGCACTTTATAGCAGGCGTTAATGTTCGTGTGACCAGCTGACGGGTTTTCCACTACTGTAAAGTCAGCTGACGATTTTTTTTAGTCACAATATTGGATGAACTATCATTTGATGATAAAATGAATACTTTAAATGGCAAAATTTATTTTAATTTTTTACTTGTTTGGGAGGCTGCTGCTGGTCAACCAACCGACGGAGCCCCAGCTGACGTCCACGGGGCTTCATATCATTATACCGTCATCATTCTGAACCATCTCAAAAGTTATCGCACGCGGGTCGATTGGTCACGAAAATCGGTAGCTAGCTCGCGGGCTAAATGTACTTAGATATATTCTCGAAACAATTGAGTTGAGGTATACTTTTAGTAAGTACTAATTCAGTACATATCGAGTAATTAATTCGTTTTTAGGGTTCCGTAGTCAAAAAGGAACCCTTATAGTTTCGCCATGTCTGTCTGCGGCTTAGCTCAGTAACCCTTACTAGAAAACTGTAATTCGGCATGGGTACAAACAGTAGAAAATCTCGTTTTTAGGGTTCCGTAGCCAAATGGCAAAAAACGGAACCCTTATAGATTCGTCATGTCTGTCTGTCTGTCCGTCCGTATGTCACAGGCATTTTACTCGAAAACTATGAGGTGAATTTGAATAAAATTGTGAGGATAGGTGTATTTTGTTAACCGCTACATAGTTTTGTAATTAAATTACAAAAAAATATATTTTTTAGGGGTGTACTCCATACATAAAACTGAGTCAAAAAATGTTTTTTCATTGCAAGCCCACGTGTGGCACATCAATCGATAGGCCTTTCAAAATAAATATAAGGTTTCTCAGCATTTTTTTTGATGAAGTGAATAGAGTCGGAGATATTCGCCTCGAAAGTCACTAAAATTGTGTCCCCCCCCCTCTAATTTTTGAACCGTGTATTTTAAAAATATGAAAAAAATCATGATCTTAATCATGGCTTATTAAATTCTTTCAGCAAAAATTGTTTTGAACAAGATCGGTTCAAAGATTTTTGAGATATTCCTAAAAAACTGCCTTCCTTAAAGAAAAGGACTTAAGTGCCATAAGATTTCAGTAACGATACGACCTTTTTAATAGGCACGGAACCATCGTTGTGCGTAGTCCGACACGCACTTGGCCGCTTTTTTTAACTCTGATTTGTTTGCGAGATATTGGGCTAATTTGAAACCCAAATTTTTGTTCAGTCATGTGGCCCGACACGCACTAGGCTGTGTTTTTATATATTTGTACCAAAACTGAGCGGCGTTGCCAAAGAATACGACATCGAAGATGCACGCATTCGTGCTAACATCACTATATTAGTACAACAGATTTATAAACTTCTTTTAATCCAAGAATGTGGGAAAAACGTAAATAATACACAGTATTGTAGTTTGAGATTGTTTATTATGAATCATACTACAACTAATTGAAGGAAATTTTAAGATTATTAGAGGAGCAAAACATTTCAGGTTGTTCAATCACCATAATTTAGGATAATCACACCAATCCAAGCCGGCGAAAATCATGAATTTCACTTCACTCTATTATCTTATATTTCCACCTATATAACAAAGCTATATATAAACAGTAAAAGTATATCTGATTATTTTTTATATGGCTTCTATAAGTCAATAATAAATAAACCATAAGGGTTGTTTTTTTGCCGTTTAGTTGTCGGCGTTACGTGATTACCGCAATAGTAGTTTATGCAACTGATACATAATCAGAGTCCTTAAAATACGAGTGTGGTTTTATGAAACGAGCGCCACCGAGTTTCATAATAGGATCACACGAGTGTTTTAAGGCTAAATTATGTACAGTTGCATACACTACTTTATCTACACACATATCATAAGTACTCTAAGATGGGTTCGGAAGCCGTAGGAAAATGACCCGCATTGCTACTATAGTGCTACCTGTAAAATATCTTTGTTGCAATCGTGGTTCCATTTACGATATCCGGCGGTGTGCATATCGTTTTCGGAGTCACTACTACTCATATTTTCAACTAAAATGTGAATTACAAACAACTTTTCACAATTCTACTTTCGTAACAGCAAAAACCAACAAAGAAATGACAACAGTAATGGCGGCAATTCGATCCTACGTCAAGACGAATGTTTTTTTAAATCATAGACAAACGAATGAAAGTCCCTATTCTCATGTCACTCTTGATCAAATGTCGTGCGGTTTATATTAAAAAACATACTGAATTGACGTTTCGCATCGATAACTGTTTTAATATCTATGGATATTAGAATAGAGACCCATTTGAGTTTTGATAGCTGTTCCAAATTTAAACTCATAACCTTACAATAATCTGTACTGTAATAACATTACAGTACAGATTTTACCTATTACCACAGACAAGAAAGTTCTTATAGTAAAATTGGTTGTAATAATGCTGGTCATTTCCTACGGTTTCTGAACGCATTTTAGAGCACTAATGATATGTGCGTAGATAAAGTATAAAAAAGAACTTCTTATCGTTCGTTGGTTATAACAAAATGGTGTCATACAATAACATAGATAAAAAAAGTGATTGTAACCAATGAGCCAAATTTGAAAAAGTCGCTACTTAACATTAGTGAAATCTTAATTAGTATGCCAGGTAAGTTGACAGCAAATATAAGCAAATTGTTGTCTTATAATGTTATGGCAAATCCATAATTAAGTTACTATTTAAAAAATACGCTTGTTTAAAACTAAAGATCACATATTATGTGAAGTTGAAAATATAAATGCTTTCCTTTTAGACCTACTCAGTCACATCAAGATATAAAAAAAAAGCTCTTCTGAAATCAAATTAACTACACATCACGATCACTTTCCTTTATCTTTTCAACTTGTTCATTCTTTAGTTTTAAACAGGCAGGCGGCGGTTTTGAATCATTGTTTTTAATGTTTTTTTTTTTGATAACGGTACCCCATGATAAACTACACACGCTAACCCGATTGGCCCAGTACACGCTTCATGAAACGACTGTAATGCTTCGGTAAGTTTACTGTAACCTAACCAAAAACTTCAGCTTCGCGAACTATTATTATTATTGTAAAAGATAAATGGCAGCCTCGAGGGCCTTTGCCAGTCAGTGGGCGTATAAATTAACTACGAAATAACGAATTAAACCATATATTATATAAAAACAAATAAAACGCGACTCTCGCCAAGATAGCGACAATTCACGAACTAGTTAAAGAAGTACACTCTGACACATTTCAGTATTGTAACACCATTAATCAAATTTGTGTCAAGCGTGAGTTGAATGCAGTTCGTGAAGTATGGTTTTTACGAACATTGTCATATTTTGTATTGTTTTATATATAAAAAAAAGATAAATTATTCATAACTATCTATCAGACAAATAAACGAAAATAAGGTTCAATAAAATGAATAAGAATGGTCAAAATTAATGGGATTGCAGTTCGGGCCTTTCGATCGAATAAAATTCGGTCAAAAATATCTGAACACATTCTACTCACAAATTTGACGCGATCTTTCCTGCGATGTGAATGAGATCGACTGTACATTAGATACATATGATAATGTGCTAGAAAAGTTTGTCGCAACACCTGGTTGTACAGTCAACGATATTGACTATGTTGTAGCTTGTCACAGTGGCAATGAGGTACAGTCGATCAGCATCATACGTGGGCTGTTCCGAAAGTTGTTAGCTGCTCCGGCTCTACTCAAGCGATTACAATATTATTTATACCATTGTGAGGGATATTTCAATGCTAATTATGGCCATGATTTTTTTATAAATTAATGTGATTCGTTTTTTTATTATAAATTTTTAACTGAAAGCTGTTTTGTATGGAGTTACGAATTGCTTAGAAAAAAACGGCAATTTTAGGCACAATTCAATGACTTTTGTAATGAAATCTTAGAAAATCGAACTTAAATTTACCCGGGACTAATTATTCTGTTTCTTTTGCTATTTCCAATGTATAAATCAATAAATAATGTTATAAGTGTATATACATTTTTTTTACATATCAGAAATTTTTACGTTTAACGAAAGACTCATTCTTGACACCTATTAAATCATAATAATGTTTACTCAATCAACACGATTTATTCGTGAACAAACCGTCGAGATTCGTAATTAGCAGCACCTAAAAAAACGAATTGTTTTTTAACAAATACTGTTTATAAAATGACAGCACATATGGAGTCTCAATTACTGATTTTTATGACTGATGGTTAGGCTTCGACGCTTCGAAGTAAAAAATAAATAAAATAAAAACTAAGCGTTTTCTAAAAATATATTTACGGCACTTCAATAAGTACTTAAATATCCCTCACAATGGTATAAATAATATTGTAATCGCTTGAGTAGAGTCGGAGCAGCTAACAACTTTCGGAACAGCCCTGGTATAGTTAGTAGCAGCCAAAGTAGTCAAATAGTTCCGTTTCATTACACGTCTTCATTACTGTAAGAGTAAGGTCGTGTTAAGATGACGCTGATGATGGCTACTTTGGCTGCTACCAACTGTACGATGCCGACTGTACACAGTAATCCGTGTTTGAATTTACTTGAATATACAACACGCAAAGTGATATACCAATTTTACCACCAGGCCAATTTCAAGTCCGTGTGTAATTTATTTGGTAATTGAATAGCTTTATGGCTAGTTTCACCCTTACATTGTAATATAGTAAAGTATAAGTATATAAAGACTTCACCACTTAAAATCGTAGTTTCATTTAAATACTCTACTATTTTCGAGTCATACGCATATAGGTAACCTTGCATTAATTCAGACGCTCCGCCAACAGGGCCCGGACCAATACTACGCACGTCACAACAAAGAGAAAAGCTTGTTGCCTTTTTACAATTATTTCGGCAGTCCAGTTCATTTAAATTGCAGCGGAATATCGATCAAAAACGTCTTAACACAACATGTAATCGTTAACAAAGCATGTAATCGTGTTCAGAGTTTTCGATCCATGGATCAAATTAACCATCTGAAACGCCGCCAAGAATAGAAGAGATAGTGAACCTTCTAGTATTAATAACGTATTCTGTGATTTTATTAGCGCTATTGCGTTGGCTGTGGTACAGTATATTGTCTGGAACGCAACACCTGGGCTGCTTCCAGCACCAGCTGTCGTCGCGTATGCTGGTAACTAAGGTCACTCAAATATATTTGCAAGTCGTTGTTTTTCTTTATACGACGTATGGCTGTGCGAGGGTTAACATTTCATACATTTAATTAACTGCCAAAAATATTGGGGACTCAGTCTCAAATTTCTTCTAAATATTACTTAATATACCCACAAAACAACCCGCATTGGTAGTCAACTGTCGTATGTCTTTACTGGCGCGCAAACATTGTTGACACCGACTCTTATTTAGTTAATGTCAAGTGTGTCAGTAACAGAGGCTCTAGTATAAGTTTTACCGATACAAAACTTTACGATCGCCTTTATCGCGTTTTATCCTCAATTTGTATGGGATTTGACAGCTAAACGCAAACGCGGTCGTAACGTTTTATTTCGGTAAAACTTATACTACAGCCTCAGACATTTCTGCATATAACTCAAACTCTACTAACAAGCGGCTTGTATTTCTCAGACCAAAGTAAATTAGCTAGATTATACTTTTAAAGATGTTACAGATAGTGCATTGATTACATAACTTGTAACTTGGAAGTAAACTAGAAATGATTATTAATAGGGCTTTTTTATGAAACTAAATTCCATCCAAATATCTATAACTCAACAACATACGTGAAGTGAAAGTGTATATCCTTCTAAAAATATTATTATTGAGAATTAATGTAAGGTTGACCATTCAGAGACTCGCCTATGGTTACCACATCACATTTCTCATCATTCAATCTGTAAAACATAATCCGATCCGTTGAAACATCATTAGTAAATTAGCTTAATTCTTAGATGTATCCATGATCTTAGTTGTAGTTTTCACTTTATATTTTTAGTACAACTAAATGTAACGCGGTTACCGCCCAATAGTTCACCATAATGAACGAGTATATCTAGATTTTAGACAATATTGCTTCAATTATGTTTGCCTGTCATGTGTGTACTGTACTAGTTTCTCACGGATCCCCGTCATCGCTTGATGAGGGTAGATTCAAAACCCAACGAGGAATACAATGAATGACAGTCTTGGAAGACCGAGTTTATAGCTAAAGGAATTTGTATATAACGTTTAGCGCGCGGCATGATAGTTCAGACGAAACCAAAGTTTTTCGTTTTGATTGCGAGTAATAGTTTGTGCTTGAGAACGTGTCGGGAGGAATAGAGCGGTATGTAGAGCCGCGAGATGCAGGTGTTGGCAGTGGGCAGGTGCGCGTCGTCGGCCGGCCGGATGGTCACGGACGGCATTGGCTGGAAGCCTTCCTCGCTCGCCGGCAGCGCGGGCGACCCGGTCCAGAAGTAAACCTGTCGCAACACACCAGCCTTTAGCCTTCGCTCTTACATTCAATCAGCATATTGGTTTGTAAGCGTGATTACTGTACACTATTACAAGCGTACCGCTTGACTGAGGCGGCGCGGGTCGGTCCCCACGCGTCCCTGTCCCTCCCTCCCGTCTCAAGTGCTGTCTCAGTTAAAGGGTAGGTGTACAATGCATAGAATATTAGTCATACCAGATCTTGTCGCTCGAGATGCGTCATCTTGTCGACGATGGCCCAGAGCCAGCGCTTGAAGCGCGCGAGCCGCTCGGGGGGCTCGCCGCTCTCGTCGTTGAAGCTGGTGTAGGAGACCAGCGCCGCCACGTTGATGTCGCCAACCCCGTTCAGCAGCAGGCGCAGGTCCTCGGCCGTCAAGCCTTCCAATCCAGACTCTGGCAGCACGTCCAGGACGCCCACACGTATGGCCTAAAACGTGCACGTTACATCAGTGTTTCGACCAGATGTAATACACAATTCATCTTTTAAAATAAGACATTGAACGCATCACTGTGGTATTATAGAACGGGTCTAATAGTAGTTACCTCGAGTGCCTTCTCCTGCGAGAGCAGCATGCGGTGTTGCGCGTACTTGCGCACGTAGTCGTACACGTTGAGGGCAGTGACCTCGAGCTCGCGCCCGCCCGCCACCAGCTCCACGCACCCGCCTCCCTCCTCTTCGCACATTTCCAAGCTGGCACAAGTATTTAAATAAGATCACGGTACCCTAATTACATACTCATTTTAAGGAAATAATATATAAAATATTGTTAGCTGTTCTCGTAAAGTTTATGATGAAATATCCATGGTATGACGGGCCAATGCCCGTTTACTTATTGATGGGGATAATGTGTTCATTGGAGATGGTGTAAATAGTGTTAAATAACTAAGACCCTGATCAAACATATTTACCTAAAGTTGAGATCTAGAGCAGTGAACAATGAATGAGAATCGCCTGTTTCAGCGTCGACCACGAGCTGCCTTAGACTTTCGTACACGACGGGGTCGAAGAAAGCCAAGTCATGAAACCGAACCGGTCGACCAAGGATATATTTCAGTACATGTCGATTGAGGAACATAGGGCATAATTCATTTTGCAGCAGGCACAAGCCGATGATTCTGTAATAAAAAATGAGGAAGGTGAAATACTATACAGAATACAAACTAAATATAAATTGAAATATCCACATGAATCAAAGTGCGATAGTGACCTGCCGACATTCCTAAAAGCGTTAATTCGTTCAGGGGTCGCGCGCCCCTGTCTAGGTGAGTAGTATCCCCGCTTGCCCGGCGAGTAGAACAACGGCGCGGCGTCGTCGGGCGCGACGGACGGCGCGCCGGCCGCGCCCGCGCCGCCGCCACCCGGCTCGCCCGCGCCACCGCCACCGCCGCCGCCACCGCCGACACCGCCGACAACGCCGACACCGCCGGCCCCAGAGCTCGCGGCCGCAGCGCTCCGCTCCGACAGTGAGAACACATCCAGATCTGCACCCAAAACGACTATGTGAAGTCACATTTTAAACTGCACGAGGTAATACGCGAGTGCCATTAAATCAAAACATTAACTAAATAAATACTTACTATTGCCTAGATATGAAATGCTTGCTCGTATGACAGGCACTAGTAGTAGAGAGGTTACAAACCATACATTAGTCAAGACAACTGCTCCCTGGGAGGTAATATTGGTGCTCACCCAGTATCGCCTCAGAGGGATGCATGACGATGAGATCCATGGCCTCGCGCACCTTCTGCTGCAAGGCGTCCTCACTCGCCAGCAGCACGAGCAGCTGCGCAGGCGTCAATTCCAATAGCATGCCCGTTATTTTGCCCGCGAAAGAAGGATGAAGCGAGGCAACCTACGTTTAAATCAGTGTTAATTATTATCTTACCCTATATCTTACACATGTTTTTGAGTGATCATCTTTCACTTTTTTTGTCATTAACTAATAGTTTAACAGTAAGACGCGAATAAATTTACATATCGTTTAGTTTCGAAAAGATTAAAGGTCATCGTGGTTATTAAAATGAACTCACTTTAGGATAAAGTCTTTCGCCTAACTGTGCTTGATGTAAGGTGAGATGTTCGTTATGCCCTTGTCTGTCGCCGCTGTACCCCGCTCCTTCAGTTCCTGGCGCCGCCTGTTCACATAAGCGAAACTAGTCATTTATAATTATAACCAATGAGGTTTCAAACGGTCGGAAAAAATACTGTTAGTAAACCAGAAAAGAACAAATGTTAATAATGATTTGAGTACAAATACGGAAGGTATTATAGCATACCTGTGGTGAATACGGTCTGGCGTCTACACTGAGAGCCCGGCGCGGTTCGCGCGAGGGCGGCGGCCGCGGCGCGGGCCCGCTGGGAGAGCGCCGCGTCAGGTTCTTCATGCGCGGCCCGGGGCCACCTCTGTCACACAATCATTGCCATCGTAATTCCTAACGAGCATTAACACTTAGATTTCGTCATTCCGGGCGGTAAGTGAGATTTACCGCCCACGGGCGCTGCGGCAAATCTCACTTCACACCCAAGAGAAGACGTAAAATTGTGTACGCACCACGGGCGGTAATTCCTAAAGCCCGTATCGCATATACAAACACCTGCGACCTGGGGCATTCACCAATTCATCGCCCTAGGTACGTAATGTACTATTTTGTACTCGTCGATTAAAATCTGTGTATTAAAATTTCATAGAGAATACTGCAACGTCACTCTTTTCATCGTTGAATAGTCTATGTTACTTCCGAAACAATCGAAATAACTTTTTCGATACGCTCTAGACAACCGAAAAAAAATTGGAAACAGAACTTCATATTTCAATAATATGTGTCCTTGTTTAAGGAGACTTGATCCGATACAAGATTGCCAATCTATGGCGTTTCGGAACGTAGCAGCGTTGCGTCATCTGTCAAAAATCTATTTGAACTTATCCAGGGCATAAAAAAAATAAAAAAATTACGCTTTGTGATTGGCTAGTATTTAGACAATCACAGCACAGTACTGCAACATTAAGGACGCCGGTGGTGTGATGCAATGTGATGTGATAACTTTTCTTTTCAAAGCTAAACTTAAAAAGTTAGAATAAAAACTAAGAAAATGAGTAGTGACAGTGAAGAAACATCTTTAACTCCTCAATAAATAACTAATATGGCAGAGGAAGCCAAACTTATCTTGCTACCTGAAAAGTCAGAGCCTTTACAATAGTAGAACTAGAAAATATAGTACTTACGATATTTAGTTTTCTTATATACTCGTATTAATGACTTATGTTCATAATTTTAATGAACTCGTACAAAAAGTATTGTTCACAATAGTGTCATAATCAAGCTTTTTAATCTCGTACCTTACTTAGGCCACTCAGCAAGCTTCGTGGCCTAAACACGGTACTCGACTAAAAAGCTCTCTATTATAACCATACATCGGGGTTTTCGGAGCGGGAACGTTTGACATTAGCCAAAGAGTAGGTATTTACTTAAAAACAGATCGTACCCTAGTAGGTTTCTACCGAATGAATAATTGATTGAAAAATAAATAAAGATTAATCATACATATAGGTACATATTTTATATTGGTCATTCATTATCAACCTCTTCAGTTAAGTCTATTCATTTATAAGAAAATGCTTCATAGATATCGAGCGTCAAGATTGACATTGTATTAGACACCTATTGTCAACCGTTACCCTTGCTTGTCTAGTAGATAAACTTATATGCAATTGTATTTTAAAAAACTGTAAATAATCAGTCAACACAAATATGCCTCCGAGAAAAAAAACTCGTTACGAGTTTATGCGTTCGTGGATAGAAAATAATCCAGAGATAGAGGTTCGAGATTCTTTATTATTTTGCACCAAGTGCAATGTGAGCTTCGCTCAAACGAAATCTAGTGTAACGCGACATGTCGCATCTAATAAACATACAGGTATGAAATATGATTTCAATAGTGAGCTCTTGAAATTTGTTGTGGGCTGTAATATACCATGGACGCAGGTAAACAATCCGATATTTAAAGATTTTATCGAAAATTGTGTTACCGGTAAATTTGGAAAAACTGCAAAAGTTCCTTCGGAATGTCAACTGCGACGGGAATATTTAAATAAAGCTTACGATGAAAAAATGAATAAAATACGGAGCGAGCTAAAAAATGAATATATATATGTGAGTGTTGACGAAACCACGGATGATTATGGTCGTCAAATAGCTAACGTAATAGTGGGAGCATTACGTGATGATCACATTGGCACTCAACACTTGATATCCAGTAAACGGTTAGACAGCACGAACAATGTATCAATATCCAATACGGTCACAAGTGCTCTTGATGAATTATGGGGTGCTAACCATAATAATCACAATAAAGTACTTTTACTTTTAACTGACGGTGTGGGCTACACGCTAAAGGCTGGAAGAAATTTAAAATGTATTTTTCCCAATCTTTTGCACGTCACATGTTTGGCTCATGGTTTAAATAGAGTGGCTGAACTAGTAAGAAAACTTTATCCAGATGTGAATGATTTAATCGCAAATGTTAAGAAGACATTTTTGAAATCTCCTAAAAGAATACAAAAGTTTAAAGAAATGCTCCCCGGAGTGCCTTTACCACCTCGACCAACAATTATTCGGTGGGGAACCTGGATAGAAGCTGCAACGTATTACAGCAAACATTACGATGAAGTGAAACGTGTTCTAAATACATTCAGTCCCACCGAAGCCCAGAGTATTAGAAAGGCAAAAAGAGCGTTTGGAAATGCAAATATAAAAAGCGACTTAAATTTCATAGCAAATCATTTGATGACTATCCCAAATGCTATTAAAAAACTACAGGATGCGAAGCTGTCCATCAGCGATAGTTAAAAAATAGTTCATGAAACCTATAGATATGTTTCCAAATTAAACATGAGCGTAAAAGGAAAACAGATTTATGATAAACTGAAGTTGGTGTTAAAGAAGAATTCTGGCTATAGCACACTAAAAATTATAAATGAGTTGGTACAAGGCAAAGAAATAGAACTTCAATCTCAAACTTCTCGTGCATCAATTGATTCCTACAAAAAAAAAAAATATGCACCTATTACAACTGTCGACGTGGAAAGATCATTTAGCTCCTTGAAATGGATATTTACAGCAAGACGCCGTAGATTAACTGTCCCAAATATAGAAAAAATATTAATAGTTTATTCTGAAAATCGTGTCAACTATTCAATTTACAGCAGGTAATTAATTAAAGTTATTTTAATTGTTACCTTATAAGATATAAGACTTTTACGGAAATTAAAATAAAACTTTGTCACAGATTGTATACAACTCACAGAGAGGTAGTTATTCATTAGGCATAATAAGATATTTTCTTAGACTAACATATCTGTTTATCTCTACTCTTTCTCAAATCATTCCCGCTCCGAAAACCCCGATGTATGATTATAACACGACTGTGAAAAATACTATTACGTCACAGCTGGCCATAATGTAAAACTCGCATTATGGCCAGATGAAGACGTAAAATTGTGTACTCACCACGGGCAGTAAAAAAGAAAGCCATCGATTTCGGGCTTTCTTTCTTTTACAGCCCTTGGTAATGTATTGTGCACCAGTGCATAAAATAAAAGTGATGATTTTAAAACACATACGGGCGATGAAACCGACAAGTTACTTGAAAACATCCAGCAGGCAGATATGATGTGTTCGTCTTTGTCAACATTAAAAAAGTGTTGTTGAGAGAGTGAGAAAATCTGAGCAAAATTCGTGGTTATTACTCCACCTTGTCTGTAGAGCCGAAGTCAAAGGTATGTACAGTCAGCATCACATAGTTAGTAGCCAAATATATCGTAACGTAACACATCATTACTCCTATAATAATAAAGACGTGTTCCGATATATTTGGCTACTTTGGCTGCTACTAACTATATGATACTGACTGTACTTATTTTTCGCCATATGTCAATGGAATTAGTTGCAATAGTGTAAACTTATCTTTGACGTTGACTGTAACACTAGGCGCACTTCAAGAAGTGCTTGTTTCTAATTTAATATGAAAGCTCTATACCTATTTGTCTAATGAATGATCAGGTTTAGTCTTATCGGTTTAAAAAAAAATGCACATGAATCGAGGATTTAGATTTAGTCTCGTTACAATACCACTTGTACTTTATGAAAGGGATATACAGGGTAGTTGGAACCTGCGTGCAACGACTTTTTGCCCGGCCGACCCTATATGACCACATTTATTCAAGTATTGGAGACTTAAGTCTCGTTACAATACCACTTGTACTTTATGAAAGGGATATACAGGGTAGTTGGAACCTGCGTGCAACGACTTTTTGCCCGGCCGACCCTATATGACCACATTTATTCAAGTATTGGAGACTTAAGTCTCGTTACAATACCACTTGTACTTTATGAAAGGGATATACAGGGTAGTTGGAACCTGCGTGCAACGACTTTTTGCCCGGCCGACCCTATATGACCACATTTATTCAAGTATTGGAGACTTAAGTCTCGTTACAATACCACTTGTACTTTATGAAAGGGATATACAGGGTAGTTGGAACCTGCGTGCAACGACTTTTTGCCCGGCCGACCCTATATGACCACATTTATTCAAGTATTGGAGACTTAAGTCTCGTTACAATACCACTTGTACTTTATGAAAGGGATATACAGGGTAGTTGGAACCTGCGTGCAACGACTTTTTGCCCGGCCGACCCTATATGACCACATTTATTCAAGTATTGGAGACTTAAGTCTCGTTACAATACCACTTGTACTTTATGAAAGGGATATACAGGGTAGTTGGAACCTGCGTGCAACGACTTTTTGCCCGGCCGACCCTATATGACCACATTTATTCAAGTATTGGAGACTTAAGTCTCGTTACAATACCACTTGTACTTTATGAAAGGGATATACAGGGTAGTTGGAACCTGCGTGCAACGACTTTTTGCCCGGCCGACCCTATATGACCACATTTATTCAAGTATTGGAGACTTAAGTCTCGTTACAATACCACTTGTACTTTATGAAAGGGATATACAGGGTAGTTGGAACCTGCGTGCAACGACTTTTTGCCCGGCCGACCCTATACGAGGGCTGCCTTTTAAGTTCTGTCGTTTGCAACCCTCCCGTGATTGCATAAAAAAGAACTAGTGTCACGTTAAAATATTTGAATTTAGAATTCGAAAACAAAAGAATGACTCGAAATCGGCCCAACCGTTTTAGTACAGCGTTCGTTCAAAGTTGACAAGTCAGTTGTGAAAATGGAAATTTCGAAGGAAAATTTACGTGCGATAATTTTTTACAACTTCAAAAGGGGCTTAACGCGACTTCAGTGCTTCGAAGAGTTGACTACGGTTTTCAATGATAAAGCACCATGCCTTCGGACTGTGGAACGCTGGTATTTAGAATTTCAGCGTGGTTGCTCTAGTCTTGGTGATAGACATCGTGAAGGTCGACCAAAAACAGCCGTAACCCAGGAGAACATTGATGCTGTACGGCAACTGATCATCGAAGATCGCCATGCGACATACCGTGAGATAGAAGCTTCCTTAAGTATTTCAGGGACCAGTGTTCACAGTATTTTGCATGATCACTTAGGCGTAAAAAAGTTGATCTCACGCTGGATACCACATTTACTCAGTGAAGACCAAAAAACGGCTCGCGTTCGATGGTGTCGCAAAACCCTGCGGCAATTCAACCGAGGAAACTCGAAACATGTTTACGACATTATCAGTGGTGACGAATCTTGGATATATGCCTACGATCCCGATTCTAAACAGCAGTCGACTGTTTGGGAGTTCCAAGATGAGCCAAAACCGACCAAAGTAATACGCTCACGGAGCACTTCGAAAAAAATGGTCGCCACGTTTGTGGCGAAAAGTGGCCACGTTGCCACCATCGTGCTCGAGGATCGTAAAACGGTTAATGCTGACTGGTATACCACTGTCTGTTTACCAGAAGTCATCGGCGAGTTTCGAAAAAATAACCCAAGACGTCGTATAAGACTGTACCACGATAATGCGAGCTCGCACACCGCCCGGCAAACTATTGCGTTTTTAAAAGAGCAAAACGTCGAAATTCTGGAACACCCGCCGTACAGTCCAGACTTAAGCCCTAACGATTTTTTTACTTTTCCAAAAATCAAGCAACGACTTCGTGGTCAACGGTACCAGACGCCTGAAGAAGCGGTTGAGGCATACAAAACGGCCATTTTGGAGACCCCGACTTCGGACTGGAATAAGTGTTTCGAAAACTGGTTCGATCGAATGAAAAAGTGTATTACATATCACGGTGATTACTTTGAAAAACAATAAATACCATTTAACACTTAAATTGTCTTTAGTTTTTCCAAACGACACAACTTAAAAGGCAGCCCTCGTATGACCACATTTATTCAAGTATTGGAGACTTAAGTCTCGTTACAATACCACTTGTACTTTATGAAAGGGATATACAGGGTAGTTGGAACCTGCGTGCAACGACTTTTTGCCCGGCCGACCCTATATGACCACATTTATTCAAGTATTGGAGACTTAAGTCTCGTTACAATACCACTTGTACTTTATGAAAGGGATATACAGGGTAGTTGGAACCTGCGTGCAACGACTTTTTGCCCGGCCGACCCTATATGACCACATTTATTCAAGTATTGGAGACTTAAGTCTCGTTACAATACCACTTGTACTTTATGAAAGGGATATACAGGGTAGTTGGAACCTGCGTGCAACGACTTTTTGCCCGGCCGACCCTATATGACCACATTTATTCAAGTATTGGAGACTTAAGTCTCGTTACAATACCACTTGTACTTTATGAAAGGGATATACAGGGTAGTTGGAACCTGCGTGCAACGACTTTTTGCCCGGCCGACCCTATATGACCACATTTATTCAAGTATTGGAGACTTAAGTCTCGTTACAATACCACTTGTACTTTATGAAAGGGATATACAGGGTAGTTGGAACCTGCGTGCAACGACTTTTTGCCCGGCCGACCCTATATGACCACATTTATTCAAGTATTGGAGACTTAAGTCTCGTTACAATACCACTTGTACTTTATGAAAGGGATATACAGGGTAGTTGGAACCTGCGTGCAACGACTTTTTGCCCGGCCGACCCTATATGACCACATTTATTCAAGTATTGGAGACTTAAGTCTCGTTACAATACCACTTGTACTTTATGAAAGGGATATACAGGGTAGTTGGAACCTGCGTGCAACGACTTTTTGCCCGGCCGACCCTATATGACCACATTTATTCAAGTATTGGAGACTTAAGTCTCGTTACAATACCACTTGTACTTTATGAAAGGGATATACAGGGTAGTTGGAACCTGCGTGCAACGACTTTTTGCCCGGCCGACCCTATATGACCACATTTATTCAAGTATTGGAGACTTAAGTCTCGTTACAATACCACTTGTACTTTATGAAAGGGATATACAGGGTAGTTGGAACCTGCGTGCAACGACTTTTTGCCCGGCCGACCCTATATGACCACATTTATTCAAGTATTGGAGACTTAAGTCTCGTTACAATACCACTTGTACTTTATGAAAGGGATATACAGGGTAGTTGGAACCTGCGTGCAACGACTTTTTGCCCGGCCGACCCTATATGACCACATTTATTCAAGTATTGGAGACTTAAGTCTCGTTACAATACCACTTGTACTTTATGAAAGGGATATACAGGGTAGTTGGAACCTGCGTGCAACGACTTTTTGCCCGGCCGACCCTATATGACCACATTTATTCAAGTATTGGAGACTTAAGTCTCGTTACAATACCACTTGTACTTTATGAAAGGGATATACAGGGTAGTTGGAACCTGCGTGCAACGACTTTTTGCCCGGCCGACCCTATATGACCACATTTATTCAAGTATTGGAGACTTAAGTCTCGTTACAATACCACTTGTACTTTATGAAAGGGATATACAGGGTAGTTGGAACCTGCGTGCAACGACTTTTTGCCCGGCCGACCCTATATGACCACATTTATTCAAGTATTGGAGACTTAAGTCTCGTTACAATACCACTTGTACTTTATGAAAGGGATATACAGGGTAGTTGGAACCTGCGTGCAACGACTTTTTGCCCGGCCGACCCTATATGACCACATTTATTCAAGTATTGGAGACTTAAGTCTCGTTACAATACCACTTGTACTTTATGAAAGGGATATACAGGGTAGTTGGAACCTGCGTGCAACGACTTTTTGCCCGGCCGACCCTATATGACCACATTTATTCAAGTATTGGAGACTTAAGTCTCGTTACAATACCACTTGTACTTTATGAAAGGGATATACAGGGTAGTTGGAACCTGCGTGCAACGACTTTTTGCCCGGCCGACCCTATATGACCACATTTATTCAAGTATTGGAGACTTAAGTCTCGTTACAATACCACTTGTACTTTATGAAAGGGATATACAGGGTAGTTGGAACCTGCGTGCAACGACTTTTTGCCCGGCCGACCCTATATGACCACATTTATTCAAGTATTGGAGACTTAAGTCTCGTTACAATACCACTTGTACTTTATGAAAGGGATATACAGGGTAGTTGGAACCTGCGTGCAACGACTTTTTGCCCGGCCGACCCTATATGACCACATTTATTCAAGTATTGGAGACTTAAGTCTCGTTACAATACCACTTGTACTTTATGAAAGGGATATACGGTAGTTGGAACCTGCGTGCAACGACTTTTTGCCCGGCCGACCCTATATGACCACATTTATTCAAGTATTGGAGACTTATTATTTAAATTTTATGTAGGTACTTTTTTTTCTGTACACTGAAATCTTAATGAATCTTCTGATTTTTCGCAGCTTATGTTGATTATATCTTCTCAGAATCGCATATCAATCGCATATGAGGATTCATTTTCGGAATCAAAAGTATCTTATGTTTTAATCCTGGCCATATAATAGATAAAACTATTGTGAGCCAAGGTCATCTGAATCCGGTTGAATGGTTTACGCGTGATTGATCATCAACATGCAAACATTCACAATTGTAATATCAGTCAAATAAAAATATCCAAATTGACACGTTCGGACCCGCAACCTCAATTAAATATTTGTTAAGCCTACATATGTGACGTCTATACACGTTGCTCGACTGAACGTGTTAAGATAAAACTATCAGAATAATGTTAAAGTGGACATTCGTTTTCTGACCATCATATACAACCTCTCAAAGCTGTATCTTATACATATATTGATTTATGGCTGTATTCATAAACGTGCAACAAGCCTATTTTAAACATTTTTCCAGGCTGGCAGTTGAAAAATGACAATCAGATGTCAGTCTCATACATTAACTATATAAAATACAGGTTTGACTGTCTGTATGTGGTCGATATAACGCCTCTGCCTGGAAAAGGGTTAACTAAAATGCCGATAAAATTGGTTAGACCTTATCGGTCGTTTTCACATTTGTGTTCGTAAGAAAGAGACAAAACATATTTTATTTATTAGAGGCGTTTTAGTCTTATAAATAAGGGGGTTAGACTTTACCGATTGTCACAGAATTCTGATTTCTGTGTGTAATGCAATACAATACAAAAAAAATACTTATAACAAGTTAACAACTTCATCAGTTGTCTGAACAAAGGTATGATAATATAGATAATAAACGTGAAATAACATAAATAAAACGTTCAAAAATATTTTACGTTAACACTTTCGCAACCGGACTAAAGCTCGCAACCGGAAAAACCAGAGGCTCTAGTATAACTTTTACCGAAACAAAACTTTACGATCGCGTTTGCGTTTTACCCTCAATTTGTATGGGATTTGACAGCTAAACGCGAACGCGGCCGTTGTTTCGGTAAAACTTATACTAGAGCCTAACAAACTGACAGAATTCGCTAGGCGTGTAAGTTCATACCACTGCCCCCCTAGCGGGCTTAGCCGGCATCTGAGCAAACATTATGAGTGCCCGCTAGACGGATTCTTGGTTGCGAACGTATTAATAGGGACACAGATCAAGATTTCTAAATAAACTTATTCGAGTTATTAATGTTATTATATTAGCAGTGATCGTAACTTTTGTAGCGTTTTTCGTGCAGCGTAGTGTTGTTAACGGAATTGGTATAGACAATATCAATCAAAATTGTTAATTAAGGTTAATATAAACGTTATTACGCATTAGAATTGAAATTCTTTATACGAATTCCGTTAACAACACTACGCTGCACCAAACATGCTACAAAAGTTACGATCACTGCTTATTAGTTATTAACCACAAGACTTTCAATAAGTAAATTCAGTAAAAAAAAACAAAATGATACCAACCCTGAAAGTCTTTGCACTCTGATTTGAAACAAGCTGTATTTATAAAAGGATGGTAAAAGGTAGCTACCGTGCACCAGTGCCGCCGCTGCCTCCGCCGGGCGCGCCGGTAGAACCCGACGTTCCGTCGGTCGTCGGCGAACGACGCGCTAAATTCTTCATACGGGGGCCTGATACATTCCTGGCACACAATCATACACTCCATTTCAGTACTAATACTGACACAACAAATGTACAGGGTGTATCAAAAAGGGGGTGTGAACCGATCAAGAGCATATTCGGCAGCGCATTGTTTGTTTTATTTATTAAGTATTCATTTTTGTTTTCATTAAATTCCTTGTTCTTGTTGACATTGCTTGTGTATGACAACATTGCCCCGCGCGGATGAAGGTTAGGAGGGTTTATTTCATTTTCAACCGCTGCGCGCACAGCTGTGTTATGAAAACAAATGTTGTGTGTATGTTTTTTGATACATAGGTGACGGCTTTTACGTTTTTGTTATCAACAAGCAATGTAAACAAAAACAATATAAATAAATGCATTTCTGGAATCGCAATACGCTACCGACCATGCTCTTGATCGGTTCACACCCCATTATTGATACACCCTGTGCATTATTTTATTTCATAATCAATCATAAAATACAAGTGATCAATCTAAAACTGTAAAGAATTACTAATACACCTATCTTACCAAAACCGACAAGTAACGTCAATTTATGAGAGGTTCTAGTATAGCTTTTACCGAAACAAAACGTTACGACCGCGTTTGCGTTTAGCTGTCAAATCCCATACAAATTGAGGGTAAAACGCAAACGCGATCGTAACATTATGTTTCGGTTTAACTTATACTAGAGCCTCAGAAGCTTGCTCGAGCGCAAGTATTAGGCGTACGAGTGAAAAAGCATTGAAACATAATAATAATAAATATTGAGGGACCATCTTACACAAATCGACCTAGTCCCAAATTAAGCAAAGCTTGTACTATGGGTACTAGACGACGATAAACATACTTATATATAGATAAATAAATACTTAAATACATAGAAAACATCCAAGACTAAGGAACAAATATTCGTGCTCATCACAAATAAATGCCCTTACCGGGATTTGAACCCAGGACATGTTGCTTCGTAGGCAGGGTCACTAGCAACTAGGGTAAAGCGGTCGTGAAACATGAGAGGTGAGCGACGATAGTGGACGTGTCGTGTTACCTGGTGCCGCCGTTGCCGGAGCTGGCGGAGGGGCCGGTGGCGCCGGCGGCGGGCGTGGCGGCGCCCGCGGCGGGCTCGAGCGGCGGCAGCTTCTCGTTGGCCAGCAACGCCTCGGCCACGCTGGTGTAGAAGGAGCGCGCCACGCCGCTGCCCTCGCCGGGCTCGTCGCGGAACGTCACCTTCACGCGGTTGACGGCGAGGGGCGGCTGCGCGCTGTGCACGCGCCGGTTCTGCCCGGTGAATGCGGTGTTCAGTTCAGCGAACGTTTGCTGCAAGAGCTTCGCGCGGTCGCGCTCCATCTAAGGCGCAAAAAGAGAAGAAAATTATAATCACGTTACTTAACTAGATTACAAATTTACTAGTGGATATATATGTAATCTATTTCTGTTCGTCTAATTGGTCGTTCGTGTGATAAAGCTCAGTAGCATCCAATAATATATCACCTTCATGTTGTTTTTAATATCACCTGATAGATTTTTTAAATAAAATTATATCAGTAGTTGATGCGAAGAATTTAGACTCGTAGTAAGACTGACGAGAAGATCTGGTCTCATACAATGATTATTTCAATAAATATTAGTAGGGAAAAGGTTGGTAGGCTCCACCTGCCTTGTAATTCGCAGGTTGCTAGTATACAATAAAAACCGCTTACCTTATGCAAAGTGAGGTCTCTTTGTTGCGAGTTCCTCAGTTTCTCCATGTCGCGGCGGAACTTGACCTCCTTGACGGGGAAGCCGCCCAGCTCGGCGACCACCGAGCCGGGCTCCAGGCCCACGTCCTCGGTGAACACGCGCCCGAACAGGTCCAGCGACAGCCGCCAGCGCCCCAGCAGCAGGTCGTGCGACACCGACGCGCCCAGCGACGGGCATGCGCGCCTGCACACACATCAACAAACACTTGTTCACTCTGCCCAACAGTATACCAATTATCTCACATAAATTCATCTGCAGATTATATTTACGGTTGTTGTGGCGTGGTGATAGGCGGGATGAGCGGCGGCGGAGGCAGGCCGGTCGTCTCCACGGTCACGTGAGCAGAGATCTCTTGCGACTCCAGCGGGTCCGCGGCGCTCAGTAACTCGCCCTTTATTGGATATTTACTTATATTTTGCTACTGATAATAGTTATTTACGATACAAGTGCCGAAATTAGGAAATTCGCAACGAGTGGTGATAAATTGAAAACACGACCGAAGGGAGTGTTTTAAATCGACACGAGTTGCGAATTACCTATACGCACGTGTATCGTACAACGTTTTACTGTACATATGGCTCTTTAAAGTTACGACGTATGCACGGAAAGTGCTCTTTCCGCACTAGTGCGGGAAAGTAGCACCACATGTATTGTAATAGTTATTTACGATACAAGTGCCGAAAATAGTAAATTCGCAACGAGTGGTGATAAAATAAAACACGACTGAAGGGAGTGTTTTAAATCGACACGAGTTGCGAATTACCTATTCGCACGTGTATCGTACAACGTTTTACTGTACATATAGCTCTTTAAAGTTTCGACATATGCACAGAAATTGCTCTTTCCGCACTAGTGCAGGAAAGTAGCACCATATGTACTGTAAAGATATTAATGTAATAATTCAAGAAGAAGCATTATCACTAGTGCAAATTAACACAACTTAAAGTAACACTTCACTGCTAGGGGTAATTTTATTTATCGTATTATGATGATCTCAGACATGGTAAAATCTAATCGGGTAAAATTTTGATAAGTAAAGTCCCCCATAAAAGTGGAGTGACTTACAGCACGTACAATGACAGTCTTGATGGGGCTGCGCGACAGCGGCCCGCGGGGCTCCAACAACGCGATGCCGACGCCGGACCCGCTCGGACCTAACAATACACAATTATTATTTACAGTAAATTACAACTCACACAAACTAAAGCATCTGTACGAATCATATAGAATTTCAAAAAAAAAGTAGTTTTTCTTGTTATCAATAGTTGATAGCTTTTGTACATGTAAGTAATGATTTATTTATTTAAACTTTATTGCACAAACACAGGAATATACAAATGAATTTAATCCCACATATAGATTCATATAAGAGGTGACACCGTTTATGGGGATAACACGCAAAATAGCCTCCACCTAAGTTCGTCTAAACCTCAGGACAGACACAGACGCGAACCTAAATCTCTATAGACCAGTATTCAGTGCACATTTTACGCATTGTACAACATTTCTTTATCGTGTTCTCTAAGTTATCGAAGGCAAATAGTAATGATTAAATAGATGACCTGGTGAGGCCAAAGTGGCTAGTCCCTGTCGGTGTGGCGCCTCCATCATGGAGCAGGCCGTGTTGACGAGCGTGTGGAACTCCGAGGGCGGCGCGCTGGCGCCGGGCTCCGGGATGGCGCCGAGTCCGCTCGACAGCCCCGTGTGCGGATGCCTGAATGAGAACAAAAAACTACTGCTTTACGTCACAATAATCTTTCACCAACATTTGCTAGCTATGTAACACTAGCGCAACTATCGAAACAGTTAGATTGAGATAATTTGGGATAGTACCTGTTATGTTTCTTTCTTGAAATGTGACGGGCTTCGTTTGAATCCGAGTCTGATAAGTATTCTCCATCAGTGTCGACGTCAATTTTACTCATAGCATCTTTTGCACAGGATAAATCCTGGAGAGAAAGATAATTAACATTATTCACAATAATTATATCAGTGCCCAGTCCCGCAAAACTCTACAGGTGAGCACCTCAAACATTTTTATGAATGATAGGAAACTACCACGTCATAAGTACATATTTCGAATATGTATTTCATTATGTCATTTCTAATTATAAGTTTTGTGAGATGTATGTATATCTCAGCAGTTAGTATGGTTTACCTCATTCAACAGTCATTAGAGGAGGTAAAATAAATTGCGTATTCGATTTTGATAAATAAGTTACAATCTTTTTATTTTTTTGGTATAAGCTTTTATTGCTGTCTTTACTTTTCTCTATACCATCATCTATTCATTGAGACGATTCTAGCGAGCCCAAACTCAACGGGGTTACGTCGGTTAAATGCTGAATTCCCATGGCCACCTTCTGTCTCCACCATCAGATCAGCTCGATGGTACCATAATATTGAATTGTCATCCAAACTATATACTAAATACTTACCCAAAATTTATGAATATTATTTATTTATTTTTATTATAACGGGAAGGGACTGCAATAATGTATATAGATATTATAGATACATACGAACAGGTCAAGTTAATATAAAGCTTGTAATAAAGTAGAAAGGCATTATGCGTAATGGCGTAGTTCGTTACCTGTGGTTCGTCCCGAGCCATCGAGTGCGAGTGCGTCGGCGGCGCCGAGGCGGGCCGCGCCTGCGGCCACCAGCTGCGCTCCGCTCCTCGCGTGGAGAGGCCCAGGCGGCGGGGCACCACTATATGCAACATATACTTATCAATCTACTATACCTACTCAACCATGTATCACAACTATTCACAACATCCTTCTAAACAGGGGTGTAGACACTAAATAAAATAATCAATATGTCATATTTTCTCGAAAAAGGATTAAAAATGTAGTCAAATGGAGAAACAAACATCGCAAAAGATTAAGTAATCAGTTAATCACGAAGTTATAAGTGTCCAAGTTTTAAGAAGGGGTACGAGGGTCAAACTGAAAGTTCTTAGAAAATCAAAAACTGAGCAATCAAGCAACTTATTACTTTTATTATATCTTTTCAAAATAGCCTCCCTTCACATCAATACATCGCTGCATTCGATAGAACCACTGAGAAAAGCACTTTGCCCACTCGTCCTTAGGGGTCTCTTCGACGGCCTTTTGAAACGCAGCCACTGCTTCGTCGGCGTCCATAAAACGTTTTCGTCGAAGTTTTTCTTTAATTTTTGGGAATAAATAAAAATCACAAGGTGGTCGGGGCTATAAGGTGGGTGACCCAGTAATAGGGAATATTCATGACATTTTTTTATTCTTTTTATCTATTCTATAAGTAATTATATAACCGGAAAAAAATATAACACTTTCACAATATTATTAAATAAGCTAAAAAAAAATAATTAAAATTACTATAATTTTCGGACGATCAAAACGCCACCATTTTGGCGCGCTCATTTGTGACGTCACCGTGCAGCTTAGTGCACGGCGGTTCTTAAACAAATTAACAACAAAGTGTTTGATTCACACTTTTAATAAATGTGAGTGATTCAAGCTTATAAGATCAACTTATTGTAATGGAAGAGCACACAAAAGCTTATTATAAATATTGTATTGTCCCTATGTGTGAAAATCACATTAAAACTGCAAATATTTTCATATGCCCAAAGGTGCAAATATAAGGATAAAGTGGTGTAAGGCGATGAGGAGAGATAATGTATCGTGCTTGAGTAGTTTATATTGTTGTGAAGATCATTTCGACGTGAGTATTAAATATGTATGTACCTAAAATCTTTTTTATTACGACTCGCGAACAATATAGGTAAACAATAACCTAACCTCAAAATTGTGTTATATACTTATTCATAAAACTATTCTGATTCCCAATTTTTTTAGTTATTAATGTTACAAATATTATGATTTTTGTTGATCCACAGCTGACTACGAGTGTTGATTTTGATCAAGAAACGTTTTAGCTAAGTTTCTTTGTTTGCTCTGTTGATCGAAGAAAGTTAAAAGAATTTAATCCTTTTTACTGAGTGACCTACACAAATTTGTTTTATTTATAAGCCTTGACGAAAACAACCTAGTCATAGTTCATAAAGATGTTCTCAACATTTAACATTCGTAATAGGTACCTACATATCTTTGATTATATAATACTAGCTTCTGCCCGCGACTCCGTCCGCGTGGAACTCGTTTATACTATCTCTATACCAAATTTCATCCAAATCGGTTCAGCAGTTTAAGCGTGAAGAGGTAACAAACAGACAGACAGACACACTTTCGCATTTATAATTTATTATTAAGTAAGTATATATAAAATATATGATATAACTAGCTTCTGCCCGCGACTCCGTCCGCGTGGAACTCGTTTATATCGTAGCTCCCCCCATATCCCCCAAAGGGATGAAGTGGGGGTGAAAGTTTGTATGGAGCTACGATATAAATGAGTTCCACGCGGACGGAGTCGCGGGCAGAAGTTAGTATATATAATATATAAAGTTATAGTATAGTAAAATAGTATATAGTATGGATAAATATCTACTAGTTTTTTATTCCACTTATTTAACAAAGACACCTATTTGAAGTACTTTAAAAGTCTAGCTATTTGAATCGCCAAAATAGGTTATAATTATTTAATTGACCAATCTCACGAGTATAAAAACAAGGAATATGAAAATTTATTGAATATCTGTAATTTATTTACCTTGCAGCTTTTACTCCTCTTAGTTCAGCGGACGTAAAGTCACAAATATTTGCGAAGTATGTATTAAATTTAGTCATCATGAACACATCAATTTTAGGCAGATTATCCGACTGTGACTTGACAAAACCGCCTTCAGTCATTGTGGCGAGTCTTTTTTCACTTAATAATTACCAAAAAACACTGATTATTTATCATAAACAGCGGCCAAACAATGCGAATAACTTTCAATAATCATACTAACGACCTGCACGGTGACGTCACGTTTCGCTCCGCCAATAGCGTTGCGTTTTGGAAATTTGCGAGGGAATTTGAAAAATAGTACTTTTAAACAATTTATTTTATCAATAGAAACATGATAATTTGAAAAAATAATCATGTGTGTATATTTATTAAGCAATATAGATTACACGTGATTTTTTTTGTCCATTTCTAAATCACATGCATATTCCCTATTCCACGTTTGCCGTCGCCAAATAGTCGATCGTTTGCTTGGCGGTGTGCGATGAGGCGTTGTCGTGGTGAAGCAGGATCCTACTGCGAGGCCGTTTTTCTCGAACTTCTTCCAAGACAAGTGGTAAACAATTGTTAGTGTAGGTACCACTTCGCAGTAACTGGTTTTTGATCCTCTAAAATAATTGTTGCGTAATGACCAGTCCTTCCGAAGAACGAGGCCACCATCTTTTTTCCCACACTTCGACCTCTCTTCACTTTAGTAGGCAACTCCTCGGAAGGAAACACCCACTCAGCAGACAGCAGACTGTCTTTTAGTTTCAGGATCATAACAGTAAATCCAGCTTTCGTCACCCGTAACTACGTCGAACACAGCATTTGAGTCACCTCCGTTGAATCTTTGACCCATTTCACGGCACCAATCAACACGACGGACTTTTTGGGCTTCTGTCAAATTATGAGGTATCCACCGGGCACAAAGCTTCCTCACCGCTAAATGTTCATGGAGGATTTTGTGGACTTGACTCATACCAATGGCTAAGCTTGTACGAATCTGCTGATAGGTTACTCTTTTGTCAGTCTCTATTATACGCCGCACAACACTGATGTTATCTTCAGTAGTCGCCGTAGAAGGCCGGCCCTCACGCAGATCATCAGTGAGATTAGTGCGGCCACGTTTAAATTCATTAAACCAGTTGTAAATAGTAGCACGAGATGGGGCTTCATCGTGAAAGGCCAATCGAAGTCTATCATAATCATAACTTTCTTGTTGACTTAAATTACATCGAAAGTCGTAAAAAATCATTGCTCGAAAATTTTCTCGCGTTAAATTCATGCATACGTAGTACACACAATTTTCAATTTGCCGCCAAATCGTAAAACAAATGACAATCGAGTGGAATTCGTACACAAAAATATTAAGAAAGAGTTCCATTTTCAAATTTTGAACTTATTTTTTTATTATATTTATTACAAGTGGCCAGTTCTAAAGACTTTCAGTGTCGCCCTCGTATGTTCTGTCGCTTTTTCGCAAAACGCAACTTCATATGAAACGATGACGCTTGAAGATTGTGATGTCACTAACAGACGGCAACGTGCCGTGCCGTCGACGCGGCCCCCTGGCAGCCTCGCGTAACGTGACGTCACACACTGTTTGCGTGTTCTCTCTCTAACAAGCAATATTTTAACGGTTGTAGCTTCGTAATTCTTTGAGATATCTGAATAGGATTTTCGTCACTTGGCATATTTTTTTGCCATCTTTCTTTTGGAGTAATAATACATTTCGAGTCTACACCCCTATTATAATACTAACTCAATTCGCCGTTTCGTATGCTGTTTTTATTCAAAGCTTTCAAAATATTGCATATGTAACCATTAGTTGTTAAGAAATTTCATTATTTTTGGAGTATTGTTCAAACCACGAGGACTTTTGTCCATAACGTAAGTACGAGTGGCGGTCTTCCTGGACTTAACGATTTATTTATACGTATGAGTCTGCAATCAAAGTAGATAGTGAATAGTGGTCAGTGTGTGTGTGGACCTTCGAGCGGGTTGTTGACACCGGGCGGCGCGTCGCCGGAGGCGGGCACGGTGACGGGCTGCCGCGGCATGCCGAACAGCTCCTCGCGCCGCGCGTTGGGCTGCAGCAGCTGCGGCTGGTCGGCCAGTGGAAGCGCCTCTTGCATCGTCACTGCGAACAATACACCACTTATTAATACACAGTGGGCTCACGGCTATCCCCAGGTCTCGTGTGCCTACATGTATATAAATGCTTTTCTTTCTTTCTTTCTTTCTTTCTTTCTTTACATGTATCGAATGTACCCGTGTCATACACGGGGTTTTTCACCATCAATTTATGTAATTAAAGCCCTCATGTCACTTATATGGAGGACAGCACATGGGTTCATTGTATATAGTTGGATTATCCTACAACAATTACACAGTCATACTGTGTATTCAGGGACCTGAATTAACATAAAGTCACATAAATTACATGTACATCTCTTCACAGTAACGAATTGAGCAGCATCATAATGCGCAGCAGAATAAACCCGCCAGGAACTGAAATGTAAGACACGTCGACTTTTAGCAGCGATACAAACACGAGACTGTCGCATCGCGTTTGTAGTGGTGCCGCCATGTGTAACCGCTCTAAGCCCCGCTGAAAAGTAAATCAACTTACTGTTGAAGGGGTCTGGCGGCGGGCAGCCCAGACACAGCGTGGATTCGGAGCGCTGGAAGAAGTTGTGCCCGCGGCCGCGCGCGCCCTCGCCCTCGCTGTCCGACTCGGTGGCCGCCGCGCCGCCCACAACCATCTCCTCGTCGCCCTCCTCATTCTCATTTTCATCCTGCACAATAGGGTTGTACGCTCAGTTTATTATTATTCCAAAATAAAAGGACGCAAAAAATATGCCTTGTGACGAAAATCTCATTCACATGATCTCAATAAATTACGAAGCTACAACCGTTTTAATGTTGCTTGTTAGAGAGAGAAAACGTGCGGGGATCGTGACGTCACAATCCTCGAGCGTCATAGTAAATGACAATCGTTTCATATGCAGGTGCGTTTTGCGGAAAAGGGACCGAGTATACCCCTTTTTAAAACTTTGGACAAAACTGTGATTATTTATCGTCTCGTGCTACTTTTTTCTTCATTTGAATACAATACATGTATAATATTTTTTCGAGAAAAAAAAACAAAAATTATTATGTTATTTAGTATCTACATCCCTATTGATCATTCACATTAGCCAAAGTTAAGCTAAATGTAAATAAAAATTAAAACACGTAGCTTTTTATTCATTGCCAGGTTGTCCCCGCCAGGGTATTATCAATTTCATACAACGCGTCTTGTATGGGCGATAAAAGCGTTGCTAAATTTCCCGTTCGATTCCGTTAGATGGCGTCACTATCGATAATTGTTAACAATTAGACTATTTAAGCTTCAGTTAATTTCATAGTTTACTATTATTCATTTATAATAAATTTAAAATTATTCTTCGTTATAAATTAATGTTTCAGTTGTTTCTTTAAAACTATGAGGTCAGTCTGCTAAGGCAACACTAGTTTTTTTTTTACTATGGTATATTACCGCGACCTACACTCCATTTCATGCTGAATATTTAAAAAGATGTTTGATGCCAACTTATTGAAACACATAATAAAATTGTTATAAGACATATGACCATATGAAATAAATCCAAAATAAAGAAAATATATTAAATATGTTTGATTTTCTTATCATATTTTACTTTAATGCAATTTGAACGTAATACTTTTGCTCGACTGAATGGAATGGAACGCAAGTATTTTATTTTGACACATGTTCGGTATATTGAAATTTTCCTTCAAGTCTTGTTGAGTTCGTGAATGTGAAGTTGATATTTGCAAGATATCATCATATCAGCCGAAAAGACGTGCAGTACTGGACAAAGAGTGCGAAAGTGACCGGTCCGGCGCCACCTGCATCCAGCGGACTTCTCAAGATGTCTGAGAAATGTTGTGTCCCGAAATGTAATGTAACCCGTAACCGTAAGATTATAACCGTAATGATCGTAAACAATGTCTCTTGCATAGACGTTCTTACGTGTTTAACATTAGAATATTAAGTATAAGAAAATAAATAGACGAAATTAACTCGCAATTTACTTTTATTTACTACCTATTCCTACACTAAACCTCTAAACCTCATAGTTATCTGATGAGATTGGGTTCATTTAGATGAAAATTAAACCTTAGGATTAATTTTCATCTGAATTAATCCGTTCTCTCATTAAAAACCAAAACATTCTTCAATTGTACATAGCTGTATAGCTATACGTATACAGGAGCATATACATATGTACAATACGTACCGCATAAATAAGTATAGGTACGGTCGAGGAAATTGAATGTTTGGCACATGTCAACTCTATTAGAATGAAGTTAAGGTCCAAAAGTGCTAAACATTCAATTTCCTCGACTGTACATACGGTGTAGTCCTATCGTATCCCACTAGATGTCGCTAGTCAGTACTGGCGACTGATGTCTCTATTCTCAGTACGAGGGCTGCCTTTTAAGTTGTGTCGTTTGGAAAAACTAAAGACAATTTAAGTGTTAAATGGTATTTATTGTTTTTCAAAGTAATCACCGTGATATGTAATACACTTTTTCATTCGATCGAACCAGTTTTCGAAACACTTATTCCAGTCCGAAGTCGGGGTCTCCAAAATGGCCGTTTTGTATGCCTCAACCGCTTCTTCAGGCGTCTGGTACCGTTGACCACGAAGTCGTTGCTTGATTTTTGGAAAAGTAAAAAAATCGTTAGGGCTTAAGTCTGGACTGTACGGCGGGTGTTCCAGAATTTCGACGTTTTGCTCTTTTAAAAACGCAATAGTTTGCCGGGCGGTGTGCGAGCTCGCATTATCGTGGTGCAGTCTTATACGACGTCTTGGGTTATTTTTTCGAAACTCGCCGATGACTTCTGGTAAACAGACAGTGCTATACCAGTCAGCATTAACCGTTTTACGATCCTCGAGCACGATGGTGGCAACGTGGCCACTTTTCGCCACAAACGTGGTGACCATTTTTTTCGAAGTGCTCCGTGAGCGTATTACTTTGGTCGGTTTTGGCTCATCTTGGAACACCCAAACAGTCGACTGCTGTTTAGAATCGGGATCGTAGGCATATATCCAAGTATCGTCACCACTGATAATGTCGTAAACATGTTTCGAGTTTACTCGGTTGAATTGCCGCAGAGTTTTGCGACACCATCGAACGCGAGCCGTTTTTTGGTCTTCACTGAGTAAATGTGGTATCCAGCATGAGATCAACTTTTTTACGCCTAAGTGATCATGCAAAATACTGTGAACACTGGTCCCTGAAATACTTAAGGAAGCTTCTATCTCACGGTATGTCGCATGGCGATCTTCGATGATCAGTTGCCGTACAGCATCAATGTTCTCCTGGGTTACGGCTGTTTTTGGTCGACCTTCACGATGTCTATCACCAAGACTAGAGCAACCACGTTGAAATTCTAAATACCAGCGTTCCACAGTCCGAAGGCATGGTGCTTTATCATTGAAAACCGTAGTCAACTCTTCGAAGCACTGAAGTCGCGTTAAGCCCCTTTTGAAGTTGTAAAAAATTATCGCACGTAAATTTTCCTTCGAAATGTCCATTTTCACAACTGACTTGTCAACTTTGAACGAACGCTGTACTAAAACGGTTGGGCCGATTTCGAGTCATTCTTTTGTTTTCGAATTCTAAATTCAAATATTTTAACGTGACACTAGTTCTTTTTTATGCAATCACGGGAGGTTTGCAAACGACAGAACTTAAAAGGCAGCCCTCGTATATATATTATAGTACTCTTTGGTCCCCGCCGCATCGCTTGCTTAATTTAGAGCACGCATGCGGTGCCGCTATATGAAATCTCGAATCAAATTCCATAAACTGGTGTTTTTTGAAGTGAAAACTTCTTTAGCGGCGCTGAGCACTTTTTGGGGTGGGGAAAAATTGTTAAATACGCGACAGATTTTTGTGACGTCAGATGTGAAGGAGGTCACAAACTTTTATATTTTGCTGCTAGCCGATTCGACTTCATTCAAAACTGAACGTTATTCGTAAGAGCATAAAGCCGTTAAACACTTTTTGCAATAGCATATTCTGCAAATAAATTTTTAATTTTGTTCACGCGTCCTTCACCGTTTTGCTATTGAGCAAATTCGAATAGTTCGAATTTGGACGTTATTCCTAAAGAGATAAAGCTTTGAAAAATATTTACCAACGGCAAAAACAAATTGATATTTTGTTCACCGCCGCCGTCCGCTGTTCTTGCAAATTCGAATAGTTCGAATTTGGACGTTATTCCTAAAGAGATAAAGCTCTGAAAAATATTTGGCAATGGCAAAAACAAATTGGTATTTTGTTCGCCGCCGGCGGCGGGCGAGCCGGCCCCTCGCACACAACGCGCCCGCGGCCCGTCCGCCTAAATAATTGATAATTGTTTATAAATTTGCGCCAAATTCATTTTTAGGGTGACACCGTAAGATGTCCCGTGACCTGCACGTCTAGCACACAACAGCCGCGACATACTCTCGATTTTTATCGCACTAATAAGTGAGAGACGGACAATGCGAGAAAAATCGAGAGAGCTCGCGCGCGGTCGCAAGCTTTTTTTTAATCGGATAAGTAGTTCTAGACGTACTAAATGGCTACATTACATTTTGAAATCCTAATCTCTCCGCGGGCGGAGTCGCGGGCAAGTGGTATTGTAGATTATCTTTCTGACGAGTCAAATATGTACATATGTCTTTTAATTTCTTGCCTCGATTTTCAATAATACTTCTTAACACGTTCGCAACCAAGAACCCGCCTAGCGTCGTAATGTTTGCTGAGATGCCGGCTGAGCCCGCTAGGCGGAGCAGTAGTATGAGCTTACACGCCTAGCGAATTTTGTCGGTTTCTGGTGAATTGTTCCATTTTTAGTCCGGTTGCGAAAGTGTTAATGCAGCTTGAACTATAGATAATGGTTGTTTCTTGCACAAATACCTATTTTCTTACAAAATAACGAAATATTTCATCAGTGTGTATTTAAAAGGACTACGAATTAGTCATTAACCCATATACGCCCCTTGATTCGAAAATTATATGTACCTTCATATGCCCAGAACCGTATTAATATTGTTACGACGGCGGGGTCAATAACAGTTTTGTTGGCATAGTGACTCGCCGTCAAGGTGTTTCAAAATTCGCTGTGTCGACTAAGACATCTGTAGCCCAGCGGTACAAACGGCGGTCGAAGAGCCGGTGTGCGCGGGTTCGAGTCCAGCGACCGACATGCACTTTTTGTATGTTTTTAATTAATGGTGAGTACATTTTCAAAACGCCGAGTAGCATGGAATGTTCTAGAAAGGGTAAGCGAATAGAACATTCGATGCTTAAGGAAATTTATAGACGAATGTATGGGCTTGGAATATTCGAGAAACGTGGACGTAGCACGTTTATCTGGAAAAGCCCATGCTACTCAAAACAAGTGAGTAATGAAATGAACAACGAAATGAAGATCGAAATTAAGGACTAGAAACTTCGGTAAGGGGTATATAAGGGGACCACGTTCGCGGTACTAGTCTTGAAGTGAGTTTGGAAAGCAGTCTTGAAGAAGGAGACTTGGAGTCAGTCCTGAGAGGAGTCAGGGTTGAGTGGAGTCTTCAGAGTGGAGTTCTCAGAATGGGATACTAAGGGAGTAGTATCGGGTGGGAACTGGTTGAAGAAGTACAGTGGAAAGTTGTGATTAGTGAAGTGGTCTAGTGCGTAACAGTAAAGTGTAGCTGTGTCAGTACTAGTAGGCGCGAACTCAGTCACTTGTGTGAGTTAATTGAGTTGTCAGCGTTAGTACATGTGGGCTCAGAGGACTTTACCCTGTGTAAATCGCAGAATAAATCTATTGTCGTGTTAAAAAGGTGTTTAACTCTATCCTACCCCCCCACGCTCGTAACAATATGTACCAGTGGCTCTAGTATAAGTTTTACCGAAACAAAACGTTACGACAGCGTTCGCGTTTAGCTGTCAAATCCCATACAAATTGAGGGTAAAACGCAAAGGCGATCGTAAAGTTTTGTTTCGGTAAAACTTATACTAGAGCCTCAGGGCTGTTCATCGTTTTCGAAACAAGGGCAAATGAGATACCAAAAACAAGCATAGTTCTGGGCATATATGGGTTAGTAACGAAAATAAAGTGCAAAGCTTTTTGAGAACAATCCATACTAATATAATAAATGGGAAAGTGTATGTGTGTGTTTGTTTGTCCGTTTTTCACGGCAAAACGGAGCGACGAATTTTTTAAGTGGAAATAGTTGAAGGGATGGAGAGTGACATAGGCTACTTTTTGACTCTTTCTAACCCCCCACTTCCCTAAAATGAGGGGTGAAAGTTTGTATGAAGCTACGATATAAACGAGTTCCACGCGGACGGAGTCGCGGGCAGAAGCTAGTTATCAATATGAAGATGAAAGGTGTACAAGAGCCGGTGACGAGCACTAACCGAGGGCCACAGATGGTGGTGCTGGTGCGGCTGCGGCTGCGCGGCGCGCATGTAGTACACGAGCGCGTCCAGCACGTAGGCCACGTGCTTGAGCGCGGCCACGTCCAGCACGGGCAGCTGCTCCGCGTGCTCGGCGCTGTGCGCGCGCAGCAGCGACAGGCAGTACGCGAGGAACTCGCGCCGCGCGCTGCCCGCCTCCACGCCTGTCAACAAACACACGACTATATACGGCCACCTAATACAACACGACTAACGATTGCGACATTTATGTTCGAGCATTTTTCTCGGGAAATTCCTATTATTAACAGTTTAAATTAGATGTACAACAAAGTCATCTAAATATGAATTCAGTTCTGAGGTTTTTAGAGGTTTTTAATTGTTACAAAAATAACCCTCACACAATGCCGATGACATTCGTACAGCGTGCCGTTTTTAGATAAACTTCAGAGATTCTCAAAATGCCAAGTCTTGAAATATTTAGTTCTAGTTTTTGGTCACTAGCAGCACTCCACAGCACGTCGGACACATAACTAAAGCCGTAAAACAAAAACGAGTCTTTTCCTTATACATTGCCTTTAATTTCGTACTCCTATGCCGGTTACACTGTCGTTACCGCGGTGATATCCAACTTCATAGCCGAAAGTGTTAAGCATAATAGTACATTGTTTAACGAGGGGCGTAAGTAACCCGAAGCCGAAGGCGGAGGGCTTTTGATGACTCGAGTTTGCAATATTCTTACGCCCGTGTTACACAATGTTTTTCATCACATTTGCGAGGAAACAAATACATTTTAGATGAAATTAATACAAATCGTAATAAAAACTTCAACATGTCAGTCGTCCATTTTGTTGAATTTGACGTGAGGCGCGTATGGCAAAGACCCTTACAGCCACGATTTTAAAACATTTAAAAACATTTTACATAGACACTAAATAACTACATCCATATACTAATCTGTAAATAATTCAGTTAAACATGTGTAGTTTTTTAAGTTTAAATTTATTTATAAATACGTTTTCAGACATCGTATTTGATATAAAACCTCTTTGCTTTTGCCTGCCGCATGAGTGACAGATACAATTTAAGAAAAAAACCATTACGCCCATGGGCGTAACACAGGCTATTACAGCTCTGTATGTCTGCGCATTATGAAGCCCTTTTCGAGCAAGTTTGATGAAATAGTACATTACGTACCTAGGGCGGTAAATTCGTGAATGCCCCAGATCGGCCCGGTAGGCAGCAGGGCAGCGGCGGCAGGTGTTTGTGGCCCGAACCGAAGGTGAGGGCCATAAATATGCGATCTGGGGCTTTACGAATTACCTCCCGTGGTGCGTACGCAATTTTACGTCTTCTCCTGGGCGTGAAGGGAGATTTGCCGTTACGATTTCGACCAAATATATATCCTAATGTACCTTGTTCACGGTCTCTACTCCTCGGCCCCTCGGAGAACCCTATGATGCGGGTCGCCGGCGAAGTGAAGGACGTAGCTCGCCGGACGGCGGGCGCATTGGGCCGCCCGCTCTCAACTGTTGCTGTGCTCACGTTGTTCGATGTCAACGAGGCGCCGAATCTATCGAAACGCCACGCCAATAGGCATTTGACACGATTACACACGATAAAAGAAAGATTGGCAATTTATCAACTATAGGGTTAAAGAAAATAACAATGGTTTTGATTTGAAAATCGAAATAACCAATTAGAATGTATTGAATAGATTTCCTTTTAAATAGGCTAGCGGTTTTAAAAATTACACGTCAGTAATTTGAATCAAAATTAGTCAAAGTTTGTAAGTTACCTTAGTTGTGCCTCAGTCGCGTCCATAACAGTCACTAGCCAATCCCAAGTTGGTTTGAGTTGTCTCTCGAGATAGCATTGCAAGCGTAATGCTTCGCGATATGAGAGGGGCAACATACGAGGTATAGGCAGTGAGACACGTTCGTATTCCCATAGCAAATCGGCTATTTGTCGAATAACGATGCCTGCGAAAATATACAAAATTAAATATTGAATAAGTATTTCATTACAGACTAATGTGTACCTTGGATGTAATGCATACAGAAAAGAAAAAAAAAATCAAGTCAAATTCACCAACAAATATTAAACCGTTAAGGACTGATTTGGATCTTGACGCAGCGTAAACGCAGTGGCGGCGTGTTTTATGCAACAAGTTCACGACACACAGTGAAGGAAATAAAAACACATGCCCATTTTTTGTCACAACGACAATAAGGGACAAATAGATACGTGTTCCGGTTTCTTTAATCCATTTTTCTGTGTAGAAATACCATAATTGTATTATGCATATTGATTAAATCGAAGTTTGTAAAGACTTGACCATAATCAAATATAGTAGAGACGAACCAAAAGCCCTGGCGAGGTAGGAAGCGGTGGTGGAAGTGGAGTGCGGGTCGTGCGCGCCGGCGGCGGCGGCGGCGGCCGAGCGGCGCAGCGACGCCGGGTCGATGAATACCAGCGACGAGCCGCCCGCCAGCCGCACGCCGCCCGCGCTGCTGCTCGTGCCGCGCGTGCTCTCCCGGGAACTACACAATATATCACCTTAGTGGACGCCCCGCTCGGAGCGGGGCGTGCAGCGTCCATATGAAACAATAGTACATTGTTGTAAAGCCTAGAAAGTAGGCAATAGATGGACGAGTGGGTTCGAGGTCCGAGCCGCAGGTGAGGACCTCGAAGGAGACGAGTCCATCTATTGTATTTTTGGCCGAGACGTTACATAGTGCTTATCACGCCTACTGCGAGGAAATTGCAAATAATAATTATTATAACTCAAAATGAAGTACCTAATTAAAGATCATAATATGAAAAACTGTAGCGCGGCCCCGCGACGGGGGGCACCGGGCCGGGCCGCCCCTCGCGACACGCGAGCGGGGCGGGGGGAGCTGTGATTGGGGAATCGCTGTTCAAACTGTCCAACAATAACAACCACTACTACAATGAAACACTGTAGTAGTGGTGGTTCAGGTGCTACAGCTATTGCCTACTTTCCAGCTTGGTTTTAGACCATCTTTTGCCACATTTCCGAACAGTGGCGTGAAAATGCAATTTATATGGACGCTCGACGCCCCGCTCCGAGCGCCTTACACTTAGCCATATCACTTTGCAACCTAGTCACTGGATGTCCTCGCAGTCTCGCCCACGAATTGCAAAGTAGCAGGCAAATCCGTATAGAATATAGCTTATGTTCATCCGGTAAGTTCATTCTAATCACAGGTGAAAAAAAATTTGGTATCGAATGAGTGGTTCCAGAGATTACCACTACATAAAAACTTATAAAACTACAATCTCATATTACATGTGCTTCTGCGCTCTTGCTAGTGACGTGACGGATGGACAATGTTTAATCAATCGCCGTATTCTAGATCTAATGATTTCTGTAAGTAAGATTTGAAAGGTTGAAAAGTATACATATGACAAACCAACATATGCCTTGGAGCATTTAATACATATTATCGAGACGTATGTAATAGGCATGATGACAGTAATTGAAAATCACTAAAATATGGTATTTTCTTAGTGAAAATTTAATCATAGAATTCGAAAAATGCTTATATTTTTTTATTAAGTAAGAGATTATTATTTATTTTGATAAAATTAAACTGAAAAATACGGACGCCCGCCATGATATGTTAAACACCAATCAGAGCGAATGACGTCACACTCGTATAAACAAATACCCACGAACTTATATAAGTACATACTGGACTTTGCCATTCAGACAATGTTTTGAAACAAGAAAAAAAGCGGCCAAGTGCGTGTCGGATCACGCACAACGAGGGTTCTGTGCCTATTAAAAAGGTCGTATCGTTACTGAAATCTTACGGCATTTATGTCCTTTTCTTTAAAGAAGGCAGTTTTTTAGAAATATCTCAAAAACCTTTGAACCGATCTTGTTCAAAACAAATTTAGCTGAGAGAATTTAATAAGCCCTATGAGCATGATTTTTTTCATATTTTTAAAATACACAGTTCAAAAATTAGAGGGGGGGGGGACACAATTTTAGTGACTTTCGAGGAGATTATCTCCGACTCTATTCACCTAATCAAAAAAATTGCTGATAAACCTTATATTTATTTTGAAAGCCCTATCGATTGATGTGCCACACGTGGGCTTGCACTGAAAAAAAAAATTGCCTTTCAGTTTTATGTATGGAGTGCACCCCTAAAAACATTTTTTTTAGTAATTTAGTTACAAAACTATATAGCGGTTAACAAAACACACCTATCCTGAAAATTTTATTCAAATACACCTTATAGTTTTCGAGTAAAATGCCTGTGACATACGGACGGACAGACAGACAGACAGACAGACAGACAGACACGACGAATCTATAAGTTTCCGTTTTTTGGCATTTGGCTACGGAACCCTAAAAATTACCTTGAATGACGTCACGTCTTTCTGTCATCTCTTTCTTTAGGGTGTCCATTATTCTGAATACGCTAGGAATAACTGACGAATTTTAAGATACTTGATACTCATATAATATGTAAATTATTCTCATTACATCATCCTACCTAGGATGAATAAATAATTTTGAATAAATTTGAATAAGTAAAATGAATAATAATTATACAAATTAAACTGTATTATTACAGACTATAATTAAAATTGTCATGATATAATCTGTCAAAATGATACAATTTTGCTCCTTTCAATACGAAGAAATACCACGCACGAGGACGGATGGTCACCCTAGTAATAAGATTACACATTTTTTATCAGCCTATAATGTTAGTGTTTACTTACAAAATGAACAATACACACTTACTAATGATCGAAATAAACCTATCTGAACGTTATTTGCATAGAATCTAACAAGTTTCACTCTGATTTTAGATCCAAATTGATTGCTAGTAGAACCGCCGATATTTTCGTGAAACTTACCTGTAAAATTTAATAGCTGAATTCGTTCTCTAAGTACTTCCTCAGAGCGTCATCATACAAGACAATAACCATTTTGCGATTAAATTGTAGCAAAGGGTTTATTTCACGAAATAAACTTTCAATATGGTAAAATCTGTTTTGACATAACAGCCATATTTTTTAATTAGTATTGCCATAACAAGCAGTACAAGCATACCGTCAAAGTTAGGATTTTGACTGCGTTGGTATTTTTGGAGTGATATTTAAAGAAGTCATAACATTTTAATTTCAGTAAATTAATTTTCATTTGCATTTAATTGAGTGAAATTATAACAAAATGATGATAACCGTATAGCGTAGAGCACGTCTTTATAAAAATGTCGCACTGTTTGTGTTTCAAGTTGTAGCAACACATCACAAAACTAGAAAGAGATGACGGAAAGACGTGGCGTCATTCAAGGTAGGTAATTTTTTTCTGGTTTCAAAACATTTTTGAATGGCAAAGTCCAGTATGTCTATAAGTTCGTGGGTTATACAAATGTGACGTCACTCGGGACGCCATGACACTGACAAGCGTTTTAGCGCCAATTTTAAATTTAAAAACTAAAATGCATTTTTTTCCTACTTAACTGTTATTTTCTCTAGAAAAATCTTATTTGTTGTACATAATAAATGTTTCTAAACATTTTGGAACAGTTTTTCAAAATGTTTCATCATGCCTATTGTACAACACCGTAAAATAAAGCACTGGTCTTTAAAGGATGAAATGTCATTAATAATAGTACGAGGGGTGATCCAAAAGTAATGATAATCAGCATGATTTGGTCTCGTGATGATAATTTGTGATTGTCATTCCTATTGTGCAATTATTCAATAATACACTAAAAACTTAAAAAAAAGATTTCATTCATTTGTTTTTTTTAAATAGCTAAATAAATATGATGGTATGGAATATATTCTGCCGTCAGTAACATCGGAGGATATTTTGTTACATATTTGGGGCGGTGTTGACAAAATTCTGGTGTGGAAATAAAAAAATTAAAATATACAATTTAAAGTTTATTTATTTTGATGCCACGAAATTAATAAATTAAACTCATGTCATCGTTTTTTTAAGCACAGCTCACGTAACTAAGTTCAAGGTAGGTTTTTCTGGCCATCAATACATAGTTTTTTTTTTTTAAACAGGGTGCACCTAGGTTACAAATATATGAATATAAATACGAAGGGAGAGTGATACATCATAATTCTATAGTAATTAAGTGGGGCCGTCTCAGAAAAAACCAAAGAAAAAAAGTACCAATTGTATGAGTTTTTTTCTTGGCTGAGCTTGCCGAGTACCAGGACTGTTTTTCAGGCTTGTGAATTCTATAAAACTAGTTACCTACAGTGTAATCTAGACCAACTCTTTTACTATTACTTCTTATTCTTAGATATTGAAAACTCGTCAATAAAATCGGTGGAATTGCGTCGATGTAAAAAGTAGTCTTCATTTCGTCTATCTTAAGTTTTTTTTTATATGTAGCAAAATTAAAACATTTTTAATATATTATATAGGTAAGTAAACTAATAAAGAGTGTATTTAATAATTAAAAATGATATATAACGTATAACTTCTGTTTTTTATGCCGATTATCATTACTTTTGGATCACCCCTCGTAGTATATGCAACTGATCCATAATGAGAGGCCTTAAAATATCAGTGTGGTTTTATGAAACGAGCGTCAACGAGTTCCATAATAGGATCACACGAGTATTTTAAGGTCTAATTATGTACAATTGCATGCACTACTTTATCTACACACATATCATAAGTACTCTAAGATAGGTTCACAGTTCTACTTTCATAACAGCAAAAAACCAACAAAAAGATGACAACAGCAATGGCGGCAATTTGATCCTAAAGTCGCCGTCAATGGAATTTGCTAACTATGTAAACAAACCGCCATAGTGAAAGACCATTTTAGTATGGCGGTTTGTTTACATAGTTAGCAAATTCTATTGACGGCCACTTTACGTAAAGACGAATATTTTTTTTTTAATCATAGCCAAACGAATGAAGTCCTTATACTCATGTCAGTCGCGATCAAATGTTGTGCGTAAATATCAAAGAAACATACTGAATTGACGTTTCGTATCGATAACTGTTTTAATATCTATGGATACTCGTATATAGACCCACTTGAGTTTTGACAGCTGTTCCAAATTTAAACTCATTCACGTTACAAAAATCTATACTATTATAATTATAACATTAAAGTACAGATTTTACCTACTACCACAGACAAGAAATTCTCATAGTAAAATCGGTTGTAATAATGCTGGTCATTTCCTACAGTTTCAGAACGCATTTTAGAGCACTAATGATATGCGTAGATAAAAAGCATTAGTAGCATAATAGGGCATATGCCGAGGAGAAGAGTTGTATTGTATTGGTACCGTATAGCCCACTGCATGGAGTGCGGCGCCAGGTTGGGGCGCGCGGGCGGCGCGGCGCGGCGCTCCAGGGCCTCCCCGTCGTGCAGCGCCGGCTCGGCCTCCGCGTCCTGCTCGTCCGTCTCGCCCGCCTCGCTGTCCTCGTCCTCGGGCTGCGTCGAGTCGCCGCTCTCGTCTTCTGGGTATAGAAGAAGAGAAGCTATTCCTGACAAACAAAATGTACTGTTCTGAGAGGAGGAGCTCGTATAAACTCAAATTGCTGTCCGGCTTCCAGGAACGCTAGGCGCGTTGCGTGGCCTTATGTCTGCTTATCCCCAGTTCTAAGAAGCATAATATTTTTTAATTATTTTGTATAGCCGGCCACACATAACTATATCAAGATAGAAGGAAAGAGTGTATGTACTTCGCGTGGCAAAAGTAAGTCCGATGGACTTCCTTGCTCGCCGCGAACTTCAGTCCGCTCCCGACCTCGGAACGCGTGCGACGTCAGGTTATAATCACAAAATGACTCGTTGTTCGATACTGAGCTGTTCAAACACCACCAAAAAATGTGAAGCTGTTAATCGTGGTATTTCCTATCATAGGTAAGTACTATTTGTCCTAAAATGCCTGTTATTAATTAAAAAAACAATTTATTTATTGCTCTGTATTATTTTCATCAAAATAGATCATGTCCAACCAACTTTACCTACCAGTGTGCTGTACACTGTGATTTTCTTACTCAGTTAAATCGATTATAAAAGCAGAGAAATGAAAATTACGTTTTTATATTATTATCTACTCTTGCGTTCCTGACCGATTGACAGACAGCGCACGGCCTAAACCGCTAAAGATATAAGCATGAAATTTGGAACATATATTCTTTACAGTACGTGGACGTGTAATAAGAACGGATTTTTCGAAATTCAACCCTTAAGGGGGTGAAATAGGGGTCGAACCGTTGTATGGAAATCGTTCATTTGGAAAGTTAAAGACTCGAATCTTTGTATGGAGGTTTCTTACTAAAAAACAAACCAAATGATTTAGCGTTGTTATAAAAATTCATCCACTGAGGGGGTCAAATAAGGGTGCAAAGTTTGTATGGGGGAAACTTTATTTTTTGAGCAAGAGACTTGAAACTGCAGAAATATTACATATTAAAATACAAAAATAAGAATTTTCAGTGTTTTAGGAAATACCACCCCTAAGGGGGTTAAACAGGGGTGCAAAGTTATTATGGGAGAAATTTCATTTTTTGAGCTAGAAGCTTGAAACTTTGTAGAAAGATTACTTAATTAAATACAAAATAAAAATCTTAAAGCGTTTTGGAAAAATCCACCCACACGGGGGTAAAAAAGATGTGAAAAGTTTGTATGGGGGAAACTAATTTTATAAGCTAGAGACTTGAAACGTTGTAGAAGGATTACTTATTAGAATAAAAAAGTGCTTTTAGCGGTTTCGAAAAATTCCACCCCTAAGAGGGTTAAAACGGGATTCAAGGTTTATATGGAAAGCAAGAAAATACTATGTAAGTAAGAGATTTGTGACTTTGGTCTTAGCCTGTAGGTATATAAAAAGACTACAAAACTGATTTCAGAGATTTTTTTATCCATCCCTTAAAGGGGGTTCAAAGTTTGTATGGAGAGAAAAGTAATTTTTAAAGTAAGGTATTTTTAACTTTGGTCTTAGACTGTTTACTAAAAGACTACAAAACAGATTTCAGCGTATTTTTTTTCATTCATCCTAAGAGTGTTAACTAATTGATTATTTGACATATTTATAATACTAGGGTATAACTATAGGGACTTGATATTATTATTATTATTATATAGTATAAGGAAATGACATGTTATAAATTGACGACTCCGAGAATATGTGGCTACTATTAGTATTAAGGATCCTATTTGATACAGGTTGTCGACTGGTGTATGTAGTACAGATGTTTTACAAAAATAAAATAAAAAATAAAACTGTTATGACATTGTAAAAATTTGCACACCTGCATGCAGGTTGAATATGCATGAACAAATTCAGTTTAAGACCTTACCCTGTTACCATATTCTGGCAAATAAAAAAATTTTGAATTTTGAATTTTTTTTGAATTTTGAATTTTTGAGCAAGGCATTGTTAACCGAATTCAAAAAGAAAGGAGGTTCTCAGTTTGACCTGTATGTTTGTATGTATGTATTCATCCCCTTAGAGGGTTAAAAGGGGGTTCGAAGGTTGTATAGAGAGCAAGACATTTTTAAAGTAAGCGTTTTATAACTTCAGGTTTAGACTGTTTAAAAACTATAGAATTTTCAGTGTTATTGACTGATTGCCGAAGGAGAGGAGGGTTATTTTGAAATGTTGTAGGTATATGATGTTCGTAGAGAAAATCAATATTATTAACAAACAGGTTATGATTACTTCTAAATTACAATTTTGTTTCAGTTTTCCGCCTTGCGCCATTCCCACCCTCGTTCCGAAGCGAGCAGTAACGTAAGCAATCCCTTCAGAAATTTGTTCAAGATGCTTAGGGAGTGAACATACTAAAAGTCTCGACGAGTTCTTTCCTTCTAAAAATACTGTAAAAAAAACTAAGACTTTATTAGACTATTTTTCATTTCTCTGTCGGTTCTTATCGATATTTTGAATCGATACAAAATTATTACAACTGCCGCGTGCTAGTCGATGTTGACGAATCGATTTCGCGCGGATTATGTTTCTCGTCACTAAATTAGGCTTGTGACGTCAAATTACCTACGCAAAATGTTACACGCTCGGTTCCCATACTAATCGGCGCGCACTTTCCTTCTATCTTGATATAGTTCTGTGGCCGGCCAATTTTAGTCTGTGTACCAAACTTCAGCCTACTGGGACATCAGGTAATATCAAAAAGGTATTATAAATCAAGGTGGCCAGTGTCCGAATGACGCAATCGCTCTATCTAAGGTATCAACAACTAATGTATAAAGGCAAGACAAGTAAAACTTTGTGTGATTGCAAAGGCCATCTTATCCAGTGAATATCTAATATTATTCAGACTGATGCTGTGAGGGTTTCAAAATTCGACGAAACACTTCGAGAAAAGGGCCATAGTGGCCCTTTGTCTTGCCTGGGCGGGACTTTAAAACGTTCATAATTCCGTACCACCATCAGATCCCTGGGTTGTGCCAGTCTGAACGCTTCGCTGGGTAGTATCCGCATTGTCCTGGTCATCTGAATCGCTTTCAGTTTCGGCTTCGGCCAATAAATCTAATTCACTTTCGCTCTCCCCTCCCTCTGCGCGTTCCGTGCCATTTTCCACTACTACATGTTGATCTTGACCTCTGAAAAAATTGGTATATATATATGCATTGTTAGTTAAAAACTGCCTCTGTATAACAAGACTTCTTATGTCTTTATTGAAAATGAAATTAAAACAATAAATAAAAGTGACTATCGGTAAATATTCGCTAATGGCCAAGCAATATAGAAAAGCGTAATGATTACCTTTCACCCATCGGATCATCCAGGTGTTGCCCATCGGCGGGTGGCACGGGTGCGTGGGCATTGGGCTCATCGGTTTCGGATGCATCGTCGTCGCCGCCTAGTGCCTCGCCCGCGACTTCGTCCGCATACTCGGTCGCTACCGGGGTCGACGACCTGTCGGCGACTAATGTGGAACTGCCCATTGAGGTGCCATTCGCGGCAGCATCACGACCCGGCGCTGCATTTGACTCTCTAAACAATACATTGCGCGTTACAGAAGCATTTCGCAGTTATGACATCCACAATGTATATTGACCGTTTTATGTTTACAGCATACGTTAGCAATGGTCTTACCGTCGTGAATGCGCGAGGCGTGTTGCAGCAGTTGATAGGGGCTCAACTCCAAACAAATCTTCACTCCCGTTAACAAGATCCACGAACGTCGTTGCCAGAGGAAAAGGGGCCGTAGGGCGCACCACGCCTAAACGCACAGGGGCGAGCAGGGCATCCGCTGCCTCGACAAGTTCTTCGACTGCAAGAGCCACTAAAGCGGCAAATACGCGCCGACACCGCACCAATGAAGAAGTTATGGAAAGGGGTCTATAAAAAACAAAAACAACAAGTTATATACTACCTCTGTCAAATTCTAAACGACGGAACTAAAACCTTGGAAATTAACTTACCCCTTCTTTTTAGCAGCACCTGGAGCCATTTCTACGCTAAATATGACGAATATCCGAGCAACGGACCGTACGAATCTGCGTGCCACTTCACGCGCTCTGTCCGGCCGGCCTGGGATCGTTTCGTTCTGCTGCTCCCTTATCAGCGTATTCAAAAGTGTGTCGAGCATCTAAAAATATGCATGTTACAATATTTGTTTCCGAGAAGCATGTTATTTGAATGGAGCAAAAGCTAGTGAAAGAGTTACCTCGTTGGTGCACTTGACTATAAGCGCATGCGTGAATTTGTCAAGTAATGTGGTGCCGGACTGGTGCGGCGCGGGGCTGCCGGGGCGGCTGTCGCCTTCTCCCGCGGAGCAGTTGGCGCCGCAGGAAACCGCCGCTTCCACTGCCGCCCAGTCACCTAGCGAACAATTTGTTATTTTATTAACTACTTGAATTCACATACGTGAAAGCGGAGTGCTTTTAAAAATATGACGGCAACTATATAAATCTATAAGGACATTTTGCCAACTAAACCGCCCGTTCGTTTATTGTGGCTTTTTTGTCAGCTTCAGTAAAAAATATTGGTGTGCAAATTAACACAGCCAAACTTGGAGATAGTCGTAGAACTGCTATCAGCTAAATCAGTCAAAATATTATCATCACGTTATAGAAATTATTGTTTGTTGTTACGTGGGCTGCCTTTTAAGTTCTGTCGTTTGCAAACCTCCCGTGATTGCATAAAAAAGAACTAGTGTCACGTTAAAATATTTGAATTTAGAATTCGAAAACAAAAGAATGACTCGAAATCGGCCCAACCGTTTTAGTACAGCGTTCGTTCAAAGTTGACAATAAAGTTGTGAAAATGGAAATTTCGAAGAAAAATTTACGTGCGATAATTTTTTACAACTTCAAAAGGGGCTTAACGCGACTTCAGTGCTTTGAAGAGTTGACTACGGTTTTCAATGATAAAGCACCATGCCTTCGGACTGTGGAACGCTGGTATTTAGAATTTCAACGTGGTTGCTCTAGTCTTGGTGATAGACATCGTGAAGGTCGACCAAAAACAGCCGTAACCCAGGAGAACATTGATGCTGTACGGCAACTGATCATCGAAGATCGCCATGCGACATACCGTGAGATAGAAGCTTCCTTAAGTATTTCAGGGACCAGTGTTCACAGTATTTTGCATGATCACTTAGGCGTAAAAAAGTTGATCTCACGCTGGATACCACATTTACTCAGTGAAGACCAAAAAACGGCTCGCGTTCGATGGTGTCGCAAAACTCTGCGGCAATTCAACCGAGGAAACTGGAAACATGTTTACGACATTATCAGTGGTGACGAATCTTGGATATATGCCTACGATCCCGATTCTAAACAGCAGTCGACTGTTTGGGTGTTCCAAGATGAGCCAAAACCGACCAAAGTAATACGCTCACGGAGCACTTCGAAAAAAATGGTCGCCACGTTTGTGACGAAAAGTGGCCACGTTGCCACCATCGTGCTCGAGGATCGTAAAACGGTTAATGCTGACTGGTATACCACTGTCTGTTTACCAGAAGTCATCGGCGAGTTTCGAAAAAATAACCCAAGACGTCGTATAAGACTGCACCACGATAATGCGAGCTCGCACACCGCCCGGCAAACTATTGCGTTTTTAAAAGAGCAAAACGTCGAAATTCTGGAACACCCGCCGTACAGTCCAGACTTAAGCCCTAACGATTTTTTTACTTTTCCAAAAATCAAGCAACGACTTCGTGGCCAACGGTACCAGACGCCTGAAGAAGCGGTTGAGGCATACAAAACGGCCATTTTGGAGACCCCGACTTCGGACTGGAATAAGTGTTTCGAAAACTGGTTCGATCGAATGAAAAAGTGTATTACATATCACGGTGATTACTTTGAAAAACAATAAATACCATTTTCATCACACTTGCTCGAAAAGGGCTTCATAATGCGCAGACATACAGAGCTGTAATAGCCTGTGTTACGCCCACGGGCGTAATGGTTTTTTTCTTAAAATGTATCTGTCACTCTTGCGGCAGTTACAAAGCAAAGAGGTTTTATATCAAATACGATGTCTGAAAACGTATTTATAAATAAATTTAAACTTAAAAACTACTTAAAGATGTTTAACTGAATTATTTACAGATTTAATATGTTGTTATTTAGTGTCTATGTAAAATGTTTTTAAGTGTTTTCAAATCGTGGCTGTATACCGAAGGGTCTTTGCCATACGCCCCTCACGTCAAATTCAACAAAATGGACGACTGACATGTTGCAGTTTTTATTACGATTTGTATTCATTTCATCTAAAATGTATTTGTTTTCTCGCAAATGTGATGAAAAACATTGTGTATAACACGGGCGTAAAAATATTGCAAACTCGAGTCATCAAAAGCCCTCCGCCTTCGGCGTCGGGCTTCTGATAGACTCTTGTTCGCAATATTCCACTTACGCCCCTCGGTAAACAATGTACTATTAACACTTAAATTGTCTTTAGTTTTTCCAAACGACACAACTTAAAAGGCAGCCCTCGTATAGACATTGTTTAAGAAAATTACTATAATTGCCTCGGCCGAAACCTGATTCAGCTCTTGTCAGGCAAGCATACAAATACGACCAACCCACCTCAGTTAGATAATAGTACATTGTTTACCGAGGCGCGTAAGTGGAATATTGCGAACAAGAGTCTATCAGAAGCCCGACGCCGAAGGCGGAGGGCTTTTGATGACTCGAGTTTGCAATATTTTTACGCCCGTGTTATACACAATGTTTTTCATCACATTTGCGAGGAAACAAATACATTTTAGATGAAATGAATACAAATCGTAATAAAAATTGCAACATGTCAGTCGTCCATTTTGTTGAATTTGACGTGAGGCGCGTATGGCAAAGACCCTTCGGTATACAGCCACGATTTAAAAACACTTAAAAACATTTTACATAAACACTAAATAACAACATAATATAATAAATCTGTAAATAATTCAGTTAAACATCTTTAAGTAGTTTTTTAAGTTTAAATTTATTTATAAATACGTTTTCAGACATCGTATTTGATATAAAACCTCTTTGCTTTGTAACTGCCGCAAGAGTGACAGATACAATTTAAGAAAAAAACCATTACGCCCGTGGGCGTAACACAGGCTACAAAGGCTACTGTATTTCTTATTACAGCTCTGTATGTCTGCGCATTATGAAGCCCTTTTCGAGCAAGTGTGATGAAAAAACATGTGTACACACTAAAAGGGAAATAAATATAAATAGTTCATACTGAGTAAGAAGAGTAGAGCCCGGCGTGCAAATCTCGGTGGCTCTAGGTCGTGATCGGGAGCGTCGACCTCGGCGTCGGAGCCGGGCTGTTTACGGGGCCCGCGCCCGCGGCCGCCGCCAGCCCGGTATTGGCGCTGCTCAACTGCTTGGCGCCCGACGGTTTGCACCAGGAATAGTAGAATCGACTCGCCTCTGTAAATATAAATGTAAGTAGCGCAACCTCAAACCACACAGGGACTACAAAACATAGTCGAATGCAAGGACTCGTAAGGTATGGAAGGGGTAAGCCTGGATCCTATTTTTACTATTGACAGTAATTGATTGAACCAGGTGGGTGGTTGCGGGCGGGTGGGTGTCACACTACTTGGCTAACTACCCCCTAGTATGCGGAGAAGACACCCCAAATCTCGTATGATCCGTGGAAGGTATTTCATTACCGACGCTCGCGCAGTCTATCCGAGACGCTATCTCTTGAGAAGAACCTTCCGAGAGTGGCATAAATAAGCTTAAGTGACGATGAATACCTAAAATGTATTATTAAAAGAACTTCTATATTTTTGTATGTAAGCGAGTCCACGTGGCTTCCGGGGTGCTTTTTATTTTATATATTCAAAGTTCTAACCTTGAATTGAAATGTGTGGCCAGTTGGGTGTCCTTGGCGAGTCGAATGAGTAAATCGCAACGCGCAGCCCAGTTGCCGCCGACCAGAGCCTTGCAGCGGCATTTCTCCCAGCAGTCACAATATGCAGTTGGCGACGTGCGCTTTAGCTTGCAATCGTGGCCTTTGTGGCACACCTGAAAATAATCACATTCCATGAATAACTCTAAGGATATTTTAAATTGTTAATTAAAAACTCCTATGTGGTTAGGGAAGAATGAATTCGCATCTTTGAAGAATCAGGAGCTGGCGTTCCATACATCCACACAAATACTATGAAGGTTCTAGGTCTATGAAGATGAAGTCGTATGTTGTGCTGCAAAAGTTTCAATCTGCTGATAAATAATAATAATAATAATAATAATTGTATCCTAAGTGCTGGCGAGTTGGCTATATGTTTAAAGTCCAGTGCCACCTCTCTATCCCCCAGCTCTCTGACCGGTGTTGCCCTCAGGCCATTTTTTAATGTCGCTATTAATAGGGGCCCATCTAGCAGTTGCGAGTCACCGTCTGCCAGAGATAAAAAGTGAGACAGTTTTATTAGGCAGGCGTCCGATGTTTAATCCAATAGCCCAGCCACTTAGTCCATCATTTTAACCCGTTTAATTAAGATTCCTTCAAACATCAATAGGCCTTATACACCCCAGCGGGTACTGTCTCTGTGTGCGTCCCATGACACGGGCAGGGACTGCAATGCTGTCACAGCATCCGCTCAGTGTACTCCTTGCATTTCATTAAATTGTCAAAATGGCCTCTACATGTTGGCTCAGTTGGTACTTTGTAGGTACCTAGCTCCACGCACGCCTCCCAAAGGTCCGGGACACCATTGTCCCGAGAGCGGGAAAGACATATTTGTATAATATTTGAAATAAAGATTTATTATATTTTACTTGCACTGTTCGTTGTAAGTACAGTCACCATAATACAGTTAGCAGCAGCCAAAGTATGTATTACGGTTCGTATCATCAAACCTTTTTTGAACTCTTCGAGTAAGTAAGAGTAACTTGTTAGTAATTAATAACTCACAATATACACATACTTTTTAAACCACATAAGTAGAAGAGCGTGTGGACTTCTCAATGTGTGCAAATAAAATTGCTTTTCGCACCGCGTGACAGGCCTTTTACATTCTCTACCTTTTGAAACAACCGACTAAATAAATACATTTTGTACCACAGATACCTATTGTGATAGTACAGTTACATTCATTGAATATTTTATTTAAATAAGATCACAGCTCATACCATCTGACACTGCGAATAGTTTTACTTGATCAAATGATCTTTAGCTTATAACTAAGCTTAATTGAATATTTTATTTAAATAAGATCACAGCTCATACCATCTGACACTGCGAATAGTTTTACTTGATCAAATGATCTTTATCTTATAACTAAGCTTAATTGAATATTTTATTTAAATAAGATCACAGCTCATACATACCATCTGACACTGCGAATAGTTTTACTTGATCAAATGATCTTTAGCTTATAACTAAGCTTAATTGAATATTTTATTTAAATAAGATCACAGCTCATACAATCAGACACTGCGAATAGTTTTACTTGATCAAATGATCTTTAGCTTATAACTAAGCTTAATTGACTATTTTATTTAAATAAGATCACAGCTCATACATACCATCTGACACTGCGAATAGTTTTACTTGATCAAATGATCTTTAGCTTATAACTAAGCTTAATTGAATATTTTATTTAAATAAGATCACAGCTCATACAATCAGACACTGCGAATAGTTTTACTTGATCAAATGATCTTTAGCTTATAACTAAGCTTAATTGAATATTTTATTTAAATAAGATCACAGCGGCGCTACCACGAACTTCGAAAGTCGAAGTTCGTAATACATGCATCCCTGTCACTCGAGTAAGGGAGTGCGATAGAGATGGAAATACCCGAACTTCGACTTTCGAAGTTCGTGGTAGCGCCGCAGCTCATACCATTTGACACTGCGAATAGTTTTACTTGATCAAGTGATCTTTAGCTTATACCTAAGCTTAATTGAATATTTTATTTAAATAAGACCACAGCTCATACCATCTGACCCAAGCATAGACAATACCACAAGTGGGAACGAGATACAATGTCAAATCTCCTCTCCGTCGACGAAGCTAGTAGAGATACTTTTTTGTGGCAACATTTATGCCTGAAAGAGCAAGATACATCGTGCGAGCGAGAAGACGGAGACAATGACATGAAGAAATCTCAGATAACATGGTTCTATCCCTTTCTTACTCGTTGTTCAGTACGAAAGTAAGAAGAGATCGGATTTCGTTGTTCAGTACGAAAGTAAGAAGAGATCGGATTTATAGAATTGGTTCAATTTATTAGGGCCTATCTGCCCTTTTCTGTAATTTGTGGGTAGGCGCCAAACTCTCAATACGAGTGCTAGTGCCTTGCATGCGATAAGTTTTCTTTTTCCTCCTCCTAAAATTGTGTAATAAATCAATCCAAAGCAACAAATTAGAAATCATCTTTTCGATTTACAGTCTTGACTTGTTTTATTTTGGCGGTTTTGGTTTTTATTTGTGTGGTATTGTTTGTAGTGGGAACCACACAAATAAAATGTTTGTTACTTACAAATTAATAAGTACTTACCGATATAATCAAGATCCGACATGTCCCATCACTAAACGAGTCTCTGATGTTTCGTTACATGCATATTACGTGTACGTTTGAACTGTATTAACTGATAATAAAAATTTGGTAACTTAACTAAAAAATAGTTCTTTATGTTCAAATATTTTACGGCAACATTCAGGCTGCAACTGAAATATTTCTCTTCCATATATTTAGACAGAGACAGTAGCAACTTTTTTCAGTAAAACGAAAGGGTGCCACAAGCCAAAATGTCAAGATTCTGAGCCATTGTGATTTCTCCTAGATCTCAAATGTGCGTCTCGGTAAGAAAAGACCAAATGGGTAAGTAAAAGACTATACAAATGAGCAACAGAACAACGGACAGTATGTGAATATAAACCATTGCTTAATATTATTACTATTATCACCCAAGCACAATTGCACAACAGATTCATAACATCCTACCAGGAGATTATTAGGTTATGTTTCCCATATTTTGTTGTAGAAGGCATCGAGTTTGGGAACCGCGCCCGTAACCAGCCCAGCACCATGAAAAAGCATCACAAGCATCAAACAGTTGTAGTTTAACAACGTGCAAATCTTTCAAATGTTAGTGCTGGAATAAATTGTATGTAATACATTGCTAGATGAGTAACCATTATTCATAAATTTGATAAAGGAAATTATGTTTTCCCTAAATCGATATGCTCGCAGCAGTTGGAACATGCTTCCTCGGATCATAAGCGGTATCCTAGCGAGCCCTCTGTTAGACTAGATTCTTCAAAAACGTGCACACTCGTAAACTAATGTTACTACCGAAATCATAACCAATTAATGAAATATTGATATACTAATTAAAGTAACAAGATTTACAACACTAAAAGATAACGAATAGATGATGGGTAGGTATACCTAAGTCCTTAATCTCGACGGCGAGTTATCTTACTTGCTTTTACAAATAAAATACTAGAGAACACTGATATATTAGAGAATCTTCTCTTATATTTTGAAGTAGGTACTTACTACTTTGTCAGTGACACCCGAGTGCGACCAAAAAGTTCTTCATGCTCCAAAAACAACATTTCCGTGATGTTGTCGTTAATCGATACTGCATAATAGTAAATTCAACTGAAGAGAGCAAACTTATATATTTACGGCAAGAACGGGTATATTCAATGTAAAGCGTAACGAGGGATTTACGTGTATACGCCTAAGGCGAAAATAATTTAGCTACCGAGTGGCAAAGTGGCACATTCAGCTGTCCATACCTTTTAATGAGAAAAAATTATATCATACACTAATAAGATGACGCAAGAAGTTTATTAATTAACAGCAAATTCGTCAAAACTAAATAAAATGCAAATACCAGGTTGAAAAGTACAGTCACCAGCATAAATATATGACTATTGGCAACGCTGCAAGTCTGCAACAATATCTGATCAACAATTGAAGGTTTAGCAAACTTAATATGGCGATTACATAGCCGTTAAAAATATGTGATGATTTACAGCCAGCATAATAACCATTTGCCTGTAACAGCATAAGTATCGGGTCAGATAGAGTAAAAAAATCTGGTACTCCACAAAATCAAATTATGTGACAAATGACCACCATAATTATGTATTGATTGTAAAAGTATAACCACTGGATCACATATAGATTACAAAAATATCTGATAGCATTGACACTAAAAATAATCTCAACACTCTGCAAGAATTATCTTTATTCGCGTTGACATACAGTCGTAACTTGAACAAAGCTATTTGACGCTTCTTGAAAAGAGTATATTAACCTGTCATTGGACATCGCCGTCTCACGTTTTACGACATAATGATGCGATGGTTACGCCTTTACAGTCGATATATAATAATGCTGTTCGTTTGTCATATAGTTTTGATTTTGTGGACTACCAGATGTGTTTACTCCGTCTGATCCGATACTTATGCTGTTACAGGCAAATGATTATTACGCCGACTGTAAATCATCACATATTTTAACCAGCTATGTATCATTTTTGCAGCGTTGCCCAGTCATATATTTATGCTGGTGACTACACAACTTTGATCCCTCATTAGAGTACTCTTTTCTGAATAGTACAGGTGTGAAAAACATAATTATAATTCTGTGCCGAATTTATTAGGATTATGGATGAGGCAGATAAACTTCGCAAAAGGATATGGTAGTCCTTCACCTGATCAGAAAAACCACGCAATTCGACAGAATTTCTAGTTCAAAATATTCAATCAGCCGATGTGCATACACTATCTGTTCATTCGATCTTAAACTAGGTTTAAATTCTTGCCACAATTATCTCAAACATGTCAATTCAAGTGTAAAAGTGTAAACAGCACTCTTGCCAAAACCAAGCTGAAGGTATGTACATTAGATATTAAGTCATAAGTCATTTATTAATTATATTTCGAAGCTTCATTCTTCAGATATAACAACCATGTAGTCCTTTGATCTACCAGGCAACATTTCGCAAGTTTAAAGTACGCAGTAAAAACTATAGCTCAAACAGTTTTATCCCTACTTTTACCCCTACCCTACTTGGGCACTTCGGCTTGCCGCCATATCTCATTCTTTATTCTTGCGACTCTTGCGAGGCAACGAACGCACGAACCTATAAAAAAATAATTCAAAATATTTCATCATGCCTAAACGCAGTGCACAGGAAAAAATAGAGTGATATCTGCCAATATACCTATGGAATAAACGAGTTATGAGAGTGCTATCTAATTCATAAGGAATATAAATGTCGAAGATAAATCAGGTAAGTGCAATTTGTTTAAATACTCGTAAATAGTTCTACATTGTGGTCCCTCTAATAAATGCATTTAATACCGCGCGGGCCGTGAGCCCACGCCTGGTAACTCTAAACCTGGGGGGCGACCGAGTCGTCACGAAGGTATCTCATGCTTGGCGGTTGACCGTGAGTCAACACGATAGCAATTTCTACAACCATTTATCGAGATTAGTATATCCCGTATTCTCGATGTGGCACTAAATACATATATGCATTAAAATTCCTAACGAGTGGTTTTACAATGCATTTCATATCTACCCTCAATTAAAAAATATTATATTTTATTTTAATTTGTAGACCACGAACAAGTGAATGAGGACGTCACGTAACGACGATAGAAAATGACGTTAATGATTAATGAGGCAGTGGAAACTTTACTCCCACGTTCAAATGAAGAAAATGCGCCTCCCGTGGAGGCCTGTAATGACGAAACGGCCCCTGTAATTGACCCCGAGTTACTAACCGCTCTAGGGGACGCCACTGATGATGTCCCAAAATATAGGGAGAACATTCATCCCGATTTAGCGCAAAGGTATGCCTAACCTACCCTACGGTAACCTATATTACGCAAAGGTATTGAGAAAGAGAGTAAAGATAACCTCTTAAAAGAGTATACTATAAAATCACAAAACAAATTGTAAATTATTAAGGGCGCCGTCCTTAAACGCCGAAATGTAGGCGGCAGTTACAGACATCGCAAGAGGCCGTGACAAGAAAATCGAGTCATCTCAACAGCAATTGGGAGTCGGCATAGGTACAAGCGATAAAAATCCTATCTGATGGATGTCGGATTTTATCTGATCTGCATTATTATACAGAGTCGCAGGCTAGAATAAAACTAGTCATTCCTGGACTAGACAAAGTATTCCTTAACGTCATACAAGACGTTGAGAGAGATGATACTTTCTTTGGAAGCAAACTCTCAGAGAAAATGAAAACTTCCAAATCTACTGAAAAGCAGGCCGACAGCGTCGACCACCACACACGCGCAGCCCCGAGCAGCCTACAACAAGCCACGTGCGACGCCGCGGCAGTAACGCAGGTACATGCCGGTCGCCTTAAAGCTTTTTATAAGTGTTGGCTTAATGTAACGAATAATCGTACTATATTAGACTGGATACAACTCCAACATTCCCAACAATGCTGTAAATTCTTAGGTTTTGTTTACAATTCAATTGACATATCAATATCCCTTCCTTTGGAGAGTATGCGCACTTGTTAGGAGTTCTTACCGCTGTGTGCCCAACAGCTAGATACAGCTGGTTGTACACGATGTTGTTAGAAAGATATAAATTCCGAGCTATTTAGGAATACGATGACTATGACCAAAAAGTAAAACTTCCTCGCGAAATTTTACCTGACTTATTTTGGTGGACTTATATGTAACGTCTTGTCATTTGGGAATCACGAAATTCGATGCAGAAATATTTACAGATGCGTCCCGATCAGGATACGGTGCAGTTTGTGACGGAGTGCATGGAAAGAGCAAGAATTACACAGAACAAGTAAATACTATAGAAATGGTAGTGGGCGATTGCAAGTATACTTTAGACCACTGTTCAGACGTCCAGTTTTTGTGTTTCTGGGCCCATTTCAACCGCTTAACTTTATTCTGACTACGTAACAAGGGTTTTTTGGCAGCAATACGACCTTTTAGACCATGGTTTCGCAGACGCCGTTGGACTGTCGAAACCGATACTCGCTGTTCTCGGGTGGCGTTGAGTTCTTCGCAAATTTCTGGAGCAGTTAGAGGACGTTGGCGTTTGCTCTGCACGCAAATAAATTGGTCTTCGCTTTTAGACGTGACTTTTGGCCTACCTGAGCGAGATCGACTGCAATTAAGACCGGTTTCTTGTTTTCGTAGTACTCACGACAGCGGTTTGAGAAACCTTAATTTTTCAGCGATTTTCCGCGTCGTGTAGCCTTCATTTGACAGAGCTACAATAACAGCACGAGTTTCGACACTCAAATCGGCTTTGCGACCCATTTTAAATGATTTCTAACTTCACAAAATCTCATAGGAAATACGGAACAAAAATAAAACGATTCCTCCAAGAGGTATTTTTATTGTTATTTGGTAGTCGTGGAAACAATTAAACGTTTGAAAATCAAAACATATTCTATATTTGAACATAATTTAATATGATAACCTTATTTCGCAGAGTGAACTTAAACTTTTGACCGGTACTGTAAATCACACAAAACCGCTTTTTAATTATACACGTGCACATCCACTTGAAATGAAATGAAAATATCTTTATTGAGACAAAAAAAGCAGTAACATAAATATAGTTGTATAGCGGGCCCCAAACTAGGCTGGGCCTGTATCTTGGGCGCCCTGCGAGTTGGTAATCTTTACAAAAACGAGTTACAGTGTGCATAGTACTTTAAAAGGACATTAATAATCATACAAGTAGAAAAAGAAGAAAGGAAAAGTAACAATTGAAAATACTTAATCATTGATTCAAAAGCTCAGGTGATGAAATTATGACGTGAGTGTGTATAGGTGACTGTTGTAAGAGAGTGTTTTTGTTTGAGTGCGTGCGTGCGCGTGTGTGTGCGTGTGTGTGTGTGTGTGTGTGTGTGTGTATGTGTGTGTGTGTGTGTGTGTGTTAACCTACGTACATGGAGAGAGCAAGTTCTCCGTTTCTGAGTATGTTAGCGTCTTCAGCCATTTCCCAACCGATCTCTTTACACGGAGATGTCCCCATTGTTTTATGTCCACGTTCTTGCTTACCACATTGTAAATATAGGGGTGCGCAAAGAAGGGGGAGCGCTTTGCAAATACCGATCTAACGGCCGGGAGAGGTACACGATAAACTCTTTTCTTTAATAAATGCTCATGTAGTTGAGATTTATAGATGAGGTTATGGGTGCGACCAACTGCCTTCACAATGTACAACTGCCTGACCGTCAGAAGTCCTGTTTCTTTATACAATGAAGTAGTAGGATAACGAAAAGGCTTCTTTAACATGACCTTAATTACGCCGCGTTGGGCGCGCTCGAGATCCAGTAGGTATGTCTTGCATGCACTGCCCCAGACTGCTATACAGTATTGTATAACAGACTGGCACAAAGCGTAATAAACCATAAAAATAATGTTGACGGGTGCACAGTGACGAAGCCGCTTCACAATATATATAGTTTTTCTGATTCTTTTGGAGACAAGATGTATATGCTCTTTAAAGGACAAATGCTGATCCACGAGAAGACCCAGATATTTCACAGTAGAGCATTTAGTGAGCTCGGGGCAGTTGCATGGGGTAAGAGCATAACTAGTTGGCGATTGTTGCATTGTTCCACAGTTATGAAGCGTTAAGGTTTTAGATATTGGAGGGGCAGACGCTACTGTTTTTGAAAAAGGCACATAGTAAGTTTTTTCTACATTTAGAGTAAGCAGGTTGCTGTCGAGCCAAGTGATCATTTTTTCCAATCCTATACTAGCCATGGAGTATGCTTCTTCCCAGGTATTTCCACTAAAAAGAACCACAGTGTCATCAGCATAGCATATTGTATCAGAGTTAGGCATATCAAGCTGAAGCAGGCCATTTATATAAATAGTGAATAGCGTTGGACCTAGGATGCTTCCTTGCGGAACTCCAAAGCAGACAGGATGAGGATTACTGCATGATTCTCCTATTTTCACAGATTGATACCTATTAGCTAGGTAACTTCCAAACCAGTCCAAGGCTGTACCCCTCACTCCCAGAAGCTCAAGCTTTCTTAATAGTATAGGAATAGAGACGGTGTCAAAAGCTTTAGCTAGATCTAAGAATATTCCTAAGCAGCTTTTGCCACCGTCTATGTGCCCTGCGATTAAATTAGTAAGCAAAACAGCAGCATCTTCCGTAGATTTCCCCGACCGAAAACCGAATTGTTTGTCAGATATAATGGCGTGTTTTTCCAAGTACTTAATCAGCCGTACATTTACAATTTTCTCAAGTAATTTGGAAAATATACAGAGAAGAGATATAGGCCTGAAATTTATTGGAGCATTTTTCGCACCGCTTTTGTATATTGGTGAGACTATAGACAGCTTCCAGCAGTCCGGAAATAAGCCTGATTGTAAACTCAGATTGAAAAGATGAGTTAGAGGGCCTCTTATAATTTCTCTGATTTCCTTAATTAGCAATGGTTTACAGCCATCGAAACCAGGAGCGCTTTCTACTTTCAATTGCCTGATAAGTTTGTCTACCTCGTGTTCATCGGTCGGTGCCAAGAAAAAAGAGTTTGGGATATTAACTGCTGAGGTTAACTTCTTGGCAAGAGAAGATTGCGTTTCGGAAAGTTTTCTCAGAATACGTTTAGCCAGTTTTTCCCCCATTGTAGAAAAATGAAGGTTGCATTCGTTCAAGGACTCCTTTACACAGTCTTTAGTTTTCAACAGTTCACTTGAGTAGTTTGTAGTTTTTGTGGTTTCGCATACCGTTTTAACTGTTTTCCATATTTTTTTGTTATTTCCCATACTCTCATGAAACTGCTTGCTATTATATTCCGTTTTAGTGTTATGTAAGATATTATCACATACATTTCTGTACCTAGTATATTTTTCCTTTATGATTACATCGTTGGGCGAGGCTCTAGCCAGTAAGTGCAGCCTGTCTCTGTATTTAATACATTTAATGAGACCTTTAGTGATCCAAGGCTTGAGGTTAAATTTGGAACGACTGATTTTGACTTTATTAGTGTGATGCAGTATTGCAGTAGATACAATATCATTAAAGTTGTTGGCAGCTTCGTTCAGGTTATTATTACTTGTTATTTGGGACCAGTCTACCCTACTAAGCTCAAGTGCAACTTTAGTATAGTCCGTTTTAAGTATACACCTATTTGCGTTGGATCTAATATTTGGATTTCCAAGACCAACCATTGCTATATCATGGTCAGACACTGAACATTTGCATACCACGCCAATGGATGCAGATGATGACTTAACAAAGATATGATCCAGGCATGCATCCGAACGGGTAGGCCTCGTGATAGCGGGTATTAATCCGTGGGCAGCCATTATACACATGTAGTCTGAAAGATAAGTGCTACTATTACGATTATCCATTAAATCAAGATTTATATCTCCAGCCACAATGATTTGCCTCGAGCTGACTTGATTTAGGGTGGAGTCTAGGGAATTAAGAAATTTTTCAAGATTAGTTACAGAGGGTGAACGATAGATACATAAGATCGTCAGGTCATTGGCAATGTCAATTGAGAGACAGTTGGCTTCGTCAAAAGGTGGCTCGACGGCCGACGCTGAAAGAGACTGTTTAATGTAAACTACCACTCCACTGCTTTTGTTAAAAGACTTTGTTGTTCGGAAAGCGACATATCCGGGCAGTCTGTCGATCACGGAGCCGTTAGTCAGCCAACATTCTGTTAAGATAATTATGTCAAATTCGATATTTATCCGCACAAGAGATACTATAAAAGAGTCAAAGTTTCGTTGCTGACTTCTAATATTAAGTGTTAATAATTTGAAACGTGAACTTGATGCGAGAACGCCTTTACATTGCTCTAAATTGTCTAACGAGTAGCATTCGATGGATAAACTCTTGTCAAGTTCGTCACTTATATCCCGGGTCGTCATTTGGAAAGTTAAAATCAATCTGAAATAATGACGACGACCTTTGCCAGGAGATCCGCGAATGCATATATCTATGTAAGGCGTGTTTTAATTCCTTTGGTAGGTTGGGACATAATGTGTGTGTGTGTGATGTGTAGTGTTGTGATGTGTGCTTATAGTCACTAACATATGACAAGGAAAAATTACAAAAAAACATAATCAACAGAAAATTATAACAGTATTTACAGCATTGTATGAGCGTGACGCACTTATCACAAGTCAGTCAAAATGAACCGCGTTTTGTTTCAATATGGCGTGTGAAAGAGACATCTATGATTTGATGATGGAACTAATACACGCCTGTCTGTTTTACCGACGGTACAAAAAGGCGCTCAATTCAAAAGAATTAGCTGGAGAAGCTTTTGAACCTCTTCCCCCGATGTTACTCTTGCCCCGACTCACCTTATGACAGAACCGATTGTAGTCCATTCGTTATTTGTCATCCAGTAAACATATTTTTTATTAGAATTAGTTACGAGCTATAAGTAATATAATTAGACGCAAAGTGTTGATTAATAATCGAAACCGAAACCTGATTCCCCCATATACCTTCATGTCAACAAGTTGATGATTGCCAATCGAAAACTGATTGGTAATCATTAACTTGTTGACAGGGAGTGAGTATTTTAATTATTTATAAGTTCTAGTGTAGGTATACCTTAACAATAGTTTTGTAAGATTTTGTAATTACTAACCAGTGGATCTAAGTTATCTGAATAAATGAAATAAATTATTATTAATAATGTCCGTCACGAGTAGAATTAAATTTGATTTGAATAGGTCGATTTGTGTAAGGTTGTCTCCAAATATTTATTTATTTATTCAAATAAAAATGTTAATTTGATGTAATTTTCACCAAACGCCGGTCGCCGTTTCCCACCGGATCGACATGTAAATGAAAGTAACAGAAGATATCTAAAACCAGGGGCTATTCCAACTCTAGAAATACATTTTAATAGAACAGGATAACATATTTATTATAATTATATCAATGCAACAACTTGCACAGAGTATTATAGGTCGTGGATCAGGAATACTTTGCGAAATTTATACTGCCCCATTAAATAAGCCCATGGGATGAACTAATAGAAGCACTAAAGACAAGGAATATTTATCACGTGAAGCATTGCGCGCATTTTTTGCGTTTATGCATTTATTTATGTCAAAGATATTATATTTGTTATTGAAACAAATGGCATGGTATATAGAGGACTTTAAATGTGCAATTTTATTATTATAATGATCAGAGTATGTCATATCCTTGGCAACAAAAATTGTGAGGATGTTTTCGTGAGCTACACGATTTCTCTGACAGTTGCTTTCAGCACCATCTCCATTTAGAGCATTTGCGAACTGCGTGGATGAGGTCGCGCACTAGATCAAAATTTTGGTACCCGATTTCTTCGGGTTAAATTTCTCACAGAAATAGCACTACTGTTACTTCAGTCGGGACTGATATTTATCAGGTTGGGATCGGCCGCAGTACGCAAACGCTCTTACTCTAAGAAGTAAGGGCCTTTTAAACTATAAACATACGTAATAATACCATACCATATTTCGCACAGTATTATATGCCAAGAATATAAAATATCGATAATTATGATTTTAGCCTCACCTCTATTTCGTATTTTAAATTTCCAAATAGGTTGTATCACCATAGAGTGTCATAGTAACTTACGACCTTTGGTTTTGAACGTAATCAAACGTCAAGTTCATTTGAACAGGGCCCTTCATTACGCAATCAAAAATTAATGTCAATTTCCGTCATAAGTGCGTCACGCTCATACACGTTTAGTTATGCTTTTACGCGAGAAGGAGAGCATGTATCAAGACTATTCACATTATTAATTCCATACTTGAAAACCACTTTCGAAATTGGCTTCTATATTGATAAAGAATAGACGGCCATTTGTCATATTTTTGGCAATGGAAATTAGACCGCAAGTCATGCAGTTTTGAGTTAGCTTTCGTTCTAATAATTACAACTGTTGAAATCATAATGGAATTAAAAGCTTTTACCAATAGGCAATAGGCCTCATGTTCAAATTGATAACGTAGTGATGATAAATGGATAGTAACCCATCAAATTATCGCAATAAAGTATAAATTATAAAATATAATTAAAATCTTAAAAAGATATATACTTTGAAAATTTTGAAAAAATATGCATTTTTTTATTGTCTAATAGGAAATTTAAAGCTACCAATAGAATCCTTACGCTTTTATAGAAACAAAATTGTATGACAACTATGTACTTAAACGCAGTATTTCGCGACCGAAACCATAATTTACCTGATTTTCCATACGACGATTATTACCTACAAATGCCACTTGTTATTATGTCGTATGGCTTTTATTCCCGAAAAAATATTTTAAATTACAATTTATAACGAAAATATTTACAATTTAATATCTAAATTGAGTAGCCAATCCCTTGCTTCCGGTGTGAGTGCTAATAAGTCCTGCATGCTTCCGGCAAACCGCCTTTTAGGACATTTTCCTATGATGTGGGGGATTGTTTGAGTTGAATCCACTTGCCACTTGTGACGTCATACGTAGGTGTCTAACAGTATGAAGCGTTTTGTGCTGCCGCCAGCGAGGTCAATCTTTGTCTCAAATTTTTGGGTATTTATGTTCTTTAATTGTAGTTGCTCCCATACAAACATTTGTTCCTCTCCAAAAACTGGTTCGAATGACATCATAAAAAAATCTTAGTCCGCATCCCTATTGGAAGCGTTTTTCAGTAGTGTTGACATGTATATGTCGGCGGCAGATCGTTAAATACGCCAGATCACGAAATTCCTAGGCATATCGTGAAACGGCGCCATTTCATGATATGCCTAAAAGTCGGCTAGGCTTATCACGATGTGCCTGATAAACAATACGGCAGATCGATTAGAGCAACGCATTCGTCGATATTCCTAGCTCTATACCGGGCACATCGTAAAATAGTTTCTTTCTTGGCCACTGGTGGCGCTGCACATGCGATGGCGGCCGTTTTTGTTCGGGGCTAATAATCAGGGCGGACAAAAATGGTTTGTCATAAGCGAACTCTGTCTTAGGTCGGTTAGGTTAGGGTTCACTTGTGTCCCTCAGACCAGAAATAGACACCCCGCGCAGCGGGGTGGCGTCGACTCGCTGGAGATTATCAGTCCGCACTTCTTATTTTTTTTAATTTACCTAATTCAATTTTGGACACTCTACTTACGTATAACGGTGAGTATTGAACGATATGCCGGCGTTTCATGATATGCCTAGGAATTTCATGATCTGCCTAAACGTCATTAGACAAATCGTTAAACGTTAAGTTTTGAACGATATGGCGGATGTCCTTTAGCCAAATCATGAAATGGCGGCGTTTCACGATATGCCTAGGAATTTCGTGATCTGGCGGATTTTACGATCGGCCGCCGACATATACATTCAGTTATGGTCGTGTTGGGGTGGCTACACAAGATCCCGAAGCTTCCATCTTATTTAAGTATTCCGTGAAGAATTAGCATTCCATATTAATTACTTAGAGCTTGCTCGCTGTCCTCTTAGGATTGAAATGTTTTGCGCGAAATAAATCAAACTGTACAGTCAGCATCATATACACTCGCGAGCAAAAAAATCGACTCACGCCACATTTTTTGGTTTAGGGCAATTTTTTCGCAACTGAGAAATGTTACAGGAAAAATGAGTATACCACGTTATTATAAATTTATTCAGCTTTAAAAAAACGAAACAATCATGAAAATCAGACGCATAACTTTCAGGATATGCTCGTTTGAACGGGAATTGAAATTTAACCGCCTTGAACCACCCACGAGTTGAGCACCTTCAGGATGCATAAAAACAGGTGTAAACCGACCTAAAACCTTGGATTCGCCGCGCTTGGATCACTACAACCATCTCTCTCTCGCGTCCGGATCGCCGCTACCATTAGCAACACCACTGCCCGCGCCGCCGTACCGCCCGCCAAGTCCCAGTCAGCCCCGGCCTCCCACAAGCGGGTCTCACCGGGGTCTGACTGCCCACGAAGCGAGTAAGGGCAGCCGCGCTGCCTGCGATCGCGCCCCAAGCGCCCCAGCCAGCCCTTATTAGGGCTCCCAGCCACCACGCACCCCCCGCCTTTGACATGCAAAGGTGGGGGTAGATCGAAAAACCGGAAAAAAATCTACCCACACAGGGGGTAAAAGATGCCACCACCGACCCAGCCTCCCCCGGGAGCTCCACAGAAGCCTGGAAACCGCCCCCGAACTTTCCGCCGCACTCGCGACATCAGCGACACGGCCAGATGCGCCCGCGACCCGCGCGTACAGCGGGCGTTTAGAAACGTCCTGCGCGCGTCACAGGAGGCCTGCAGGGCCGCGTCGACGCCCAGCACCCCCGGAACCCCAACCAGCGAAGGCGCCGGTGAAGCCCCGTTCCCCGGACCCTACGAGTTAATCCAGGGGATCTTAGGGCGGCTCAACCCGCCCGCCCAAGCTGGAATCACGGCCGCTGACCTAGTAGCCGCAACAAACTCGACCGCCATCGCGTTTAGCGCAGGGCGCGCCGCCACTGCACCGGGCGAAGCGAGCACCGCCGCCGCCCTACCCGCACCGCCCGCCCCACGCCCGCCCACCGCGGAAGAGGCAAAACAAAAACCGGCCGACCGCGCCGCCGCCCAAACGGGCGCCAGGCCGAAAGCCGGCCCGACCTACGCGACCGCAACGATAGCAACTACAAACAAAAAGGCCCCCGCGCCCCAGCCACAGCGCCCGCCGCGCCCGCCGCCCGCCCTCGGAGCGGGCCAGGCAAGCCTAGCGCTCCGCACAGCGCCCGCGTCGCGACCGCAACCCGCCCTCGGAGCGGGGCCCGCAACCCCTGCACCCCGCGCAACTTCCGCGTCGAATAACGCCGCGCCCCGCGCGGCGCGGCAGCCACAACCACAGCCACAGACGCAGTCTCAAGCCACGCCGCAGCAACCCCTCCTGCTACGCACACACGGCTCCGGGCAGCACAAAACCCCGCCGTTTGGGGGACTTACAGTCCCCCCAACCCCCGCCTCTGTCTCATCACCACCGCTTATCCAAACGCCTGCGCAAGCGCCACACGCTATAGCCGCGCTCCCCCCGCCACTGGGGACAAAGCGCAGCCTGAGGTCCCCGCCAGAGAGGGCCCAACCACTAAGCCTCCCCCGGCTGGACCTGTCCCCAATGGATACTGTGGAATCCGGGGACGAGAGCGCCGAGGACAACGACAGCGACGACGAGCGCCAAAATGAGGCCGCCGCCGCGCCAACCACAAACCCGACGCCCCCAGCGGCGACGATAGCAATGACGGCCACGACAACAACAACAACAACAACAACAACGACCCAGCCGCACACGAAGAAGCCGCGGCCAATCACGGTTGACAGCCTCCCGGATTGGCACGCGCATTTCCAGCAAATCCGAGAGCGGCTGGGCCGCTATCCAAATTCCCGCCCATACGGGAACGGCATACGTTTCCGCCCCGAGGACCACGAGGAGTACAGGGTAGTCCAAAACTACCTGGAGGGCCTCGGCGACACCATCTCATGGTCGGCGCTCCAACCGAAGGAGGAGATCCCCCTGAAGGTGGCCATCAGGGGGCTTCCCGCGGACACGGACCCGGCCAAAATTACAGACGACCTAACGGCAAAGGGCTTTGCCCCAATATACACACGGCACGTAGATGCACGTGCAGGAAGGCCCGGGTGCATCTTTTACGCCCAACTCACGAAGACCGACGGCCTCATCCCGGCTATATATAGCGTCCGGGAGATCCTGGGGATGCCGGGAGTGGTAGTAGAGGCATGGCGCGGCAGGAAGGGGCCTGCGCAGTGCCACCGCTGCCAGGCGTTCCGGCACTCGTCCCACGGCTGCCGCCGCCCAATCAAGTGCGTCCGCTGCGCAGGGCCGCACTTCGCGGGGCAATGCGAGCGGCCACGCGACCAAGAGGGGACCTGCGCCAACTGCGACGGCCCCCACACAGCAAACAGCCTAGCGTGCCCCATATACCAGCGGGAGGCACGCGCCAAGAGGACCGGGACAGCACCCCGCACAAACCGCCGCGGGCAAATCGTGCCCCAGCAGCACACAGTGGAGGCGACGGAAAACGCCCCCAATTCCCTCACGGCGAGGGCAAATGACGCGGCACCCATGCGCCGCCGCCGCCGAGGGAGGGGTAGACGGGGCAGGGGGCAACACGCCGCCGCCACCGCCGCCACAAACGCAAACGCCGACATCCAGACTGCCTCCGCCCCAGCCCAGACTGCCACCACCAGCACCAACGCAGCCTATACGCGCGCTGCTGCGACACACACTGGACCGCTGCACTACACCGCTCTCCCCTCCCTACCGACAAGCCAAGATGGCATTAGGGAGAGGACTATAGCACAGTGCATACACATATTGCAGAGTGTACTCGGCGCTCTGCAAACTGGAGAAAACCCCGTCCCCGTCATTCTCAGGGGGCTGGCCGACCTCTACGGAGCTGGATAAACCCCTGAGAATTCTACACTGGAACGCCGCCGGACTTGCAAACCGTCCAAAGAGGGCGCTGCTGGCGGACGTCCTCAAGAGAGAGCGGATCGACGTAGCCCTGATCTCAGAGACCCATCTCAAGGCGGGAGATGCCTTGAAAATATCGGGCTACGTCTGTTACCGGAAGGACGAGACGTCCCCACACGGCCGCGCATACCGAGGCCTGGCGGTGTTCGTCGCGCGACGGGTGGTGCACCAGCCGCTACCGGACCTCCAGCTGTCATCGTGTTACGCTCTCGGTGTGGAGCTACACGCTGGCGGCCAGCACCTGAGGGCCTACGCCTTCTATCGGCCACCACAAACGTCCCTCGCCGAGTTCGACCTGGAGCAGGTCTTGGACTCGAGCGCACCCACCATCATCGCCGGCGACTTTAATGCCAAACACCCGGCATGGAACTCGACCAAGACCTGTCCCACGGGCCGCCGCCTACTGCAACACGCCGAGGACCACAACTACACGGTGTTGGGCCCGGAGGTCCCAACGCACTATCCATACGACACAGCACACCCACCGGACATCATCGACCTGGCGGCAGTCCAAAACCTGGCACACTGGCCGGAGCTGGTGGTCCTCGACGACCATATGCTCTCGGACCACCAGCCAGTCGTACTTGAATTAGAGACTGCCGCCACCACCGCAAAAGCCCTGCCAGTGAAGAAGAGGACTGACTGGGAGAAGTTCGCTGCACACATGGCCGAACACTCGGAGTCCTTCCCGGCAACCTCCGCCGAGGAAGTTGACCGCCTCGCCGAGCTGTTCAGCCGGAACGCCCAGTCGGCCCTCGCAGCCGCCACCACCACGAGCCCCGCCACCACATACCGCCACAAGAAGCCGCCGCCGTTCATCCAGAGGATGCTGGAGGAGAAGCGCAGGATGCGACGGCTCTACAATGAGACCCGCTGCCCCACCCTGAAGACCCGGCTCAACGCCCTCGCCGAGAAGATTGGGACTAGCCTCGCGGCGAACTCCCACTACTCCTGGCTCGAGGGCGTCGACTCCGCAGCCGAGGAAGGCTGGGGCGGCATACACCGCCTATGCCGTCGCCTCTCGAACAAACCGCTCCCAACAAGACCACTCCTCGCCTCAGACGGTTCAAGATGGTACCGTGCAGAGGACAGGGCGCGCATATTCGCCGAGCACCTCGAGAACCAGTTCCGGCCAAACGCGTCCGCTGATGCCGAGTACACCGCACAGCTGGAACGCGAGGTCGAGGGGTATCTCGAGGCCACACCGCCGCCAGAAGATGACCCCATCATCTTCTCCCCTGGCCAAATCCAACGGGCAGTACGGAAGACCCAGCTCCGCAAGGCCCCAGGACCAGACGCGATCCCAAACGAGGCGCTTCGTCACCTGCCCCCGCGAGCCATCGCGACGCTGACGCGGCTCTTCAATGGGATCGCGAGAACCTGCCACTTTCCCAACTGCTGGAAGCTGGGGAAAGTCATACTGCTGCCCAAGCCGGGGAAGAACATTCTCCGCCCTGACAGCTACCGACCCATCACCCTGCTGTCCTCGGTGTCAAAGGTGTTCGAGCGACTTCTTCTCCACCATTTGACACCTCACATCGAGCCCCGCGCAGAACAGTTCGGCTTCAGGGCGGAACACTCCACAACGCTACAGGTCACTAGGATCCTCCACACCGCGGCGGCGGCGCGGAACAAAAAGGAGCACGCGGTGGCGGTGCTCCTGGACATGGAGAAAGCTTTTGACCGGGTCTGGCACTCAGGCCTGGTCTACAAGCTAACAACCAGCACGGCGCCACGACGGCTCGTGCACACCATAGCCAGCTTCCTCTCCGATCGCAGCTTCCAAGCCGTGGTAGAAGGCAAGCTCTCGGAGAGGAAACCCATCGCAGCCGGAGTCCCCCAGGGAAGCTGTTTGTCGCCGGCCCTGTACGCGCGGTACACCGACGACATCCCAGTGGAAGAGGGGGCCACACTTGCCTTATACGCCGACGACGCCGCGTACATCGCGACGTCGTACAAGCTCCCGCACGCAGCCATCAAAATCCAGCGCACCTTGGACGCGCTCCCCAGCTGGCTGGACCGCTGGCGACTGAGGGTGAACGTGGCGAAGACCCAGGCCATCACCCTCAGCCCAAAGATAAACCAGCCTCCAGAACTCCGCCTCCTAGGACACCCGTTGACGTGGCTGCGGACTGTTAAGTACCTGGGCGTCACCATCGACCGGCAACTTAGCATGTCCGCCCACGTCAAAAACACCATCAACAGTGCCAGAACAGCCCGGATCCTACTCGCCCCGGTGATGAAGTCATCCCTCCCCTTAACCGCCAAGATTGGCATTTACAAGGGCTACATCAGGTCACGGCTCACCTATGCAGCCCCCGCGTGGTACGCGCTGGTGGGAGAGTGCAATAAGCGACGACTCCGCGCGCAACAGTCGCTAGCGCTTCGCACCGCAACCGGCGTGCACCACTACGTTAGCAACCGAGTGCTCCACCGTGACCTGAAGATCGAACACCTGGACGACTTCATCACCAGACTGGCCAGAGCTATGTTCTCGCGGGCAGATGGCTCGCGCCAGACGCACCTGCAGGACATAGCTCCCTACCACTCCAGACCGCCCGACAAGAGGGCTTTGCCGCGGGATCTGATCCGCCCGGATCCACCCGCCGCCACCTGAACTGACAAAAGGATGTTCCTGCAGTGCCGTCGGCTCGCAGGTCGCTCGCTGGGCCTCTCCTAACGGAGTCCCACCCGGCAGGGCTTGACCGCGCCGACGGACGAAGCAGACGACCCCACCGGACCAGACGGGCATTACGCCCACCATAGACACCCGTCCGTAGTTGCGGACGGCGCCCGATCCCGCCAAAAGCGGCACAGCCGCGAAAGGCTCCTCCGAGCCCCTATCGGGGCTTGAGAGATGACCATCAAGGTTTCTTATCAGTCGCTTATCACAAGTTGACCTGTGCACATCTCTCGCAATTGGACCACTGAAACCACCTGGAAAAAATGGACACCACCGAAATTGAAGCCGCCCAAGTCGTCGCCTTGCTGAATCAAGGACTTTCTCAGCGTTCAGTTGCCGAACATTTAAGTCAGTCTGCTGTCTCCAGGGTTTATCGTCGATTTGCTGAGACCGGAACCCTTACTCGGAGACCGGGATCTGGCCGTCGAAGATGCACATCCGAGAGAGAGGACCATTTCATCGTGACGACCAGTCTTCGGAATCGCCACCTGACCGGCGTTGACGTCCAGCAGCAGCTGATGCGGACCCGTGAGGAACCCGTGAGCTCTTGGACAGTTCGCCGAAGACTTAAGCAAGCAAACCTCACCCCAAGAAGGCCAGCTACGGGGCCCAAATTGACGCAGAGACATCGGGACCTACGCAGAGATTTCGTAGCACGCTACGAAAATTGGAGCTACGAGCAATGGAGCCGGGTGCTCTTCACTGATGAGTGCAGAGTTTGTCTCCATGGCAGCGACAGAAGAGGACGGGTGTACCGAAGACCTGAAGAGCGGTTTGCACAATGCTGCTTCTCAGAAACAGTCGCCTACGGCGGCGGCTCCGTCATGATGTGGGCGGGCATTTCAATGCAGGCGAGGACTGAGCTGGTTTTCATCCCTGGTGGCGGCCGAGGAGGTGGATTGAACGCGGATAGGTACATCACTGACATCCTGCAGGACCATGTTGTCCCATACGCAGGTTTTTTTGACGAGGGGTTTCATTTGATGCAAGATAACGCCCCTTGTCACACCGCTGGAGTGACCAAAGCGTACCTGGCGGCGGTCGGCATCCCCACCCTTACCTGGCCACCGCTGAGTCCGGACTTGAATCCCATCGAGCACATGTGGGATTACCTAAAGAGGAAGGTTCGAGCGCGGGATCCAGCCCCGGAGACGATTTTGGCCCTTCAAGCTGCTTTGGTCGAGGAATGGGACGTTTGCCCGCAGGACACCATTAGAAAGCTGATAAGATCCATGAGGAACCGTATCGAGTGTGTAAGAAACGCCAATGGTGGCAATACGCGGTATTAAAATGAAAAATAATCGGTTTTTCCTCCATAAAATTTGTTTTCATTCAATGTTGTGGTTATGAAATTAACCAGTTTCCCCCCACTTTGTGAAAAATCACGTTTATTTTCAGAACCTGAAGAAAATATGACTTGAATTTGATATTTTCTGAAAGCTTACATTTCCAGCTTTCAGAAAATGCTACTACGAATACCTATATTAGTTTTAGAGATATTGCACATTGAAATCCAAAAAAATGTTGAGTCGATTTTTTTGCTCGTGAGTGTAGTTAGTAGCAGCCAAAGTAGCCAAATATATCGGAACACGTCTTTATTACTATAGGAATAAGGAAGTGTGACGATATATTTGGCTACTTTGGCTGCTACTAACTATGTGATGCTGACTGTACTCTGTTGTTACGCATCGACAACACTACCGCGATAAGCTATATTACTCGAATGGGAGGCATCCAGTTTCCCCACTTAAATAGCTTACCCAGATCTATTTGGCCGTGGTGTGAAGAACGAGACATATGGTTATTCGCTTCGTACATTAACACTAAGGATAATGTAGAAGCAGAAAACCCAGAAGGCTAAATCCTGATATTGAATTGAATTTAAGTATTGCAGCCTTTGAAAGAATAAGTGTACACTTTGCTTCTCCTACCTCTGCCAAATGTGAAATATATATTTCGTGGAAGCCAGATCCGGACGCTCTTACCGTTGACGCATTCACTATTAGCTGGTACAATAAATATTTTTACGCGTTTCCACCATTCGCACTCGTACTAAAGTGTTTACATAAGATTGTAAATGACAACGCCACAGGAATAGTAGTATTTCCCTATTGGCCATCCCAACCGTGGTTACGCTTTTGTTGAGATTAGTAATATGTATCTAATCTCATGTTAGCGTCACTTTAAAAAACACATTACTTCAGTACAACGTGTGTTACAAGTTGTGGTGGAAAGGGTATAGCCCTGTAAGGATGGCGAAACTGCCTTTGACGAGAAAGTGGTTTTCCTTTGGCTCGGATAATTGTCTTTACATACGTTGTAATTTGACCAAATTTTTGCCCCGAAATGGCCGTGGTTTTTGAGATAATAAAAAAAAAAGGAAAATCGTTTTTATTTACCAAACTAGTGGCCCGATTTTCATGAAAATTTTATATAATATGTGAAAATTAAGAGCGTTTTTTTCTAAAAAAAATCCAATTAATTTTATATTTAAGTAAAAAAAAACATTTTTATAATATTCATATTTTTTTTTTTTGCGAGGTGGCGACGCCTACCGATATCAGATATATTATGACCCATTTAATACTCTAATACATGTCGAGGTGTGGGCGTATCCTGGGTTCTCGGGCATTGATAGGAAACGATGTTACTATGATTACAAACTTTACTAAGGACTTCTCCACAGCATAATTACAAAATTCATGTGAAATACAGTGAACTGGCAATTTCGGTTCTCGTATTCCGTCACACCATTCTCTCTACACGATAAATTCTCCATCCAAGAGAGCAACCACCTCCTGTCAGCCTTTTTCCTCAATGACAGCGAACACGACCGTCCGTTGTTCTGTTTCTAATTCAAAATAATACTCGTCATAGCCCTCTGTTGGCGCGCGGCGGAACTAATGAGCTCCCGAGTTTGCCCAGACAAATATGTCCTCGTTCGCATGTATTTCAATGATGACATTTGTAGATTGACAGTGGAGCACATTACGACCGAAGGCACGATGAATGTAATAGAGGGCGCTGCATGAAACTTCTCCTCTCCGACATACATATGTTTTTTTCAAAAACATTCATTTGGATCATCAGGTTAAAAGAAGCGAATTTTTTTAACATCTCATACATAGCCTTCCCTTTACTACGTACCTATTTTGTCAGATAAATCTGCCTTTCGGATAGATACAATTATGTGATAAGTTACAATTGTACTCTTTGAATAATAATTGGGAGTAAGATCTAAGATTGTTGTAAAACATAATAAATTTATTGCATTCATGATTATGATGTTTTACTATTTACAAAAGGCAGCAAAACTTTCAACTCTAAACATCTACATGGTTGTTATATCCGAAGAATGAAGCTTCGAAATATAATATATGATCAAACGAACTTCGAAGTGAAGTTCGATCATTATTATATGAGTAAGCTTCATTCGAAGATATAACTTCCCGCCCGCCCCTATACCCGATAGGAAAGTTTTGGCTAATATATAAATAAGTCTCTAAAAACAATGAGATATGGCGGCAAGCCGAAGTGCCCCAGTAGGGTAGGGGTAAAAGTAGGGAACTGTTTGAGCTATGGTTTTTACTGCGTACTTTAAGCTTGCGAAATGTTGCCTGGTAGATTCGCGCCAATATCAGAAATCGCGCCCCAACCAGCTACGCTCATTAGATTACCTACCAACATACCTACTACCATGCAACAAAAAAAATACTTACGGTAAAAGAATGAACGACTACCTGATTCCATGTACCCTGAATAACTTACCTAAAGAATTACTGCATGACTTGTTAACTATTACAGCCGATAGAATCAAGTTCAAAAAACTGTTAAAAAAACACTACTTGCAACTTACATAGCCAAACAAACACATTGTCAGTATTAACCGATTACCAATTATGTACCTAGCTAAACTTAGCTCAATGTTAAGTAGTTAGTAATTAGTAATATTAGCATGATACCTTTATATATTTGGGTAAGGCCGTTATATCTTGTTCCTGATTAAGCAGTTTAAATCGTCTACATTTTAATCACTTCCAGTGTGTTACGCCAATTAGCCATATAAATGGATTACTAATATTCGTAACACACTGGAAGTGATTAAAATGTAGACGATTTAAACTGCTTAATCGGGAACAAGAAATAACGGCCTTACCCATTTAGTACCTACACGCGGATCGAACCGCGCGACCTCACCAACTATTAAATAAACCCACGGGGGTTTCCAATAGTGGCACATATGTAAACATTATAATGTAAATATCTAAATAAATAAACTAAAAAAAAAAAAAAGATTAAAGGACTACATGGTTGTTTATATCTTCGAATGAAGCTTACTAATATAATAATGATCGAACTTCACTTCACCACTGTGAGCTTATATGTGTGTGTCTATAAATAAATAAATAATATTCGATATATTACACGTCATCATTACTAAATCAAATTAAATTTATATAAAAAGTAAAACTTGCAAATAAATTAAACTTTGGTTAACACGAAACGGGATCAAACCGGATTAGTAGTTCTAGAGATCACGTCTACATACCACGATAAAACCTACAAAGCTACATTTTCAGACTTTTTCTCTTTATAATATCAGTAAAGAGATAAAACCTATTGCAATTGCCATCAGTAAACGAGAGTTATATACACAAAGGAGATATGGTTTCGCCGCCACGTCTTGGTCAAAAAGTAAACGCTTGGAATAAGGAGTCATCATATTGAGCGTTAAAACGAGCTCACCTCGAGTGTTGCAATAATCTAGGCCAGGGCGCTATTTTATATATGTCTGGATGTCTCCAATCCATTCTTTAGTTCTCGGCTCACGCTGGTCAGTTTTTCGGAAGTTATGTACAGTAGAATTATTTGGGGTTTGCCACTGACAGATAGTTTGCCTTCATTTAATTTTCAACTTTAACCTCATACAAATTAAGTAGTTATTTCTAAGTTGGTAGACGTGGGTAACAGTATTCTGAAAAGTGCTTTATTTATATGACATTAAAGTTGAAAATTAAATGAAGGCAAACTATCTGTCAATGGTTAACTAACAGTAATCGTACAGAGACTTTAGTATAAGTTTTACCGAAACATAACTTTACGATCGCGTATGCGTTTCACCCTCAATTTGTATGGAATTTGACAGCTAAACGCGAACGCGGTCGTAACGTTTTGTTTCGGTAAAACTTATACTAGAGCAGCCTCTGAGGCTCTAGTATAAGTTTTACCGAAACTAAACGTTACGACCGCGTTTGCGTTTAGCTGTCAAATCCCATACAAATTGAGGGTAAAACGCAAACGCCATCGTAAAGTTTTCTTTCGGTAAAACTTATACTAGAGCCTCTGTACCTACTTTTGTTACATTTGATATTTATTATTTACCTTTAACTTTTCGGTGAAGGAAAAGCATCGTGAAGAAATTCAAAGGTGTATGTGAATCCCAACCCGCACGGCCCGTACCTTTTCATTCGAGGCCTGTGCCCAGGAGTGACGTATACAGAGTGTTTTTTTTAATGGGACAGTATGGGGAAATCCGAATCTAAAGGAGATAGAGGAAAAGTGTCCAAGGAGACATTAGGTGTTTTTTTATGTAAAGAAAGTTGGCTCATTAAAATTTTTGGTCAAGCGTGAGTTGTTCTTAAAAAATTATAAAGTTGGTCAATTTTTTTTTTGACGCGGGTCGGCTCTGTTTCATGTAAGGATTATTTCATTGTATGGAAAGAAAAAAATGTGAACAGCAGAAGTTGGTCAAATTTAATGAAAACTAATCTTCATACAGTTGGTTTATTACTTGAGTAAATGTTCGATGTGGCCGCCGTCTTGTCTTATGCAGGTACGAGCACGCTTCAAGACACGTCTAGTTGCATTTAACAGAGACTTATGGTGAATTGTGTTTAAAGTGTTGTAAACAGCATCTTTTAATTCTTGTACGGAGTTGTATCGGGATTCATAAATTCGACCCTTAAGGTAACCATAAGAAAAACGCCATGATGAATAAAATTACAAGCATGAACTGATTGGAAACAAAATCACAGCTGCAGAAATAACTTACGTTCCAAATTTGAATTCTTTTTTTTATAATTTCAAGACTATCGCGTGCCATGATGTTTACGAAGATTAAAAAAAATGTTCTTCTCTTGAATCATCTGGAGCTCTTATCGATTATCGAAATTTAAAAATAGAATAATTTTAAATATTTTTTTACACTAGGCACTTGCAACAATATTAAAAGGCGAATACTGCAATTGTATGAAGATTAGTTTTCATTAAATTTGATCAACTTCTGCTGTTCAGATTTTTTTCTTTCCATACAATGAAATAATCCTTACATGAAACAGAGCCGACCCGCGTCAAAAAAAAAATTGACTAACTTTATAATTTTTTAAGAACAACTCACGCTTGACCAAAAATTTTAATGAGCCAAATTTGTTTACTTAAAAAAACACCTAATGTCTCCTTGGACACTTTTCCTCTATCTCCTTTAGATTCGGATTTCCCCATACTGTCCCATTTAAAAAAAAAACACTCTGTATATGCTGATTTATTAATTATTTATATTATTATATTAAAGGAGACCCCTGAAACTGTGATTTTAGTGTTGTTAGGGCATCCAATTCATGAGTGCTTACAATAGTAATTCGGGTTTTGGTGAGATCATTTATTTCGGCATGAGAACGTATAAGAGCAAGCGAGAGTGAAATAAAGATCCGAATTTTATTCTAAATGCTCACGGGCTGTACGACAATGTAACAATCCAACTACCGGTTGGCACTGGGGGATTAGGATTTCAAATTATCTATAAAAAGAAAACGTGTATGATTCACCTACCTCTTTAACGGCTGTATTCATTGACGTTCTACAGGCCTATTTTACTTACTAAAACGGCGTTCAAATTAGTTTGTCTAAATCTACAGATTTGACATTTGTGTTAGTTAGAAAGGGACAAAACACACTTTATTTAGCAGAGGCATTTTAAGTTTTATGAATAAAAGGGTTAATTGTTTATACTTTTGCACTATTTTATTAGTTCATGAAATAAGCATTCTTTAAAGCCTTAAGTTAAAAGTTAGAGATACGCAACCAAATATGCATTCTAATGTAAAAATAGAAAGTCTACATTCGCCTTCTTTCAGTGTTTTAATTCGGTTATGTATGTAGTTCCACTGACAAAGCAATAATAAAGTACTATTTGTAGAATAGATAAAGCAATGACGCGTAATTTCAGTGTCCGAGAGGCAACCGGATGGCTCGCGGTATTTGAGCTCCCCAAGCGTTGTGGAACCGCCCTGTGCAATCCGCCAGCCAACTTGTCGCCAGGTATTCAATTTAGACCAGCATTTCATTATATAAACAGCGTTTACACTTTCAGGCAACCACTGTTTCAATCGGCTGCCTCGAGACAAATTTTTTTTCATACATTTTTCTACTGCCGCTCCAGTCCAAGTTGGCCCAGTTTGGGTTGCACAGGGCGGTTCCGCAACACTTCGGGAGCTCAAATACCGCGAGCCATCCGGTTGCCTCGCGGACACTAATCTACGCGTCATTGCTCTGAATAAAAAAGGCTTTTATTAAAAACGAGAAAAAAAAAAAGGTTTTAGTTTATTTCGCTATCCAACTAAGTTTGCGTGGAGTCGAACCTCCTGCTGGCTCTTGAGGTGACATTCGAGTTGTCGATGCCCATATCTAATTGCTACCTTCAATGATATCTGGCCACTGCAAAGCCCGTACAAATATCGGAAAACCACAGCACATTATTGCAGGTATCCGTCGAATTTAAACGAACAAAATCTATGAGTTAAATATATAGTTATGAAATCGTAATTATTGAACCCTTACAGAACAATCGAGTTAAAACATGTTCTCATGCATATTTACAAACTGGTAAATTGTCTATTCTTTATATTGCGCCATGAAACATTTTGGAGTCAAGTACAAAGATGGATTGTTGGCAGATTACAGCTTCATATAAAATAGTGCCAAGCCATATCGCAATAAAAGTAAAAGGTAGTGGAACCATAAAGTCTTGTGAGTTGTAACAATACATATATACTACCACTATACTATACTAGATACATAGATGTGGGTCTTCATGGACTCGGAACTGGTGCCGGAGAATAGAAGCAAACAAGAACTACATAATTGCTCCTCTAAATATACCAGTATTCATAGGACCACAATAAATTGTCCTAAATCAACAAAAGCTAAATAGATAATACATTCTAATTAGAGAGTCGACCAAACAGGGGAGCTTACGCTGTCGCCGAGGATCAAAGGGGAATCATATACACAGTTCTTGAGCTGTTATAAAATATACTTGGTGTTTTAGGAAACACTTCAGATGTCAAAGGTGTCCTCCGTGGTAAAGAATCGGTCTCTCTTTAATTCTGAAAGTTTGCCTTCCTTCTTACACAACAGATATCTTCATATATGTATTTGGATGTACTTATATATGTTATAGGCAGCGAATTAAAAAACATAGAAGTCTAACCAGCACCGTGAAGTTGCCCCACAGCGAAGTAACAACATATGGTGGCGTTAGCGTTCTACAAATTGAACCCTCATTTCATGTAAATACCAGGAAATAATATATATTGTAGAGGGGTGGCATATTATGCCAAAATATGTCATAATAATTTTAAGTGTTTAAGTTATCTATTGAAAATTATAGAAAAATCTATTCTTGTTTCTGTTCAGGTATTATGCTTTCGCTTATGACTTTTTTCTAAGTTTTCAACATATCTTGTCTTTTAAACAGATCTAGAAGCGCTTCTAACGTTATAATATATAAAGTTCTAATTTTGTACCACTTTTGGTAGAAATTATGTTTTTTATTTTATGTTAGTTCATTAATAATAACACAAAAATGTAGTTTTAAACAACTGATTGATCCATACTAATAAGAATATACTTAACGCGAAAGTAACTCTGTCGATCTGTCTGTTACCTTTTCACGCTTAAATCGCTGAACCGATTTAGTTTGAAAGTAAGTAAGGCCATCAAAATTGATGGGTTTGTGTTATGGAAGTTTTTATGCAGGAACGATATAAACAAGTTCTAAGAACATGCATCTATTTCGTGTAATTGAAAATAGGCTGATATTGATTGGTTGCGTAGTGAACTATGCGCTTGCAGACTAGTAGTTCGTTCAGATAGAAATTGGTGAAGAGTTCGATTTCTTTGTTTTTTTCCTTCGCTGCACTACTAACATCCAAAAATTTTACGAAATTCACGTTTAGCCAATTTGAGCAAGAAAATCTATCCACCATCAACAAAGTTTACTCTTTTTGCGCTATTTGCGTTATCCTTTTATTGTTATTACTGACTTTAGAACAGTTCATCTACGGTATTTACCAATACAAACTATATAAAGGTACGCCCACACCGCTGCTCAAAATACGCTAACGCACCGTAAACGCAGCAAAATGTATGAAGAATACGTGACGCATCCGACACGTCAATGCGTATACGCAGCGTTACGCACCGGTGTGGTCGCTCCCTTACACACTATCCTACGGTTTTTAATGTTCATACACACACATCAGAACCTACAACCCGAAATGTGGTTCTAACACTTCTAACTAATCACTCAAACTGATCGGTCACAAGCTTTTTGATCACACACTGTTAGGTTGGTGTACGTATACAAATGGACTCGAACTATTAGTTCCATTTGTGTATGCAAACTAACCCGAAAATGATACTACATAAAGAAGATAGCATCACTGACTTGCTGGTTCCACTACTGTGTTGATTAGTTGTATCTACTCGCAAAGCCGTGCCCACTATCACCAGATTACGATAACTGTGCCCTATAACCAAATATAAAGCGTTGCAGCGTCGAATGACGTTGTGGATAAACATTACCTTAGCGCACTCCGTGCAGCAGCATAGAGATCCGGTCAGTCCACATGTTTTACATTCAAAAATGTCCTGAGAAGAAAATAAAAGAGTTTTACGTCAATAGCACAAATGCATCACGTACCAGCACTAGAAGACAGATTTACGAAGACTCACCCAAGGGGTTCCTTTAACCTTTACAGGTAAGGAACCCTTCGCAAGGTACCCGTAGTGTGTGCGAGATAGACGCTTACCTGGTTAATATGCTCTTGTCCCGTCCAGGTGAAACTGCAGGTGTCGTTGCAGCAGAGCACTAGGAGCGGGGAATGATCGGGGTGGGCGTTAGGCGGGAAGATGGCTGCTGCGCGCTGCGCCTCGTCAGCCTCGCCGTCGGGGCACGAGCGGATCGCGTCCAGCAACACCACCGCGGCGCGGTACGAGCGCTCCGCCACTGCCGCCATCAACGGCGTCTGCCCCATGCCATCCCTGTAACATCAACCACATTATAAACCAACCAACCCACTTGGACCGTGCGCACCAACTCGACACTATTTACAGTTACAGAACACTTACGTGGCAGATAGCAGCTGCATAAGATACGGCTGCAGCGCAGGACTGTCGCACATGGCCCGAAGCGCTAGGAGGGCATTGCCGCGACGCTCAGCTGGGTCGGCGCTAACTATTCCCCCTCCGTTGTTTCCACCACCTTGCATCTTTCTGTAAAATGTACTATCACATTGCTTTTGACCTAGGCACAGAACTACACATTAACAATATGAATAATTTCATTATTCCACTAGACGCACTCACCCATTGCCAGTAAGTCCCATAAGACTATCCTCGTCACCAGAAGCTTCAAAGGTCTCTGGGGGCCAGGACAGTGCTGGAACAGTTTCTTCGGCGCTAGAGTTGATCCCACCGGCCGCCCCGGCTAGGTTAGGTAAAGCCGTAGCATTTTCTACTACAACAAAACAAAATATTTCCGTGCAATGGATGTGTATGTATACTTGTAAATACTTAACATCTTTTTCACTAATATAAGTACATACCAATATCAGGTTCTTTATTCGATGTGGGCGCACACATATGAACGCACGCGTGGAGTATATTCCTATTGCCATCGCAACGCTCTTGCAGTATAGATAAAACTTGTTGTTCTGAAAATAAGACGATTTGCTGAATGAGCCGTTATAGTGAAATGTTTCGCATAACATAAGGACGCCGATTACAAAGATCTTACAATTATCTCTAAGTGAATGTTACTTATAATATAATGTACTATAGAGTTACGTTTCTAAATGATATACATATATCACAGTTATAAAGAATATACAGCAAATGAGAAAAGCGTAGTTCGGTTAACAGCAACTTCAGGCTAAGAGGAGTAAGTATTTCAACCTCATACTATTTCCAAAAGTCAAAATGACTTACTGGTGACATCGGATTCCAACTGGTGCAGTAGTTGACGAATTCCATCAAGATCACACCGTAACACACGCGGCATCATCAGTTGTGGTTCCGGCACCAAAATTATGAGCGCCACCTAGAAAATATTAATATGCATGAAGGCAAAATCTGTCTTTAACCAATGTCATTAGCGAAAATAGGTGTCTAATATTATCATATCAGACATCTATTTCCCACTAAAGGATAATTTCCACTAAACAGCACGCATCGCATCGGACCGGAACGGATTTTACAATCTTTAAACGGTATTAAATCATGTACACAGTATTGAAAGTCTATATTACAAAGCCGCGTACAGCAGCTTGACAGCAGGCGTCTTCCGCGACACGCGATCGTAGTCGGGTCCGTCCGCCTGTCGACGTATCCGATCGGATCCTTTGGGCTGTCGTTGCGTTCGCTCGAAGCCGTGGCCGGGCGGCACCCAGACTATAGAGCTTTCAAAATAGCTAGGTGCGGGTGACACTTGAGGCACCGTTTCGTTTTACTCAAAAATAGTTGTTGCGGTGTAAATTTATGGAAGAGAAATATGCCATAAAAGACTTGACCATAAAGAAGTTTTATGATTATTTTCTTCTTCTTCTAATACAATAGGCAACAATGCTATGTCAAGTACAGCCATTTTCACAAATTACAACACGATAGGAATGAAGCTACTGGACTAGGCGCAAAAACGGATACGTTTGCAAGCGACGGTACGGAACCGATCGTATACGGCGACATCCTGCCGGACGCGATCGCCTGTCGCCTCATCCTTTCGGATCCGATGCGATGCAAGCCGCGTGGTGGAAAGCGCCGCATCCGTTAGTATCCGTTTCGCTCCGGTGCGATGCGAGCGGTTTTGTGGAGATTATGCTTAACCTTTTAACAGCCACAGTCGGCCACAACTAAAAGTCGTGCCATTGACGCCACGACGGCCATGGACGACGATAATTGTCATACTCGCTCGTAACTTCTAATTTATCACTGGCGTCAGGTAGTCAGCGTATTGTTTTGCACCCTGGCTGTCAAAAGGTTAAAGGTTGATCCCAAACATTTGGAAACTATTGTCGGCTCTCAAGCGTTGACTCTGTACCTGCGACTTGTGTGATGCCGTGTGGTGCGTGCGTGCGTACAGCGGGGGAGCACGCTCGCCGGCAGCAGGTTCAGCGGCGGCGGCTCGCGCACAAATCTGAACAGGCTGCATACCAGCTTTAACCTATTGTCGGCTCGGAAACCGTGTGACGCACCTGCGACTTGAGTGCCGTGTGATGCGTGTGGTGCGTGCCGTGCGGGTACAGCGGGAGCGCGTGCGCGGCCAGCGCGCGCGCCGGCGGCAGGTTCAGCGGCGGCGGCTCGCGCACCATGCCCACGCAGTCGCGCGCGATCGGGTACAGAGCCCCGTTGCCGTCGAGCATCATCACCACCGGCTCGCTGCCCTAAAGCACACAGTTCACGAGGGTTATTTATTACCAGAGATCGGAAAAATTTGCGACATTGTTTGCAATTATGTGGACATGACTCCAAAATTAATCAAAATGTTAATTAATTATTCATTGAAAGATAATTTGAATTATTGAAGATAATAGTTTATTTATAAAGTGCTTATAAGCATGTATATACTATAATAACTTAAAAAAAAATGACGTTACGACGACGATGAATTACATAAATAATTATTAGCAAAAGGTTCGTATTTAAAATGGGTATCGTTTCCGTAAATATTTATATATAATAAATAAATAACGATTTTAAACTGACACGATTACTTACAATAGAAAAAAAATTGGAAAAAATACTGATATTTTTTTTTAATAAACCTATACTTTAACAAACTTTTGTATTTATTGACTAGGAATCAAATTATATGTCAAGTAAAAAATTAATTAACTGAATAACATTTTGATTGATATTCATACGTCGGGGTTTTCGGAGCGGGAATGATTTGAGAAAGAGTAGAGATAAACAGATATGTTAGTCTAAGAAAATATCTTATTATGCCTAATGAATAACTACCTCTCTGTGAGTTGTATACAATCTGTGACAAAGATTTATTTTAATTTCCGTAAAAGTCTTATAACTTATAAGGTAACAATTAAAATAACTTTAATTAATTACCTGCTGTAAATTGAATAGTTGACACGATTTTCAGAATAAACTATTAATATTTTTTCTATATTTGGGACAGTTAATCTACGGCGTCTTGCTGTAAATATCCATTTCAAGGAGCTAAATGATCTTTCCACGTCGACAGTTGTAATAGGTGCATATTTAAATTTTTTGTAGGAATCAATTGATGCACGAGAAGTTTGAGATTGAAGTTCTATTTCTTTGCCTTGTACCAACTCATTTATAATTTTTAGTGTGCTATAGCCAGAATTCTTCTTTAACACCAACTTCAGTTTATCATAAATCTGTTTTCCTTTTACGCTCATGTTTAATTTGGAAACATCTCTATAGGTTTCATGAACTATTTTTAAACTATCGCTGATGGACAGCTTCGCATCCTGTAGTTTTTTAATAGCATTTGGGATAGTCATCAAATGATTTACTATGAAATTTAAGTCGCTTTTTATATTTGCATTTCCAAACGCTCTTTTTGCCTTTCTAATACTCTGGGCTTCGGTGGGACTGAATGTATTTAGAACACGTTTCACTTCATCGTAATGTTTGCTGTAATACGTTGCAGCTTCTATCCAGGTTCCCCACCGAATAATTGTTGGTCGAGGTGGTAAAGGCACTCCGGGGAGCATTTCTTTAAACTTTTGTATTATTTTAGGAGATTTCAAAAATGTCTTCTTAACATTTGCGATTAAATCATTCACATCTGGATAAAGTTTTCTTACTAGTTCAGCCACTCTATTTAAACCATGAGCCAAACATGTGACGTGCAAAAGATTGGGAAAAATACATTTTAAATTTCTTCCAGCCTTTAGCATGTAGCCCACACCGTCAGTTAAAAGTAAAAGTACTTTATTGTGATTATTATGGTTAGCACCCCATAATTCATCAAGAGCACTTGTGACCGTATTGGATATTGATACATTGTTCGTGCTGTCTAACCGTTTACTGGATATCAAGTGTTGAGTGCCAATGTGATCATCACGTAATGCTCCCACTATTACGTTAGCTATTTGACGACCATAATCATCCGTGGTTTCGTCAACACTCACATATATATATTCATTTTTTAGCTCGCTCCGTATTTTATTCATTTTTTCATCGTAAGCTTTATTTAAATATTCCCGTCGCAGTTGACATTCCGAAGGAACTTTTGCAGTTTTTTAAATTTACCGGTAACACAATTTTCGATAAAATCTTTAAATATCGGATTGTTTACCTGCGTCCATGGTATATTACAGCCCACAACAAATTTCAAGAGCTCACTATTGAAATCATATTTCATACCTGTATGTTTATTAGATGCGACATGTCGCGTTACACTAGATTTCGTTTGAGCGAAGCTCACATTGCACTTGGTGCAAAATAATAAAGAATCTCGAACCTCTATCTCTGGATTATTTTCTATCCACGAACGCATAAACTCGTAACGAGTTTTTTTCTCGGAGGCATATTTGTGTTGACTGATTATTTACAGTTTTTTAAAATACAATTGCATATAAGTTTATCTACTAGACAAGCAAGGGTAACGGTTGACAATAGGTGTCTAATACAATGTCAATCTTGACGCTCGATATCTAGAAGCATTTTCTTATAAATGAATAGACTTAACTGAAGAGGTTGATAATGAATGACCAATATAAAATATGTACCTATATGTATGATTAATCTTTATTTATTTTTCAATCAATTATTCATTCGGTAGAAACCTACTAGGGTACGATCTGTTTTTAAGTAAATACCTACTCTTTGGCTAATGTCAAACGTTCCCGCTCCGAAAACCCCGATGTATGTATGATATTGGAGTCATGTCCACATAATTGCAAACAATGTCGCAAATTTTTCCGATCTCTGTTTATTACACCTTACTCCATGTTCTACATTAGTACCTGACATTGCGATATGCCATTTGTGAGAGGTAACTATTTTATTTGACATACTGCCCACTACAAAACGCATATTCTGATTATCGAAGTTAAAATATGAACATTTAACGGCAAATAATTCAGAGCGGTTAATATTTGATGGTTTGATTTAAATATTGACACTATTTATATTCTAGAGCTTTATGCATTTTGTCAAGTTAGGTGCCATACGACTGGTTAGCCTAGTGGGTAGTGGGTACGAAGCTGAAGGTCCTGGGTTCGAATCCCGGTAAGGGCAAATATTTGTGTGATGACTCATCACTGATGAGACTGATAAGCATGAATATTTGTTTCTGAGTCATGGATGTTTTCTATATATTTAAGTATTTATATCTAATATATATATCGTCGTCTAGTATCCATAACACAAGCCTTACTGAGCTTACTATGGGACTAGGTCGATTTGTGTAAGATTGTCCCCTTAAATCTATTCATTAATTATTATTTATACAGGCACACTTGTTACATAAGCGACATTCTCGTGGAACGCCCTTTACTTTACTTTACAATCCTTCACTAGCTCGGCTCTCATTACAAGCACGCATGCCAAACAACAACTTAGCAGCCTTGCATAACAAATAACCATCAAAACGTCAGTACACTTTTACCCCGTCATACCGGGGCATTATTGAAAGGGCTAAACATTGTACATTAAGTCGTCTTGCAACAAGTTCGTATAGAACTTGGAAAACACCTATCAAGTTAGTTTCAATTCCATACCTCAGCAGCGGTGGCAAGTTGAATCGCTTGTCCGTTGGAGTGGCCAAGGAGCGCCCCGTGGTCTGTGGGGAAGGCGCTGTCGGTGAGAGCGCGCGTGGCCCCCACCGCGTACACGGCGTATGCGAGCGCGCCGCCCGGCCTGCGTACCACGGCGTGCACGCCGCGCCCGTCAACCTGCTCAAACCGGACAATGACAACAGGGATGATGGCTAAGATTTTTTTGTGACGTCATTCGAACCAGTTTTTCGAGAGGAACAAATGTTTGTATGGGAGCAACTACAATTAAAGAACATAAATACCTAAAAAAATGAGATAAAGATTGACCTCGCTGGCGGCAGCGCGAAACGCTTCATACTGTGTGTCTATACAAGTGTGACGTCGCATTTGTATATTTGTACTAATCATAGTATGGAAAATCAGGTAAATTGTTGTTTCGGTCGCGAAAAACTACGTTTAAGTACATAGTTGTCATACAATTTTGTTTCTAGAAAAGCGTAAGGATTCTATTGGTAGCTCTTCATTTACTCTTGGACAATAAAAAAAATGCATATTTTTTCTAAACTTTCAAGGTTCATATCTTTTTATGATTTTAATTATAATTTATACTTTATTACGATAATTTCATGGTTTACTATCCATTTAGCATCACTACGTTATCAATTTGAACATGAGGCATCATGCCTACTGTACGCCTAACAATGTATACAACGTGTTTTTTTAACCATCTTAGAGCCGAAGCTCACTTAAAGTATCCAAAACGTACTAATCATACTTGAAAAAAAAAAATAAAAAAAAAATAGTCAAGTTGGCTGGAGACACATGTGATTTGTTAAGCGAAAATGGCTAACTTCTAATTGGGTCGTTTGCTCACGTTAAAATGTATATTACGGTGTCACTGTATGCATATTAAACTATCTAATTATGATAATACGTAGTAAATGGGGTATTTTCATATATCAATATTTATTTAATTTATAAAGATTTCTTTTTAATTTCAAAATTAAAATCGTAGATTTATTATATGTACGTAATCACCTGACCAAAAACGCCGACCGCCATTTTTTCCTCGTGAGTGACCTCAGTATAGCAGGACTGTGCTAAAGGACATGCAGTATGCATATTTGACGTTTCTATGTTTCTGCTTTTCTGTTCTTATGATGTCACGGACTGCCTTCTAGGTATACATATAGTTTTATACTTAAGTCTCCTTCTAAGGACGAGTACTATCATCAGCTCTGAAAGTATTGGCATCTAATTTGGAAGCACCTTATATATACCGTTTAAATTCCAGTATTTCTTTGCATATAACGATATATATTATTTTTTTATACGACGGTGGCAAACAAGCGTAAGGCCCGCCTGATGGTAAGCGGACGCCGCAGCCTATAGACGCATGCAACTCCAAAGGAGTAACATGGGCGTTGCCGACCCTTGATATGTTTGAGGATTCGCTGTGTTGAGAGCTGAAGGAACGAATTCCCTCGCTCTCAACACGACGCATCCTCGGTAGCTCTGATATTATTTTAAGGAAATAAAAATACTAGTTGACAATCGAACCTATACGAACATTTTAAAATATATTAAACTAGCTGTTGCCCGCGACTTCGTCCGCGTAGAAATTGTTACCGTCTTAGAAAAAAGATTGCTATTATCTTAGTTATTGTAGGCGGAACCTTAATAATCGCCGACCCAAACAAAGTTCTACCATCTTACGGGATGATTTCAAGGATAAAAACTGTCCTATATCCTTCCAAGGGTCTCAAATTATCTGTACGGAAAATTTCATCTAAATCCGTTCAGGGATTAAGCGTAAAAGGTAACAGTGCGATGAGTTCATTCGTTTCAACTGCTAAATTTAAATTGAAAACTCCGTTTTTACAAATGTAAATATTTTAAGAATCATCAACAGACTTTTCTGCTTAAATTGTATATTTTTCATAATGTATTAAGGAAAGCTACATTACTGGAAATGTTTGCCTAAATCCGTCTAGTAGTTTTACTCACGTTAGTCCGGGCTACCTGTATAGTTTTGAAAGCAAACTTATGTAATGCTAAAAGACGTAGAACTTTCCATCTCCAGCCGCCGTCCTCATTTAATGGTGTTAGAGTATAAATTATTTTGATTATCCAAAATAAACTTTTTAAATTAACAAAATAATCCGCAGGTTAAATTAAACACTACCTTCTTTTCGGTTCTGGGAGCATCGCAGTTCTAAACCTAACCTTAATTTCTGGTAGCTGTTCGGTTCTGTAAGGTTTGTGGTTCTAACTTAATGTAACCTACTTTTCTGCTAGCAGTCGGATTATGTATTTTGGCTTACCATATAGTATATGTATGACCTAAGAATTCCTTAACTTCAAAATTTACTTGCTCCTCATACATACTTCCAACCTGCTTTAACCTCGTTACAGGATGGATTTTAAGAAACGTTGTAATTAGTTTCCTAGTCTTTAACCGAAGTTACAGATCCCTTACTGAAAGATTGTCTTGTTCCCCGTACAAACATCCAATTCCTTCTAGCTCATTTAGGGGATGAATGTTTTTAACTCCCTTATGGAATCAATTTCAAGCAGCCTAAATTGTCTTTCTCTCCATACAAACCTTGAACCCCCTTTAACCCCATAGGCGAATTCAAAAAACTCTGAAATCAGTTTTGTAGTCTTTTAACATACAGGCTAAGAGCGAAGTTACAAATTTCTTACTATAACATTTTCTTGGTCCCCCATCCCTTGAATTTCGTTTTAAACCCCTTAGGGGTGGATTTTTTCATTAGATAAGAAATCTTTATACAGCATTTTAAGTCTCCAGCTCAATAAAGAGTGTTGCTCATCCAAACCTTGCACCCCTTCTTTTAACCTCCTTAGGGATAGAATTTTCTGAAACGCTGGAAGTAGTTTTTTATATTTTAATAAGTAATCTTTTTACAACGTTTCAAGTATCTAGCTAAAAAAAAAGTGTTTCCCATACAAACCTTGCACTTCTTTTTAACCCCCTTTGGGGTGGAGTATTCTAATAAGTAATCTTTCTATAAAATTTTAAGGCTCTAGCTAAAAAGCAAAGTTTCCCCCATACAAACTTTTCACCTTTTTTGTAACGCTCCTGGGGGTGGATTAAAATTAAATTATTTTTTCGTATTCAAATTGTCTACAAAGTTTCAAGTTTCTAGCTCAAAAGGTAAAGTTTCCTTCATACAAACTTTGCACCCCTATTTAAGCCCCTCAGTAGTGGAATTTTCTAAAACGCTGACAGCTCTTTTTTGTAATAAGTAATCTTTCTACAAAGTTTCAAGTTTATGGCTCATAAAATATAGCTCTCTCCATACAAACGCTGACAGCTTTTTTTGTAATAAGTAATCTTTCTACAAAGTTTCAAGTATCTGGCTCAAAAAATATAGCTCTCTCCATACAAACATTGCACCCCTATTTAACCCCCTTAGGGGTGAAATTATCTAAAACGCCAAGTCCTTTTTAGGGTTCCGTAGCCAAATGGCAAAAAACGGAACCCTTATAGATTCGTCATGTCTGTCTGTCTGTCTGTCCGTCCGTATGTCACAGGCATTTTACTCGAAAACTATTAGGTGTATTTCAATAAAATTTTGAGGATAGGTGTATTTTGTTAACCGCTACATAGTTTTGTAATTAATTTACTAAAAAAAATTGTTTTAGGGGTGCACTACATACATAAAACTGAGTCAATTTTTTTTTTCATTGCAAGCCCACGTGTGGCACATTAATCGATAGGCCTTTCAAAATAAATGTAAGGTTTCTCAGCAATTTTATTGATTAAGTGAATAGAGTCGGAGATAATCGCCTCGAAAGTCACTATAATTGTCTCCCCCCCCTCAAATTTTTGAACCGTGTATTTTAATAATATGAAATAAATCAGGCTCATAGGGCTTATTCAATTCTTTCAGCGAAAATTGTTTCGAACAAGATCGGTTCACAGGTTTTTGAGGTATTTCTAAAAAACTGCCTTCCTTAATGAAAAGGACGTAAGTGCCATAAGATTTTAGTAAAGATACGACCTTTCTTATAGGCACGGAACCCTCGTTGTGCGTGGTCCGACACGCACTTGGCCGCTTTTTTGTATTCTAATAAGTAATCTTTCTACAAAGTTTGAAGTCTCTAGCTCAAAAACTAAAGTTTTTTCCTATATAAATTTTGCACCCCTATTTCACTCCCTTAGTGGTGGATTTTTTTGTATTGTAATAAGTAATCTTTCTACAAAATTTTAAGGCTCTAGCTAAAAAGCAAAGTTTCCCCCATACAAACTTTTCACCATTTTTTAAACGCCTTAGGGGTGGAATTTTCTAAAACGCTGGAAGTTTTTCTTTGTATTCTAATAAGTAATCTTTCTACAAAGTTTCAAGTTTCTAGGTCAAAAAATAAAGTTCCCTCCATACAAACCTTGCACCCCTTTTGGGGGTGATTTTTTCTAAAACGCAGAAATTACTTTTTTTGTATTCTAATAAGTAATCTTTCTAGAAAGTCCTTAGTTCTAAAAATAATGTTTTCTACATACAAACATTGCACCCCTATTTAACCCCCTTAGGGGTGGAATTTTCTAAAACGCTGTAAGTACTTTTTGTGTTTTTTAAGTAATCTTTCTACAAAGTTTCAAGTCTCTAGTTTAAGAAAAAAAAATTCCCCCATACAAACTTTGCACCCCTTTTTAACTCCCTTAGAGATGGAATTTCCAAAAATCCCTTCTTATCCCTAGCCCACGTTATAAAAGTAACCTTAACTGTGCAAAAATCAACTTTCTAACATTAGTAGTTTCGGCTGTGCGTTGATGAGTCAGTCAGTCAGCACTTCTTCTTTTACATATATAGATAAATTGTAGAATAGTCTATTACAAACAATAATCAAAATCATCTTGACTCTTCAATGTTTAAAACATGTTTTTTTAAACCCCCGACGCAAAGCCCCTCTCTTTGTGTAATAAGTTTAACATGTCTGTCTGTGTATCTGTCTGTGGTATCGTAGCACCCAAACGGATGAACCGATTTTCGTTTAGTCTTTTTTGTGTCATATATAATATTATCCCGAGTGTTCCTAGCGTAATCTGTTCAGCCGTTTTTGAGATATTGCACTTTGAAATGAAAATGTCGGGGGTTTCTCAACTTTTCTAAGTTGTAGTTATTTTAGAGTAAATTAAAATGTACCAACAGGATTCTTAGCTTTCAATGAATTAGAAACTGTCTGACAACTATGTCCCCCAACGACGTATTGCACGACCAAAACAGCAATTCATATACAACGGTTAGTTAGTGTGACGTCATAATGCTATGTCATTAGCGAGCTTCAATGCTGCTCTAATTGTAATTGGTACCATACAGACATTGACTGATTGAAACCTAGGTATTTTTTGTAGAGTGTAATGACAAACACGTAATTTTAGAGACCTTGGTTTGATAAATTGCACTATATGGAGAGTGCATTTCAGCTACGTAATTTTAGAGACCTTGGTTTGAGAAATTACACTATATGGAGAGTGCATTTCAGCTACGTAATTTTAGAAACCTTGGTTTGAGAAATTACACTACATGGAGAGTGCATTTCAGATAATTCAAGAACTAGAAACAAGTTTTTTTTAACCTTCAAGAGAAAAGATTATCGATATGCTATTGAGTATTTCTCAAAGTTTTATCCCAGTATACTTGAAAAGACATAATAGTACCTGAATTCAGTAATAGGACAGAAAAGATAAAGAACTAGAAAGGTACGTACAGCAATAGAAATGACTTGTACATCAGCAGGAAGAGCGATCTTTCTAGGCGACCGTTGCAGACAGTCTGGGCCACGCGGACCCGCAGTACCGGAGCCCCACTTCACAGCCACCAAGTCATCTTTGCGCACTAAACGACAGTCTTGGAGTAATGCCGTCCAGTCTTCAGGGGTTGATGGAACTACCTCCTGTGAAAACAATTATAAGTTTACTTTCACTATAGCGAAAACGAAGAAAAATCGTGTATTCTAGATACTTGGAGGGAATAATGAAGAGGTATCTTGGTCTTGTGTCTTGTGAGAGTTACCTTGCCGTCTTTGCCAACAACTGGGAAGCGAACGGCTGCATAGGCGCCGTCAACCTTTAGGACGCGTCCGAGCGGAACACTCTTGACATCCTCAAGGAAAACTACTTCCTTCAGCGGCCATTCTTCCTCGTCGCGTTTGGACCCGTCGTTCGACGAACCCTCCTCCCCACGGAAAGTCACGCGTTTGGCTCGCTCTGTAAACACGTTAATTATGCAATAACAACGATCAAGGAATAACCGGCACGCAGATAACGGAACGATGTGATTTTCTATGCGCACTACACTTTGTACTTACTATGAGAGGTGCTAGTATCACTGCACGTAGACGAGGCCGGACTCGGCGGGGGCGGCATGTCGAGCCGATCTGCCATGTCTTTATTGCTGTCCTTGCCTGCGTCCTTACTGGCACTGCTAGATGATGAGGCTTTCACTGAAGACACTGTTAGCGGCGACTGGTTCTGCGCATATAAAATATGTAATCAATGACTGACTTTCTATGATGCATTTAACATAAAATAGCAAATATGAAGAATCCGCACATCCTTATTTTATTAGGTCTGTTTTTACGATTAAATAACTAGCAAAACTAACCTGTAGATCTCTTTTATCCTTGTCAGAGAGCGAGCGATCTGGTTGCGGTGGTGGCAATAACTTAAATCGACAAGTGTCTGATATATTCCAGGCAGCATTTTGAAGCACTCCCACCTTGGGTACTCCCGTTGACATGTTAAATCCTAAAAGTAAAATAAATTAATGTATGACACGTCTGGTTAAGTGTCAGGAAGAAAACAATGGGATTCCATGAGTGGCATGAAGTAATGTAATCGGTACTGACCTACAGCCCCGGGTTGGTACATGGGCGCGTTCTTCATGGTGACGCTCTGCCCGGCCTGCAGGTCCTGGGGCGCCGCCGACGAGTGCCCGCGCTGCTTGCGAGACCTGGCGCGGTGCTTCTCCCACAAGCGGGCGCGTTGGCCCAGCGGCAGGACACCCCTGTTAACATAATGCTGTTAAATGCAAAATACAGTGGAAGCGTAGAGATGAAAAAGGTTTGCGTACGCGAAACGAGGTCTCTTCCCTGCCCCTTTTACGACATCAAGCGTTTAGAGGCAGTTTTCGCTATGCTGCTGCTAAATGCTGGAATAATCTGCCTCCCCCAATAACTAAAAGTAAGTCCCTGGCAGGATTTAAAAAACAATATAAGGCTTGTTTACTAGATACCCAAAAAGCAACAACATTCACCTTTAAGTAATTGGTCTGTACCTGACAGCATAACTACTGTGTAGTTTAACTATTGAGAATACCCTGTGCGTACGTGACTAATGTGTATATTGTATGTATGTATGTGCATCTTTTAATTCTAATAAGGGCCTGTTTCACAATAGCCGGATAAAGTTATCCGTCAGTTAAAATTATTGCTATCCTTTTCTCCCGTCATATAAAAGAAAAGTGACAGCCAACATTTATCTGACGGATATGTTTTAACTGGAGATTGTGAAACAGGCCCTAAGGTTCACCTTGCTAGATTTAACCACGGGGATGGCAGAATAACAGCGTCTGAGCCAGAGTCCCTGAGACTTTGCCGTCTCGAGGGCTACTTTATCTTCCTTTTTGACTGTTTGTATGTTTTTACTGTTTAAGTTTAATCTAAATTGTTCTGTTAAACGATCATGGTGTACGCAAACTTGTTGAATAAATGTCTTTTATTATTTAATGAACCGTACAACATTATTACAGAGTCCTACTGGATTACTTCAAACATGAATTGTACTTGCCACCAATAGAGTGCTCCTGATTCCAGTCTAGCTACAGTGTACAGTGAGCACACGTGCAGTGATATAGCCCTGTCGGGACCGAACTCCGAGAATGTCTGTAGAGGATGCTCTAGACGTGATGCGCCTTGAGCATGCGCTGGAAGGGAAAATCACGTTATATTTTACAATCAATTACACCTAAGTAAGTTAAACAAAATGGTAATTTTCATGGCAATACAATAGCTGAGCCGTATCCTTCGCTAAGATTTTACTTCATTCACATTCACAATCAACACCTGGGCCTGGTGGCTTGATATTAAGATCTTTGGTTAATAAATTGCGTAAATATAAAATGAGAATAATTTAGTATTACAAGACAGTTATTACACAATTTCATTTCATTAGTCACCTGCTCCAAATTATTATACGAATTTGAGTGGACGCCGAACGGATCAGCAGACCATACAAAATCAATCGATTGACAGATGTGGTAGATACCACAATTAGTTTATTAAGAAGAATAAGTACAAGGGCGTTAATTACCGATGGATTCGTCGAGGAAGGTAGCGATCCTGCCGGTGTCGGATAGTACGGAGACGCGAATGCCGGCCGCGCCGACGCTGACGATGCGCTCGCCGGCGGCCAGGCCCAGCCAGTTGGAACGCGGGTGGTACGCGCACCCCGCGCCGGACGCCTGAATCACCCCAACAGACATTATGGATTATTTTAAACACGTATTCGTAACTAGAGATATTTTAAGTTCAGTAACGTAACTGATTCAAGACACTCAACAAATATGTCAACTCGGCGCCCGATCAGCACCGCCTCAACCAGTATGAGCAGTCATCATACTCCATACGCAAATTCGTTAACGTGCGACATCACCTCGCCTCGGCTGAGAAAGCTTGAGACGAGGCGGCTCCACTGCGGAGCCATAAGCTTGTAACTGTACGACAACAAGGCTCTCTCAGGCAATAACATAGTACGACATACTATATACTCATTATTATTACACAGTAGATTTAATACGAATAGTTACGGTTTATGCAGAAATATTCAGTGGGAATGCCGAGTGCATAATGCGTAGCAAATATCAAAATACATGTGGCTATTACGGCTATATTCACTTTACCTTTTAGGAGTAAAATGAAAGATATATTCATGACAAATTTTAGTTTGTAATAGAGCGAAGATATATACATTATAAAAGCACTTTAATGCCAAACATAAAACTATTTTGCACCTTAATTTTTAACTAGTCAATATAACAGACCAATCGAGTAATGAAAACTGGCTTATAGTCATACATAGTCCCATCCCCACACTTCCCATACATATTTCCAGTAAAGAGTATATTAATTAACGAGCTGGCTGCGGGGCTCCGCCCGCCTATTAATAACAACTAAGGCGAAGCCGCGGGACTAAATATAGCATAATATGTCCAGCTGGAAAGCTCTATAGAATGAGAGAAGACTACTCGTCTAATATTGTTTGAAATCCGGTTAGTTGTTCCGGATATTACTCCATATATACAACCATACAAAGCTACACTCTCTCTGACTTCTCCTCTCAATAATATTTGTATTGATGGTATAAATATAGTGTAGTTTTATTTATCTATCAGCTTTCTTGGGCAATATGGGCATGCCATGTGAAACTTAACCCAATCTATTAAAAAGGGCTATTCAACATTGGACTGATGGACAGACGGATGGTACAGTGTAGGCAAAGTAAGAGGCAACCCTCAGATATTGTAAATGACCCCAAAAAGTACCGAATAAGGGTTGTCATTCGTTAATTACTCCTAAGCTGCAAATTACTCGACTCTCAATAATAAAAAAACGTTAGTACTTTAAAAAAATACTTTGCATATAGTTCGCTGAGCAATGACATAAAGTCGATAAAATTAACTTTAACAGCTGAGCATTGCATATAGTTCGCTGAGCACTGACATAAAGTCGATAAAATTAACTTTAACAGCTGAGCATTGCATATAGTTCGCTGAGCAATGACATAAAGTCGATAAAATTAACTTTAACAGCTGAGCATTTTTCACAATGAAAATAATATACAAATAACGATATGCTATAAGCCAATTACAATTTACAGGTGGAATATTACAGTTTGTCAATTTTACTATAGTAATTAAGCTATTGGGTATACACACTTTTTCACCTTATTCCATTCTAATGAGGCGAACAACGTAAACATCTCTTTCGCGTCGACTGTACAAGTATGTTCAGTCCAGTGTAAAAATATGGGTGTATACAACTTACTCATAATACTCATAACTCTTATGTCAGCGGATTAAGGTTTTGGTACTTATTTATGAGAGGATGTTATCGATACAGTCATATTTTTGCACTTGACTGTTCAGTAAAGTATTTCAGTGCCGTGAAAAAATAGCTGTACTTAATCGGCGTTTTGAAATCGCCCATATAACCCATATCATTTATATTTACTGGCCTGGCATTGTGACAGCGCCATTTAAGGAACCTTCTGTTGTGGACGTACGATTTTTTTTACGTTTAATGCACTCATCTGTACTTCTCTCTTCTAGTATATAGGTAGAATAGTAGTCGGTCAACCCAAGAACAATACAATGTGTATTGCTTATACTTGATCAAACGAAATGTGCGGATACTAGACAAAAAAATATCGATAAAAAAAATAAAAATAAAAATTATAGGCAAAAAAAAAAGAAAAAAAAGCCTAAAAAAGTGCAAAAAAGACTTTTTTGCACTTTTTTGGTTTTTTTTTTGTAGGCTTTTTTTTTTTTTGGTAGGCTTTTTTTTTTTTTGGTAGGCTTTTTTTTCTTTTTTTTTAGCCTATAATTTTTTTTTTTATTTTTTTTTTCGATATTTTTTTGGCTTGTATGCGCACATTTAGTTTGATCAAGTATAAGCAATACACATTGTATACTCAATTAATTTCGCTGTGCTCTACAGATGAAAGCTAAGATGATAGACACAATTATTGCCTAGTATACCTAACACTGTTACTAAAATTACCTCCACAAGACCATATAATATAATAATTACAGTAACTAAGAATAGGGTAAATCGTTAACAACTGGTCAAAGACATGACATAAATTTATACATAGAGTATACCTACCTTCCTGCATCCGCACACAAAAATAAAAACTGGCCAAGTGCGTGTCGAACCACGCGCAGTGTAGGGCTTATTAGTTGCCTTTTTGTCTTTGTTACATCGACACGCGCGTGTCAACTAAACATTGCGTTAGCATCGCCCGAATTAGTACGAAAGTTGGCTTTTCAAGTACATTTTTAAGTTGGTCGACTATTACACGTTAACTATACAGTTATGCTTACCTATCCGTGATAAGTTTCTTATTAAATTAATTATATGTACTACTGCCATGTTTTTTTTTATATACCCAGTAGTAACCATTTAGCCGGTGAACGGCCGGACACATGACTTTAATAAAAATTAGGGGTTTAAATCCCAATATCACGCAAACACATCCCTAAATTGAAAAATGGTGTTTAAGGAAACCCATATTATTTTCGACCAAGCTATAATAATCCAAAGATACTCCACACCTCAGTTTTACCGAGAAAAAAATTACATTTATATACCCATGCCGAACTACAGCTTTATAGTAGTAAGGGTCACTGAGCTAAGCCTAAACAGATAAGACAGACGGGCATGGCGAAACTATAAGGGTTCCTTCTTGACTACGGAACCCTAAAAGTACAATGGAATTTGAGCCAAGGGGTTTTGCATTAGTTTCGAAATTTAAAGAAACTCTCTTCCTTAATTTTTTTAGTGGTACCCCCCAGGAGGATGCTGATGCTTGAATTAGCATTACGATAAACAATTGACGACCATTTAGCCTATTTGGTAGTGATCCTGCCTACGAAGCTGAAGGTCCTGGGTTCGAATTCCGGTAAGGGCATTTATTTGTGTGATGAGCATGAATACTTGTTCCTGAGCCATGGATGTTTCCTATGTAAATAAGTATTTATTTATCTATATAAGTATGTATATCGTCGCCTAGTATCTATAGTACAAGCTTTGCTTAGTTTGGGACAAGGTCGATTTGTGTAGAATTGCCCCCACATATCCATACTTAATATTATAAATGGGAAAGTGTATGTGTGTGTTTGTTTGTCCGTCTTTCACGGCAAAACGGAGCAACGAATTGACGTGATTTTTTAAGTGGAGATAGTTGAAGGGATGGAGAGTGACATAGGCTACTTTTTGTCTCTTTTTAATCCCCCCATTCCCTAAAATGGGGGGTGGAAGTTTGTATGGAGCATTCCACAATATTCAAGGTAGCTAAAAATTGGTATGCGGAATATTTGTGATTAACTAAAAAATCGTCCATCAATTTTTTTTGGAATTCTGCCCCCAACCCCTTAAAAGAGAGGATGAAATTTTATATGGGACTTTTCGCAGTTTTCAAGGCAGGAAGCTAAAAATTGGTACACAGACTCCTTGTTACCAACGAAAAATACCTGCCTTATTTTATTTTGGCCCAACAATAAAGGTGGCTGGGGTGAACTTAGAAAAGCCGTGCTTCTACCATGGACAATTGTATGTAGCATGTTCGCGTGTGTCCAACGCCCAGAATCTTTACATTCTATCCCCAAATGGAAAGACATATAATATCGTCTACAGTAGCGTACTAAAATAATATTCTGTTCCGACATCTCTTCTGTGTTCTAAATCAGGAAAGGGGAACCGTGTTACCCCGAATTTAACGCTAGCGAAGCCGCGGGCAAAAGCTAGTATGTATATAATGATATTATTTATAGGTCTGTATTGGTAAGTTGGTGCAACCGGCCCTAAGTAAGGAAGGGATTACTGATAACAGTGATTACTTGATTGACTTACATCAGTGCGCTGGTAGGGGTGCGCGTCGGCCCAACGCCACTGGTGAAGCTGGCCCTGAGTGGAGATGGCCACCAGCTCGCTGTACGTGGCAGCGATGTGCGTGAAGCGAATGTTGCTGTCCCAGTATTCCAACTCCTCGGAGACCCAAAGTGGGGATGCAGCCATGGCAGAATCTTTTTTCTTGCTTTCAGCTAAAACATAGTATGTAATATTTTTTACAAGGAACATTATAGATATAATACGACCGTTTTAGCCTAGTTGGTAGTGACCCTGCCTACGAAGCAAGAGGTCCTGGGTTCAAATCCCGGTAAGGGCATTTATTTGTGTGATGAGCATGAATATTTGTTTCTGAGTCATGGATGTTTTCTATGTATTTAAGTATTTATTTATCTATATAATTATGTTTATCATCGTCTAGTACCCATAGTACAAGCTTTGCTTATTTTGGGACTAGGTCGATTTGTGTAAAGATTGTCCCCAAATATTTATTTATTTTATTTATTTATTTTATTAAAGTTTAAACTATGCATACTGAATATGAACATGATTTAAACTATGCATACTGAATGGTAACAGCTTGCTTCCGCTCGCCGACTCGTGAGTGCTAAACTTGTATGATAAACCTAATAACATGGATAAAGAGTTAAGAGCATATTGTCTTTATTACAGTGCTTTCAAAATAGCTTGGTACCAACTGGGAAAATCTCAGACTAGAGGTGAAAGTATTGAAACTTGAGTCACTAAAAGTAATCATTTCAAACTTCAATTGTATGTCACATTGAATTTCATCATGAATCATCGGATTCATGATGAAATTAGGTTTAAGCTAGTAGAGATACTTGTTTTGTGGCGACATTTGGCTATAGATTTATTTGTGTTAGTTTATTTCTATAAGTGAGAACCTGTAATTGGCTATATGGTTTTATTATTTTGTCTATAAATATGTTGAGATGTTGGTTTTCCATGTATCAATAAATAAATAAATAAGTTTATGCCTTGGAGAGCGAGATACATCGTGCGAGCGTGAAAGCGGACGGAGACAATGACGTATGAAGACCTGTGTTAGATCACATGGTTCCATTGCTTTCTTACTCACTATTAATTATGAAAGTGAAGAGATCGGATGTATTGATGTTTGTTCAATTTATTAGGGCCTATCTGCCCATCTGCCTTCTGTAATTTGTGGGTAGACCCCAAATTCTCAGTACGAGTGCTTGTATGCGATAGGTTTCCTTTTTGTTCCTCCTAAAATTTCACTAAATCACCTCAAAATGGTGTTTATTGGCTTAATAAATCAATCCAAAGCAACAAATTAAAAATCATCGTTTCGATTTACAGTCTCGATTTGTTTTACTTACACGGTTTAATATTTTATTTGTTCGGTTCCAGTTTATAATCAGGATAAACAGGGTTTACAAGAATGTTCGTTAATAACCAATTAATAAGTACAGACCCCGTATCATGGTCGGCCACATCACGCGATAAGTGACAAGATAGATTGTCCGTCACTGGCCGACACCGTTCGATGGAACGAGACGGACGCTCTATCTTGTCACTTATTGCGTGATGAGGCCGACCATGATACAGGGTCTGATATACTCAACATCCATCATGTCCCATCACTAAACGTGTCTCTGATGTTTCGATACATGCATTTTACGTATACTTTTGAATTGTATTTTTATTTATTTATTTGAGTCAGGCAACAAGGCCCATATTTACAAATACCTTACAGACTAACATACATAATAATATACAATACTTATAACATAACACGAAAACACGTTAATTTTATGTTCAAATATTTACGGCAGTCATATTCAGGCTGCAACTGAAAATATTTCTCTTCCATATATTTAGACTGCAGCAACTGCTTTTGAGTAAGACGAATCACGAAACGGTGTGTCAAGTGTTACCCCGCACCTAGCTATTTTAAAAGCACGTAGTCACTTTGAGATTCGTGTTTGTGAGAAAGGGACTAAATAATATCAGTTAACACAGGTCTTTTAAGTTTTACAAGGGTTATTAAAGTTGTGAGAACCTGTTACTTTGTTTACAATACGGGGTGTAGATTGAAGAAATAATTACTGTTATCCTTATCCCAGGAAGTGTCGCGGAGCGCCGACTCCAGCCACCTGCGGGGGCCGAAGTACTGGCGGTCACGCCAGCGGCTGAACTCCGACGGCCGCTCCTGCGTGGAGCTGCCGCTCTCGCGGCTCACGGCGGCGCGCCCGCTGTTGTTACCACCACTGCGACTACATTGATACACAATATTATATATAGAATACTACAGAGGCCAGGAAGTAAGGGGTTGCCGGCCGAGTACATATGGACTAGGATACTTATGAGGCTGGCAACCCTTTTCACGCCGAGGCTGCTGGTGCTTTTTTCAAACATGCAATGAAATTAATAAAAAAAACTCCAAGAAATCAAACTTTAATGGTCATGGCTGAACGCCGTGATGCTGTGCCACAAATTGTGGAATGGAAATTAAAAAATACCATTGTGCCGGCCTAGGCCTCCAATTTGGATGGAATTGCATTACGGATCCCTTGTCTCGCTGCGCCCGAAACGTGACACTCCGAAGCCCATTATGAAGAACACAACGTCAATATTTCATTGCATGATTGAGAAAAGTTTAATTATAGATCTAATCTGTGCGTCTAAAGTAAACAACTGAAAAGTGAAATTATGTGCAAATTAAAAAGAGACAGCAAGATCAAGGAAATCAAAGGGAGCGTAAGCATCAGCGTGCCAATAGATTGGGTTGTGGGCTAGGTGACGTTGAACACTTTGTTCAGGCAGGATCTGATGGAGAGGATAGCAGAGCGTGGCGGGTGTACCTTCTGATAGCCGCGTACCCGAAGATGTCCTCGGAGAACATGGCATCGGCGTCGATGATGACGGAGTTGTCCTGTTGCGCGGCGTGGAACCCGCCGTCCAGCAGCGAGATGAGGTCTTCGGGCACGTAGCCGTCGCCGCCCTCGCCACTCTCGGGCTCCTCGCTCTCCTCGTCGTCGCGAGACAGTAGGTTGTTCACCGCCAAGTTCACATCCAGATTTGTACGCTGCACAACATAACATATATATCAGTATTTGAATCTAAGTAATGCACACGTGAATCGAAACATTTTAGTGTCTAATTATAATAAGGCAAGTCACGACTTAGATCGAGTTGCAAACTCTTCACAGCCTGTAATTATATTAGTTGCAGGCCAATCGCTGGTAAAAAAATTACAAATATGACACCTACGATTATCAATTCAATCATATTCTTACACAACTCTACTAAAGTTTGTGAAATGTAAGTTTGCATGCAGGAAGTAATTGTCCAGAAATATTTATCGGATTACAAGTATTATATAGTATATAGAACGGACCCCCGAAATACACCTAGGGTACATTTTTTCTGCCTAGATTTTCTATAATACGCGAGCGAAGCCCGGGCCAGCTTATATGATTATATTTTTAGCCTAACGCCCACAGCAAACCTCAACCCTATCCCGTACTCGCCGTCTACGACACCCACGAAAAGAAATTGGGAGAATGGAGGAGGCGCTATTGTAACACTAGACCACAGGGGGGAGAAACATGGTGGAGCTATTGTATAGTTTTGTACATGCTTTATATTAAGTAGCTAAGTATGAAGGATAGTAAAAGTAGACTCACTTGTAATTCTCTCACAATAAGGTTTCGGCTTTTGCCCTGCAAGACCACTTGAGCCTGGGCGACCAGGTCCTCAGGCACGAATGGTGCGGGCACGGACACAACGCGGCCCGAACCCGACGCTCCGATTATAACGCCCGCGGCGCGGCTCGTAGATCCTGTTTCAATAACAATTTACTTAATTCCTCTATATATTCTAACAAACTCTTATTTAAAGATATGTCATACATCATTTTAGTCTTGGCAGCTTAGAGTACAATTCATCAATTTGAGAGAAACTTTCAAGCAAAGTAAAGTAAAATTTATTTGTGAAACATAGGTAACAAAGATGGTACAATGGTAATTTGTGTATAGAATTAAAACACAGTTCAAAAATCTAATTGACAGATCTTGTATGAATCTGACTTAATTTAGTGCCAAGCTTTGTTTGTTTAACCTTTTTGTTTAATTCCTCTATATATATAGACACACACAACAAACACTTAACACACTCTTATTTAAAGATATTTCATACATCATTTTAATCTTGGCAGCTTAGAGTACAATTTATCAATTTGAGAGAAAGTTTTACTAAGAATTAAAACACAGTTCAAAAATCTAATTGACAGATCTTGTATGAATCTGACTTAATTTAGTGCCAAGCTTTGTTTAACCTTTTTGTTTAATTCCTCTATATATTCTAACAAACTCTTATTTGAAGATAATATATGTACATCATTTTAGCATTGGCAGCTTAGAGTACAATTTATCAATTTGAGAGAAAGTTTTACTAAGTAAAACACAGTTCAAAAATCGAATTGACAGATCTTGTATGAATCTGACTTAATTTAGTGCCAAGATTTGTTTAACCTTTTTGTTTAATTCCTCTATATATTCTAACAAACTCTTATTTGAAGATAATATACATCATTTTAGCATTGGCAGCTTAGAGTACAATTTATCAATTTGAGAGAAAGTTTTACTAAGAAGTAAAACACAGTTTAAAAATCTAATTGACAGATCTTGTAGGAATCTGACTTAATTTAGTTCCAAGCTTTGTTTAACCTTTTAGTCCCACTTGAGACTTGTTTGAAAGAAATGATTAGATTGGTTCCAAGGGACTTTTTTTTACAACATCCCCTATCCTAGTCTAATATTTTAATATTTAATATATAGAAAAATGAGACAAAGTTTACTAATTATTTTGTAAAACTATTATTTCGTTTCTGCACATGTAGTACACACAGCAACACACCTAACTAACCATACCGTGAAAACCTAGAACCTTATTACAATGCACTTAAGGTCAGATTAGATTTCCGATGGTCACTTAGCTGTGTTGTCGACTGTACAAGGAAATATGTCGAATTCGGAAATGAACGAGGTGTCTGTATCAGTCAAATATGTAACAATAACTGGTAATTAGGTAGTCTAAAATACCTGTATAATACCTAGTTCAGATAAAACTGTAATGGTGGTTTTCCACGTGCTAGGCGTGATGGAACGGTAATTCTCGCCTCACCTAGTGGAAAAGTAGTTTAAGAGGTCTGTTTATACCTTGGGAACTTGTGGCCGTGCGAATAGAATTCCTCATGATGCGTGCTCGGGTTCGAGGCTGTTGTCTTGAGCCGCAGCCACCGCCACCGCTGCCGCTTTGCTTCCCCCCACTTGTGCCGCCGCCACCGCTGCCACCTCCTCCGTTGCCTCCGCTCTTGCTAGCGTCAGTTTTGCTCAAGTCCAACCGGTCGGGTATGATAGAAAAGGCGGCTCGGCAAATGGTTCCGTCTTCGAGTAAGCACGCGATGTGGGCCGGGCCCGCGGCCACGGCGCGCACGCCGCGCAGCGAGCTCAACGCCGAGGAACCGGCGCCGGTCCCGTACCGATTCCATCGCTCTGCTACTTCTTTAAGTCTGAAATTAATATATTATGATGCTTTTCGTATCACTGTCAACGCAACTATGCGGAGCAAACCGAGTTTTAAAATTAATTTGGGGTCAGGATGGCGTGATGTTGTTTGAGTGAAGGCTATAGTGTAAATCTAATGCATAACAACCAAAAGTTAATCTTGATTGACACATCTGGGACAAGCAAGCGGACCCCGGGCTCCTTTAGAGGCCCAACCTGAGGGGCTACCGCGTAGCGAAAACGAACTTCGTTCTTGTATCTCTCTCTCTGTCGCTCGAATATGCAAGTGCGACAGAGACGGAGATATACGAACGAAGTTCGTTTCAAGTTTCGCGGTAGGCGCTCTGGAATAACGCTAGAAGGAGGATGATGAATGATGATGCTTGACACATCAGTTTTTCTTTTTTTTGTAATACTGCTGCTTTATTCAAGAGCCACCCGGTGAAATGGTTGTAAAATGTACCTACAACTATACAGTAATGTAAAAGTTCATGAATGGAATTCTGGAATTCAAAGACAGAAATCTTGTGTAAAAACTGGAATCTATCAGAACACTAGATTGAATAATACCATCAGACTTGAAACCAAACTTCTAGATGTTGTGTTATGGTTGACCCTGCTTGTGCCAGCCAAGTTCTACCAGAAGCCTAGCAGAGCCTTGATGTTGTCAATCATTGACGCATATATTTATGTGCAGTGAGCAAGACAATTTTGCAGCGGATTGTGTCAAGTTGTCAACACACGGTTAATATTGCCACAGTGTTTATGCCAATGATGCAAATGTGCACATGAGCAATTTTCTACTTTTGTAAATCCATAATGTAATTGTGTGTATAAATTAAATACAATGCAAACAAAATAGACGCTAACATAATAATTTGCATATAAATATTAATAAAACCAAGTGTATACAATTCCACTCCTATAATTCAAATAAAATACCTATTACAATTAATTACAATAAAAACCAAGTTGACGAAGTAAACTCAATTAAATTTCTTGGATTAACTATAGATGAACATCTTAACTGGAAAGACCATGTTGAATATATAGCGAATAAATTAAATCGTTTTGTGTTTGCCCTCAAAAGATTAAGAGAGACGGTTTCTTTGGAAGCTGCACTAACGGCTTATCATGGCTATGTGTCCTCGGTTCTCTGTTATGGCTTGATTTTGTGGGGTAACTCTGTAGAGTCTGATAGAATCTTTATAATTCAAAAAAAATGTATCAGGGTGATGTGTAATGCCTGGGTGAATGATAGTTGTGTCCCTCTATTTAAAAAACTAAACATTTTGCCTCTGCCATGTTTGTACATACGGGATATATGTATGTTTGTCAAAGAACATCCCGAATACTTCAAATTACGGAGTGAAGTCATAGAGAGACGAACAAGACCACATCTTATGTCCCTTCTGTACAAACCTCGCAGTCACAAGGACATATACAAAAGAAATGTATTTAATACAACTATAACTATTTTTAATAATTTACCAAATGATTTAAAAACATTATCGGGGAATATATTTAGACATAAATTGACGAAATGGCTGATGGATAAATGTTTTTACAGTGTAAGGGAATATCTAAATTATAAAAATCTACTGACATCTTACTGACTGATTGTATCTTATTATTATCATTATTTTTAATTCAGTGACATCTGAAATATTGATTGTATTCTAGCGTAATTTATTAAGTATTTGTACACATGCTTGCATGTTGAATACAAGGACATTTTATACTGTAAAACCTTTTATAACTGTATTCTGACAAATAAAAACTTCTGATTTCTGATTTCTAAAAACATAACAGGAAGACTGAATTAATGTTTCTATGGCATTCAATAGGTATCAGTATTTATAAATGGCCAACTGACATACCATGCTGTATATCAGTCGCATCCAAAACCTACTTTCAATATCTAATGTTGATACATAACATGGTTGTGTGTGCTACCTTAACAGTCATTGCATTTCCAACACTTATAAACATTTATACATATGATGCCACTCATTCAATCCATTCAGAATGGTTTTGATTATAACTGTGTTTCTGGCATTATAAGAGACATAATACGTTTTAAAATAATTGAACACTGTATCCATAACTAAATAATGAAAGCAACCGAAGTGACCAATGTCATAAAACTCATAAAGTTAGACTAAACACACTTTAAAAAAAGCTCTGGTTAATAAATGTGATTTATTTATTTATTGGTTTAAACGAAATTACACAGCATTACAGTAAATACTAATGTACTGCGAAATGTCACATCTCCCACATTATGGAGAATATCATTAGCACTTTGGTCTCATTATACCCAAGCCAATCAATGGAATTGATTAAAAATATATCTCCTGTTGTAATTTCATGACATTGTGCAAAAGCAAATTATTAATATATTATAAAAAATAAATACATAAAGATACAAGTCTACAACTGCAAGTGAAAGAATTTGATGTGTTATTTTGATTTTACATGTATATAATCCTGATGAAAAAATATATAATTATACTGCATAACTTGATGTTTTTGTATATACCATTCTATATTTTACTTTTTATAATATTATTCAAAAACATGAGTAAAGATTATGTGAGTTATTCATGAACCATTGTGATTTCTCATAACTGGGAAATCTGCAAAAACAATATTGCATTCTGAAACTTAGGTTATTTTCACCGGACTGCCAAGCAGGGTAATGTTTTTGTGTGTATGCTATGCATGTTAGCGGGTGTGTAAAATTAATTATTACCTTATTTCATGACAAAATATAATATGTTTACAAGTAATTATTGATCAGTATGTTTCGTTTTTCAAAGCAGTCAAGTTTTTAAAGATATCTTTAAAATGGGCTTGTTACGAAGGAAATATGTAACTCAGTATATAAATTCGACTTGCATTTGACAGAATTTTGTTATTGACTACTCCTTATCTTAGAACTGCTTGATGCACCCAAAGGCAAATACGAACAATAAAATAGCTATATGGCACAGCAGTGTCCAGATACTATTTCTGGTGTTTGAGCCACATTATTAAATATCTCATGTCCTCCAGATCCGGGATAATGTTTTCCATGATTCATAATTTGCCTATGATGAAATTCACTGCTAGGATATAGGTATTTATATTTTTGTTATTTATCGATTTCAGCCATTATTATTATGGATTAGGACGGGTAGGATGGATAATTTGTTTCGATTTATCACGATTAGTCATGCAATGATTATGGAATTATGTTAACGAATATATCGCTACAACGTCCCACTCATTACGCCATCATTCCTGTAAATCTTATTCTAGATAAAGCACTACCCATTTTGATAGATCGGACATCTTAGGGCGACAATATTTACGAAAGCGTGAAAACGTGGCCTCTGTGGATTCTGCTAAAACCAAAGTCATTTTTGTTGGAAATATAAACATCATCACAAAATGTTCTATAGATAATCATAATGGAGTCGTGTAAAAGTACTAAATCTAAAATATGCTTACCTGTCTATCAATTGATCCTCAGTGCCAGGCAAAGGATGGACCATAAAATGCATTGTAGACATTTCCAAAGGTCCTGTTCTGTGTTTATAATAGATTTCCTCGTATAATCTTCAACATTGGTCGAAATTCATTGAAATAACACGATACGGCCATACCCATGAGAACACCGCCATCTAAAATACTTTAGCAGCCACCATTGTTCTCGTGGTTTCTTTCGTGATCGTTTCTCGTAGTCGGTCTCGTCTCAAATATACATGTGAGGCGGTGCGTGACGGAAAAAGAAAGAAAATATCAACATGGCAACTAAAGCGTTAGTATCTGTAGGTTGGTAGTCGAACTTTAAAGTACCACATAACCACATCAAGCGTGGTCTTGAGGCTGTCTAGGGCTAGTTATAATATAACGAGCTAGACCAATTCAAGAAAAACGATATGTTTATATGTACGACAAATGGTTCATAGAATTCTACACCTTTCTTTGATTTATTCAAAATACCGAAGAAAAAACGTATAACCAACATAAGTACAAAAAACGTTCCAAAGTTTCTAGTCTGTGGCATAAAACAGGCACTACACTGAAGCGCTACCACGAACTTCGAAATTCATGTCGAGTGACAGGGATGCATGTATTACGAACTTCGACTGTCGAAGTTCGTGGTAGCGCCGCTGATCTTTTTTTGATTGGATCCGTCTGATCAAGGCCATTACACAGAGTGATGTCGGCCCGCCGATTTCGCTAGTCTGGCGGCGGCATATGTCTCTTAGTAGTCTTAGTCTATAAAAAAAATAGTTATCAAAAAATGGCGGCCAAGTCAAAGAATAGACTCATTAAAACTCAAAATAAATTATTAGAATATGATAAAATTCAACTGAGAGATGTTATTTGTTCTATTTGTCAGTCGATTCTTTTAGAGCCTGTGACATTACCATGTTTCCATAACTTTTGCCAGAGCTGCTTTAAAGGTAGCATAGAAAACAATGCTTTGTGTTGTCCCCTATGTCGGTTGCGAATAGGTTCATGGCTAAGGACCACAACAAAACAAAACAAAATAGTTAATATTAAGCTTTGGGGCTTTATCAAAACTAAATTTTCAAATGAAGTCAATACGAAATTACAAGGAGAAGATTTAAACTTAAGTCAAGGTGAGCAGTTTATATTTGATAAAATTTCAAGGAAGGAATTTTCTTTTCTATCAAGATAAGACAGCACATATTAGGAGCATACTCTTTCAAACCCTACTGCTTTTTGCCCATGACTGCTCACTGGACCAAATCGGGCGGACGGGTCCATATTGGCTCATATAAACTTGATGTGTTGATTTTTTCTAGTAATACCGCTTTGTAATCATAATCATCACTTTATAATTTTTTTCTTCCTACTATGTTCCTAAATTTCTGTAACTATCATCGGAACTCATAACGAACAGTTTTCATAAAAAGTTTCTTCATAATGTCATTACTAAGAAAAGACTTGAACTCATAATTTGGTTTTTCATAACAGTTTCCTTCATATTCGAGTGTATTTAATATTTTTTTGCAAACAAGTTTTCCGCTCTCTTATAAAAAAAATAACCTTGTAGAAAAGCCGGAGCCGGAGCATTTGCTCCCGCTTCCGTCTTCTAACCTATCCGCGATACGAGTCGGTTTTGCCACTAAGTCCCTGTTCCCTACTGCCTACTTGAACTTATACACCACTATCTTGGCATTAGTTGATCTCAGTGTTCTTTATTAATACAAATAAGGCAACAGGTTTTTACCCACCCTTTTAAATGCTATGAACAATTTTAGAATGTATTATTCTATTAGGTAGGTACCATTCTCAATAAGCTGAGCTCCCCTCCAAAAGCTGTTTATCCCTTTGAGAGCAATTAGGGAGCACCTACCACTTCCAGGTCCTTTTTCTCTGGGAGTTCTTCAACATTGAGGAATTCACAGAACAGTTTCTCCATCAATGCAAGGAGGCATTAGCCCTACAGTTTGGACCCATTTTTAGGTTAATTGGTAGGGTTCAGTTCAGCATTCGAGGAAAAAATACATGATATATTCTATTCATGTTTTTGTTTATGCATGGCCCTCTTCTACCTCACACACCGCTGTTTGATAATCTAATCACCCTTGTAGTTGATAGTCAATGCAGAATACTAATATTATGTTTTGCTTTTGGTACAATAACTTGGCAGGTTTTTATTGAAACTCATATATGAATCAATGAAATTTGTATTTGTTTAACTTGTAAAGACTAGATCTTTATGAAATAAAGAGAATAACATTTCTACAGTCCCTAAACATCAGAGAGCCATAAACTAAGGGTGATGATGCTGATGTACACATTCCTTTTATCCCTCATTACGGACATAGGGCTCGCAGAAAACATCTCCATTGTATACGATCTTGCGCAACTTCTTCTAGCTCTTTCCAGCTGAGACCCGTTGAGCCAGTCTCTTTCTTAACTGATCGCCTCCAGTACAAACCATCTGCACCAAACCGTCTGTCACCGTTGTAAGCGGTGCTGGGTAAAATCTGAATGTATGGAAAGTTTGACAGCTTATCTAGGTGGTTGCAAACCGACACTATAAATTAGGTACAGGTAGGTGGTGTAAAAAAATGGTGATTTCTTACAAACTTTACATTGCATTTAAGTCATTGAGTTTTATACTAGAGAGCATCCCCTTGCATAAATTTTCACTTGGTGAACTACTCTCCTGGGATTACCTTTTGACTAATTGGGGGCTGGCAGGCGGTCGCTAAATATTATTAAATTTCAAGGTGTTAGTCTGATGGAACACCTCAAGAAAAATGTTCTAGATGGCCAGACTATACATCAGTCAATGTTTACAGTCAACATAATGAGTTGATATTTTGTTTTTAGAGAAACCCACTTTATGTCTAAGTGCACCTGGAGAAATCAGAGCTGAATATGAGGCAGAAATGAAGAGACTGCAAGCTGAGCGTGTACAGCAGGAGCAAAAACAACTTCAAGAAACCTCACTTCTAATCAAGTTTGTATCATTTATTTATGATGTACAGAGCTAGGAGCAAAGCACAGATTAAAGTAGCCTAACAGCATAACATGGGCCTATAATACTCAGGACAGGCTATACAATAAGGGATGGAAAGGACTATACAGCAAAATTGAGAACTGGTCTTAAAATGGCTGAAGATTTACAACAACCAACAACCTACTTAGGTGGGTAATGGTTAATTTGCCACAACTTCATACCAGTTGTGGCAAATAAAAAAAGTAGAATTATGATAAGAACAACGAATGATATATCCCTTTCTGTCATACTTATTTTCATTTGTGGCATTATTACCATAGCTTGACCTGATTATTTTAGGTCCATGCAGCATAAATACAGTGAATAGAGAGTTAACTACTAACAGATAGAACACAGACACCTCATGTTTATATCTGTTAGTAGTTAACAGGTGAGGTGTTTAATTTGCATTGTACAGTCAGCGTCATATAGCACAGTGTGGGATTTTTACTCAATGTTGCGAAAATCTACTTAAATGTTTAAATTATGAACTGTATCAAATGATAGCGAACATTGAAACTCCCACAGTTCTATGTCCCATAGTTTTTGATATTTTCGATAAATCAAGAAACAGAAATAGACATGCATAGAAATATGAAAACTGTAATTACTCGCATGTCGTGCCTCTTTTTATAAAGATCCTTATATGTTAATATAAAGGTAGATTTGATATACCAATATGATTCACTAAAAGTTTGAATTGATGACTCTTAGAGGATGATATCATCAATTTCCTAAAAAAATAAAAATAAAAATTCTCGATAATCCTACATCGGTCGCATTATATTTAACAACTATTTAATAGTTTATAAAAAGCATTATCACTAGGAAAAAAAAGTAAATGAAAATATCGCAGGATTCGCGAGATATGAATTTTTAAATATTCAAGTTAGGGTTTTCACACACTAGGTAGGTTCACTTTATTTTCAGTTGGGATTTGGTGTCACAACTTGTTGCAAAATCGTAGTGTATTTTAAAGATTTCTTCACCTCACAAATTTTATAAAGGGCCGGTTTCATGTTTCAATAACTAAAACTATAAAATAACAGAAGATTCACTGTGCTAATAAAATTATTCTTATGTCAAGGAGTGGCTTGTCGACAATTTTCATACCATTTAGGTGGCTCTCTCAAGTGGTTTGCCAATCGACACAATATATTTATAACAAAGCTGCTGTAATTCATACTGACTATTTCAAAGAAGTTCTTTTTTTAATTAAATCATGTAGGTACCAAAAAAAAACAATGTCACTCACTGGGTCGTATTTCAGACTCCGTTAATAATTTTTCATAATATAAATCTTTATCAATATCATCAACTACATATTTTTCCGGGTAAACTCCTCTTTGGTCATTTTAATTAGTATAATTAATTAATTAGTCCACTGATTTAATTAAGAAATGAAAATGAAAATGCAAGATACCTCAAATTATAGCCCATGCCTTAGCCTTAAGGTGTAGTTAAGAGAACTTAACACAAAAGAAAATATTGGTAGGTAAACAAGACAAACCTAATACATCCTTTTTATACTTTATAGAAAAATCCAGGAAGAAGATCATGAAACCCATAAGAAGTATTTAGGCATTCTAAAGCAAGACGAGCGGTTAGCCAAACAAGTGCAAGAAGAAAACAATAAAAGAACAGCCCCTACTAATCGATCTCGTCACACATTGGCTCCTGCTAAGCCCAGGTTAAAATCGGCAAAAATAGATGCATTTTTAACTAAGACATCTACAAGTTATAAAGTGTAAGTGTTCCATTTTGCAATCTACATTATAATTAAATATTAAAGGACGATCTTACACGACTGGGTACTAGACACCGATATACTTAAATAAAATATTATGTGGATAAACATATACTTAAATACACATAAAAAAACATTAACATTCAGGAACTCTACTGCTCATTACACCAATATTTAACCTCACCTAGATTAGAACCCAGAAGCACCAGTTTAGCAAGCCCCTGCCTGTCAACTAGGGTAAGCTGGTTGTATACAATAATAGGTTCTTTAATTGCAAATATGAATTGATCAATAAATTGATATGTACCATTTATGATGTTGTTACAAATTCCAGTAACCCGCTGTTGATTGATGACAGTACTAACAGCAGCTACAGCAGCAACAGCTCAGATTCAGCAGCACCTCCAGTCAAACCTGAAGCTCGGGGATCACCTGAAATGGTGCCCAGTTATGGCAAATTTCTCAAGAACATACTAGACAAAAAAATCAGAAACATTTCTGGTTTTTGGAATAAAGAAAATGGTGACAACTGTAAGGTAGAGATAGTGCCAAATATGTTTAACTTATATAATAACAGGATCAGATTTTATAACAACTTAAAAAAGTAGAAAACTCCCGACATTTTCATTTCAAAGTTCAATATCTCAAAAACGGCTGAACAGATTTTCAAACATAGCTAGGAACACTCGGGATAAAATTATCTGTGACACAAAAGAAACCGCATTCAATTCGGTCCTTCCGCTTGGGAGCTATGATACCACAGACAGATACACAGATACACAGACACACGTTAAACTTATAACGCCCCTCTCTTTGCGTCAGGGGGTTAAAAAAGATATACAGCACAGCACAGTGTGTAATTTCGGCCTGGTTGCGGCCACGCGTAGTTTATGTGTTTATTCGAAAGAGCTTGATATGGCGACCAACTGATAAAAATTTCGATGGTATATTTCTGTATACTTTTAGAGAAATTATTTGTTTTCTGAAAGGTCAATGACCTTAAGAAAAACTTAATATTTTTTTACGCCTAAAATATAATTGTTTCTGTTTTTGTTAGTATCTTAAGTAACGTAACATTGTATTATGTATTCATATTAAAAAAAAATAGGAAATGTAGCTGTAATATTATAAGACATATTTAAGATTTTCTTATTTTCACTTTTTATTGATTTTTAATTTAATCCTTTTTTGGTCGCATTTTATTCTTATTTCTAAGTATTTTAGGAATTTCTATGGCAATAGGGTTGTCCAAATATAACCATTAAAATAAATTATAAATAAATTAGAAACTATCGATGTTGTTATTAACCATCGCAATAAATCAAAATTTCTTCTGATTTTAATACGATGTCGTTATCTTCGTTATCGTCAGTATCCCGTTCAAATTCACTAAAAGTATCATCTCATCAGAATATTTTTGCGATGACGGGTCGTCATGAATAATTACGTTATCCATTGTAGGTTTCAAAAGATGCAGATCTTTTACTGGAATGGCAGAATGTTTTCTTTTTTGTTGTCTATAACCAACTGACATAGTCGACAAAAGAGGGTCAGAAGACTCTGAAGCTCGGTGAAACAAGTCAAGGACAGTGATTTTACGGTCTAATTTGCGAGTGTGATGTTCTCGATCGTAATTCCAATGGGTAAGGAAATAGAATCCAAGATTTTGGCACCATATGTAAATATTTTGTGAACCGCGACCGTCATATAGTACCAGCTATATTTTTGTACGTATTTGGTAGCCAGATTGTTGCAAAATACCTGAAATGACGGGTTCTAGGACTAGGCATTCAAAACATCTTAGGTTGTAAATTGTCTGGGTAGCAAAATGTCTTGGTCTGTAAAACGCCCTCATTGCTATAAGCCTTAGTAAGCGGAATGACTCGGCTGTAAAACGACTTAAAGTCGTAATGTCTTAATAGGTAAATGGTCTGGATAATCTTCGCGGCCAATATTATAGAATGTCTTGATAGCATAAAGACTACGTAGTTATATCGTAAAATATAAAAAATGTCTTAGTAGCAGTTTGTCCAGATTGTCTAATGACAATACTTTATTTTATTATCACCTCCTTAGTACTTCAAATTCAATTACAGGCCACTTCATATTTAAGTAGATAGTGACATGACATGACACATGACACTGACAAGTAAGTTCATTTTTCATACAATGAAGTCGTTTAGCAATCATGACGTTTCTACCACTGGCTCATTTTATAGCTAAGACGTTAACAAAGAGTATAATAAGTATATTTATGTAAAGAGTGGCAACACCAAGAAATTACTGGTCCCACAGCCGCCTAGCAGCGAGTGGATTGAACTACTCTGACGCACGCATGCGTGCAGCGTGCACGCTTCACATACACACTAACGCACACATACATATTCACGTGCCACGCACACACGTATACAAAAGTTGTATTCTTTGTTTTGACTTTGAAGCCTACAATGCGACTATCAAAGTTAGGAAGAAAACGTTTCTAAAACATGATATAAATCACATTTTAGTTACCTAAGTACGCTTCCCTTCATACTTTGCCAGTCACATTGTAGGTTTCAAAATAATCACACAGCTATGAAATGGATCTGAAAAGTGAAACATGCAACATTCATAAAAGTATTTATTCAACTTAACAAATAACAAATTAGGTAACAAGAACTTAACAAAGCACAACCTTTTTAACAAAAAACACGAGACAAGGACGAGATTTAGCTTCAAAACATGAGATTAAATCTCCTAGACCAGATTTAACAAATCCACGTACAGCCGATCTACACTGCATATTACTCAACCTCAAACTATTGTCTGCACACATAATACCTAGATATTATTTTTATAAATAGATACTGTGGCTAAAACTATTCTTGATTTTATTTAAATATGATTTAAATGTGTTTTCATTCAATGTTTTTATAGACAATACATTGACATTTATTTCCTGACTGACACGTAGGTATGTATACTTCATCTAAAACCACAAAGGCCGAACAACAAACACAATTCCATATTAATGAGATATTTGTTCATGTTCAGTTAAATAAAATGGATACTTAATAAATTCTATCTCAAAACATAAAAATATATTTTATTTCATTTCAAAATCTTAAAATTTATTGTCGTGGGTCTATTGTACTGACATCTATTTCCATTTTCTGTCAACAACATTAAATACAGCGATCCGCTTCGCCAGAGATGTCACTACTTTCCATACAATAAATCGGCGTGTCGCCTCTTTTCTAAGTTTCCAGCCCCTGGACGTTAATCAAACAAGATCATTTGATGACATAGTCCTTAATACAATCAAGACGTTACACAATTGAGTCATTCTGCTTATTGGCTATTTTCACGACCTAGATGTTTTTCTACGTATGTCTTTCTGAAACTAAGACAATTTTGTAACCGTGGTATTATACAAAAAAGTCATTTTGTACACTTGGTCAGTGTACTACTAAGATGTTTTGAATGCCAAGACTAAATGCAACTTAGGCCCAAAGGCCTACCAAAGTACCGAACCCGAAATTTCATAGAATCTATTTTCAAACCGCATGACAATGCCACAAGAATAGTATGTAGGTGGTCAAGAAGCCATTCTTAGAGTCCTAAAATATTGGCAAAGGTCTTTCGATTTGAGTCTGATAAAGCAGTACGGTGTTGCCGTCATTGGTTGTTCCAGAATTGGGCCGAAATAAGTCAACCAATTGACCCAATTTGTGTCTGATATCATTTTGGATTCGTTTTTTTCTTTCCTCCTCAATACGAGCTTCTGGCGACATTTTCGCTACTCTCCACATTTGCACAGCAGGGTGATTTTTATAGCCTAAACGTGAAGGTTTTTTTATATGTCTTTTTGTTTTAAAAAGTTGAGTAATTTAATGATATAAGTAGTATAATAAACCAAAATGTACGATGTCATATATGAGCAGAATCAATGTATATGACTCTGAATATGATAATTAAATTTCCATAGAAAAGTTAGTGACAACCCTTAACAAAATTTTTAAAAATTCATATCTCGTCACCCCTTCAGTTTTATTAGCTAATATTTTATATACAACTATGTGATTATGTGTAGATTCCTTCTATAAAAAATAAAATGCGACCATTGAGACACTGTCCCACAAAAAAATGTTTAATTTTAGGTAAAAACCTTAATTGTGTCTTAATTAACCGTATTTATTATGTAGTTTTTTTGCAAGGCTATAGCTACGAACTTATTTTATGAGAACATATTTTATTTATTTGCATATAATGTATCTGAGAAAAGACATAGCGTTTTTATGGTTTCTATGGATTTCTCTAGAAAATCACAATTACTCATAAAATAACTATCTAAAAAGCTTCGGTGTCTTTGTCAAACCTCTAAAATAATAACAGCTATCAATTAAAAACATAAACTACGCATGGCCGCAGCCGGGCCGAAATAACACACTGTGCACAGTTACCTAGAGAATTAAGAGGTATTCATCAGAGGTATCAACTAAAACTATGACTAATACAAAAATAAAACCAAATATAACTCCTCACTGAATCGCAACGCTGATGCGTTGGTCGAGGAGGCTGCTAGCTGCTCGGTCCCCCATGGACTTAATAAAAAAAAAACGGGCGTTTCAAATGCTGTCCTCACCACCTCCATATTAACTGTCGGTGTGGTGTTCAGGAGCTAACTAAGATTAATCTTACAAAATCAGAATCTCCTCGATACCAATCTACGTATAATTTGTTATTGATTTTAATTAATAATTACAATATTACAAAGATTGTAAAGACATCCACTGAGCGTTTAAAAAACGCTACGTGAGAATCACCCGACTACCAATTTCAATATGGAAACATTCAAATTCAAATAAACAATGCCTAACTATGTAGTCCATGGTCCATAAAATGGGTACACTTTTGTACCTTGCTATTAATGAGAACGGTGCTGTTTCCGTGAACGTGTTTATCCTGTATGCTAATGATAGTAATGATATATTGAATAACACAATACCAAACACTATTTAATTTAATCACGATTATGAACTTACTAGCTTCTGCCCGCGACTCCGTCCGCGTGGAACTCGTTTATATCGCAGCTCCATACAAACTTTTACCCCCCCATTTCACCCCCTTAGGGGATGATTGCGGGGATGAAAACTATCCTATGTTACTCTCCATCCCTTCAACTATCTCTACTTAAAAAATCACGTCAATTCGTCGCTCCGTTTTGCCGTGAAAGACGGACAAACAAAGATGCCATGCCATAGATAAGGCATAATTCCTCTTGAGTAACATGGTACCTATCTTAAAATAAAGGAACACAGTATGATTCCCCGGTCAGAGGAAAGGATTTTTTTTTATTAGTTTGAAGTATTCCTTATTTTTTTTGATTAAATAACGTCTCCAAAGATCAAAATCACATATAGTCAATATTGAAAATACTTTCCCCTCATATGTAATAGTCATTGAACATCCTGTATATTATATTTAAGGTTGTGTATTCTATCAAACGTAATTTGAGTTTACATTTCAGAAAACCGAACCACTACCTCATGCTAATAATTTATTTTCTAACGAAGAAAACGATCTGGATAAGACTCTTAACGCAACGCAATCCTTGCCTGTATCTTTGCCGTACACTGGGATACTACAACATAAGATAAATAGTTTGGATAAAAGCAGTGTTGCAAGTGGCAGTGTTGACTCTATGAGACAAGAACTCTGTTATTTCAAGCCAGTGCAAGGAACAACTGCAACAAGGTTTGTTAATCTGCTATAAGTTAGGTTGGTTATGGAATAAATGGGCTTTTTATTTTATTTAGTGTGGCTCAACACTCTAATAAATAATTCATAGTTTAAAAATCAATAGAAAAACACGCTTTTAACCTAATTGTGGTCAAAGTTCATTACGAGACTTTTCTAACAAATCCAAACACAGCTATGATACGATGTTCCATCATGAAGTTCCAGTTCATATCTTCCGGCTCCATCATCAGATCAGTTCGACAGTACCATATTATTGTATTGTCATCAGAACTACATACAGCTGCCAATTTTCATGACGCTACGATTCTTGGAAAATGGTTAAATTAGTTACCTTAGATTCCATTACATAGTTAGTTACATACAGGTCGACCTAATAAAAGCATGTTAAAAATAGGATTTTCTTTAAATCCTTCTCTTAAAAAAATTAAGTGACTTGAAATCAATACCCAAATCACTTCAAGTCATCATCCTGTTATTCCCTGTTGTGCCCCTTAAGGACCCCGGGGCCCGCTTTGACACCTAATGCCAAGATTTGGCATAGGCACTAGTTTTACGAAAGCGCCTGCCATCTAACTTTCCTAACCTATTAATTAGACAGGTTTCCTCACGATGTTATCCTTCACCAAGAAGCTGGCGAAAAGAAAACGGTAACTATTCCGTACATAAGTTTCGAAAAACTCATTGATTCCGCGATTGGAACCCACGACCGCCGCTTGCCAGCCGTATGCCTGAACCACTGGGCTACCGTAGCTACACCCAAATCGCTTGAACCCTATACAATTTGAAGAGTTCCCTCGATTTCTCTCGGATCTCACCATCTGATCCTGACCTGATGACCATAGGGACCACCTAGGAAGACCCTTTAAAAAAACAAATCGGCCCACGCGTCATCGAGTAATCGGGGAACATACCTACATAAAAAACAAATCGGCCCAGGCGTCATCGACTAATCGGGGAACATACCTACATAAAAAACAAATCGGCCCAGGCGTCATCGAGTAATTGAGGAACATACCTACATAAAAAACAATTCGGCCCAGGCGTCATCGAGTAATTGAGGAACATACCTACATAAAAAACAAATCGGCCCAGGCGTCATCGAATAATCGGGGAACATACCTACATAAAAAACAAATCGGCCCAGGCGTCATCGAGTAATCGGGGAACATACCTACATAAAAAACAAATCGGCCCAGGCGTCATCGAGTAATCGGGGAACATACCTACATAAAAAATAAAATATTCCGACGAGACCCTCCTGCATTTTTGGAGTCAGTTAATAATTAAAATTAGATACAAGCTCGGATCTTTCTCAGACGCCTGGGACATGTTTTCAGTCCAATTCAAATTAAGCCTACGCCTAGCCTACAACGTACGGTCGGCGTCACAAATGTTTACCCTTTTGCACCTTACTTTTAATACTAGGTACTAATATTATGTATATTATTATTATTATCCACTAATATTATTATATCTTTGGCGTCGACTATACAACGACAATACAATTCTTATTTCCATTGCCTTTAAGACTTACTTTTTTTTCAAATTATGAGTAAGTACAATAACTTAGAAACCTTTTTTCAGACATTTTTATACCGTGGTGCATAGCCGGGGTTAGTCGGCACGACAAATAGTCGCTAGTGCCTTATTCTCATTAGTAAATAATCGGAATAGAGAACCGGCTTCTAAAGACCGTGCAAAATGTATACTACCTTATGTAGTTAGTAGGGCCACAATTATAGTGTATTAAATAATTTTAAATCTGTAACTACGTTCTTGAAAAGTAAATGAAATTGTATGCATGTTCTGCGCGTGTATGTTTTTCGATTAATTTGTTACGATTGGATTCGTTTACAGAGTTTCAAGTAGAACGTGTGGTGCTTCAACCATTTTATTTTTAATTTAAAGTTGGTGGCCACGAACTTTTAGGTAAATCTCAAACATTCGGACAGGTTTGAATTTGACAATTGGAATTTGAAACGACTTGACTAAAACATTTAATATTCTGACTGCAGTTACAATGCCAAACGAGGCTTGCCGCTGCGGGTTCCTGTTATTCGGCTGGAGAAGCCGGAAGTCCTCGTGCTCAAGGAATCGCCGACACGGTCGCAGTATGTGGAAGGCCTGTGTTTGCTTCGCAACCGCTCCCTAGAACAAAACTTACCCTCGGCATTTGTGATAGCTCCTATTAAGGTGTGTAAACTTTCTAAATTACTACAAGTTAACATCAACATTAGGTGGCTAAAGGCCATTATACACCAACCTAGCCATTTGTCACAACAACCTAGAGACGCAGCTACATACTACAGATGGAAAGAGACAGCAAACATTCAATTCATTCACTTGTATTATACACCTAGCCATTTGTCACAACAACCTAGAGACGCAGCTACATACTACAGATGGAAAGAGACAGCAAACATTCAATTCATTCACTTGTATTATACACCTAGCCATTTGTCACAACAACCTAGAGACGCAGCTACATACTACAGATGGAAAGAGACAGCAAACATTCAATTCATTCACTTGTATTATACACCTAGCCATTTGTCACAACAACCTAGAGACGCAGCTACATACTACAGATGGAAAGAGACAGCAAACATTCAATTCATTCACTTGTATTATACACCTAGCCATTTGTCACAACAACCTAGAGACGCAGCTACATACTACAGATGGAAAGAGACAGCAAACATTCAATTCATTCACTTGTATTATACACCTAGCCATTTGTCACAACAACCTAGAGACGCAGCTACATACTACAGATGGAAAGAGACAGCAAACATTCAATTCATTCACTTGTATTATACACCTAGCCATTTGTCACAACAACCTAGAGACGCAGCTACATACTACAGATGGAAAGAGACAGCAAACATTCAATTCATTCACTTGTATTATACACCTAGCCATTTGTCACAACAACCTAGAGACGCAGCTACATACTACAGATGGAAAGAGACAGCAAACATTCAATTCATTCACTTGTATTATACACCTAGCCATTTGTCACAACAACCTAGAGACGCAGCTACATACTACAGATGGAAAGAGACAGCAAACATTCAATTCATTCACTTGTATTATACACCTAGCCATTTGTCACAACAACCTAGAGACGCAGCTACATACTACAGATGGAAAGAGACAGCAAACATTCAATTCATTCACTTGTATTATACACCTAGCCATTTGTCACAACAACCTAGAGACGCAGCTACATACTACAGATGGAAAGAGACAGCAAACATTCAATTCATTCACTTGTATTATACACCTAGCCATTTGTCACAACAACCTAGAGACGCAGCTACATACTACAGATGGAAAGAGACAGCAAACATTCAATTCATTCACTTGTATTATACACCTAGCCATTTGTCACAACAACCTAGAGACGCAGCTACATACTACAGATGGAAAGAGACAGCAAACATTCAATTCATTCACTTGTATTATACACCTAGCCATTTGTCACAACAACCTAGAGACGCAGCTACATACTACAGATGGAAAGAGACAGCAAACATTCAATTCATTCACTTGTATTATACACCTAGCCATTTGTCACAACAACCTAGAGACGCAGCTACATACTACAGATGGAAAGAGACAGCAAACATTCAATTCATTCACTTGTATTATACACCTAGCCATTTGTCACAACAACCTAGAGACGCAGCTACATACTACAGATGGAAAGAGACAGCAAACATTCAATTCATTCACTTGTATTATACACCTAGCCATTTGTCACAACAACCTAGAGACGCAGCTACATACTACAGATGGAAAGAGACAGCAAACATTCAATTCATTCACTTGTATTATACACCTAGCCATTTGTCACAACAACCTAGAGACGCAGCTACATACTACAGATGGAAAGAGACAGCAAACATTCAATTCATTCACTTGTATTATACACCTAGCCATTTGTCACAACAACCTAGAGACGCAGCTACATACTACAGATGGAAAGAGACAGCAAACATTCAATTCATTCACTTGTATTATACACCTAGCCATTTGTCACAACAACCTAGAGACGCAGCTACATACTACAGATGGAAAGAGACTAGGCCATTATACACCTAGCCATTTGTCACAACAACCTAGAGACGCAGCTACATACTACAGATGGAAAGAGACAGCAAACATTCAATTCATTCACTTGTATTATACACCTAGCCATTTGTCACAACAACCTAGAGACGCAGCTACATACTACAGATGGAAAGAGACTAGGCCATTATACACCTAGCCATTTGTCACAACAACCTAGAGACGCAGCTACATACTACAGATGGAAAGAGACTAGGCCATTATACACCTAGCCATTTGTCACAACAACCTAGAGACGCAGCTACATACTACAGATGGAAAGAGACTAGGCCATTATACACCTAGCCATTTGTCACAACAACCTAGAGACGCAGCTACATACTACAGATGGAAAGAGACTAGGCCATTATACACCTAGCCATTTGTCACAACAACCTAGAGACGCAGCTACATACTACAGATGGAAAGAGACAGCAAACATTCAATTCATTCACTTGTATTATACACCTAGCCATTTGTCACAACAACCTAGAGACGCAGCTACATACTACAGATGGAAAGAGACTAGGCCATTATACACCTAGCCATTTGTCACAACAACCTAGAGACGCAGCTACATACTACAGATGGAAAGAGACTAGGCCATTATACACCTAGCCATTTGTCACAACAACCTAGAGACGCAGCTACATACTACAGATGGAAAGAGACAGCAAACATTCAATTCATTCACTTGTATTATACACCTAGCCATTTGTCACAACAACCTAGAGACGCAGCTACATACTACAGATGGAAAGAGACAGCAAACATTCAATTCATTCACTTGTAAGGCATTGACACATTGATAGGTGTATATAATATTTGGAAGGCGTGACCACCCCGGTTCTCAAAATACGCCAAGGCACTGGGAACACAGTGACTTGACTGTAACGTCAGTCTTGAACGCATGCGGTCCGGTATGGACGTCGCTTACAGAGGCGTCTCTAGCCCATGTAGCGCCCGTGTGCAAACATTACTCTAGCGCCCCCTAGTAAGCGCGCGGTCAAAATGGAATGGTAGCGGGCGGCGCTCGGCGCCCCTTAGGACCGCTGCACCATAGCTAAAGACGCCTCTGGTCGCTTAAACAACACTACGTTTACGGTGCATCAGTATCATTTTGGCACCGATTTGGTCGGTCCTTTTATCTGGGATAAATAAAACAAAAGCCGGACAATTGGGCAATTTTTCTATGGTTAAACTTTTCTTTTGGTGGATGCTGAAGTATATCTACTTTTTCAGTCCTTTAATTAAATCTTACGTTCAAGATAATATTAATATATATATTTTTTTTCGTTTGTATGTGATGCTTAAACTTAGGAGGACTGGGGGTCCTAAAAATTTAGCTGCTCCGACTTTATTGAGATACTAGCTTCGCTTCTGCCCGTGACTCCCCCGCGTGAAACTTGTTTATATCGGAGCTCAATACAAACTTTCACTCTTCGTTTCACCCCCTTAGGGGATGATTTCTGGGATAAAAACTATCCTATGTCCTTCCCCGGGACTACCTACCTACCAAATTTCATCTAGATCGGTTTATCGGTTTCAGCGCAGACAGACAGACACACTTTCGCATTTATAATATAAGTATGGGTTATTATACATGCCGAAATAAGCGTTAAAATCTGTGGTAAAAGTGGTGATGTAAAGCGCTTCTTTATGTATAGCATTTTTTTAACAAGACGTGAGCAGCTTTCGTCGAGATCAACTCCGGTAGGGCTTATAACGGTATTCCAATAAAACGAAATAACTTCCTCAAGTCGCGATATTTAATCGGTATTACAAAGTGGTATTTGCGTAATGACTGAAATATTAGATGATGAGTCAGTTAGAATACAAAAATATGAAATGAATTAATATAATTCCGGTATACGGTCCCTGTTTGTAAGAACAGTCAAATACGAATTTTACCTTAAAGCTGTATGCTAAGCGAAGTGAAGCGGGAATGTTATGGGCAGGGCAGAAGATGAGGTGACGATTTTGAACGGGGACTTTATTTTCGGAGACGGTGATAGAGCTATCGTGTGAACATAACTTACAGTCACAAGCAAAAATAGCTACGCGGACCAGCGCTCTAAATCATCTAAACAATTGTGCTACTTCTGCTTCTGACTGTTCAAAAAAAAAACACATGGAGACAAATAGAAAACCTCCTTCTATTGAAGACCGTTAAATTACGTCCTTTAAACAGAGTATCAAGAGTTAAAGCTTTAGGATCAGCCTTCTTATGTTTTGTTTCAGGATCTGACAACCCAGGTTGAAACAAGGGCAAAGCGAAGCACGAACACTAATGCTCCTGCTTCAAGAACTGGAAGAAATGCAGTAACTAAAAGTAAAAATGTCGCTCAAGTAGACGGCGTCAATAAACTGAACAGCGAAACAAGTTTGCGGCGCACGCGCTCCATGGGGAGTATTTCGAAAGGTGACAACGAAACAACACCTAAGAAGGCCAAAACGAAAGTTAGGGAAGTCGCATCTGAACGAAAACCGTACTTGAGAAGTGAATCTAGAAAATTGAATGCTAAGAAAGACCTAAACAGCCCACCATTCAATTCAGATTCTGTAAATAATAATAAAGTCAATTTAGATGTAAAGAATTTGTCTAGTCCGTTGCAACATTGCGACGTTAAAGAAATTTTTGAAGAACAACTTCAACCTGTGAAGCAGATGGAACAGGAGAAAAAGGATTTAGAGCTGGCGCGCAATATGGACGCGGAACTGAACAAACGCATCCGGCGCCGCGCGCCGCCGCCGCTGCAGCACGCGCTGCGCGCTGCCAAGAAGCTTAAGGTTTAAACTTTACATTACTGTCTACACCAACTATTTACACTCACATATAGATAGTTTGGCATATATTTCAATTTGTAGCCTTATCGCAAACATAAGTAACTGCTTCCCTGTTTTTCTTTTGTTATATCCTTTTTTTGTTACTTTATGTATATAAAAGCGTGCAGTGTGTTATTTTCTTTTTCTTGCAATAGAAATTGAAATAATTCATTTAAAGTCTGACTCGAGGTATTCTTGCAAATGGGAAAGGGCTGCAATTAAAAAAAAAACCATACGCATTCCGCGTTTATAGTGTAGAAACATTATGGATTTGATATTGAGCAAATGCAATATGGGTAGTGGTCGCTGAAGTATAGATTAACAGCGATCATGCGGATCTATGTTATGCATAAACTTTCATGGCCATAAATAGGAGGCCGAGGAGGATGTATAGCTCAATATATCTATCAAAACTTGTAGTAGACAACTTTACTAAAAAAACGCGCGATCGGAGGCCAAGGTAATGAATTTCTTCTATCATCGTCCTTAGATTCCCAAAATACCGTCCTGCCGCTATCCTAAACATTACTTAGATATTAAATAATTGTGCATATAATTATATTTCGGACACCTGGCCCGCCTGGGGGCCTGGGCGCGTAACTTACAATAGGCATGATGACAGTAATTGAAAATAACTAAAATATGGTATTTTCTTAGTGAAATTCTAATCATAGAATTCGAAAATGCTTATATTTTTTTATTAAGTAAGAGATTATTGTTTATTTTGATAAAATTAAACTGAAAAATACGGACGCCCGCCATGATATGTTAAACACCAATCAGAGCGCATGACGTCACACTCGTATAAACAAATACCCACGAACTTAAATAAGTACATACTGGACTTTGCCATTCCGACAATGTTTTGAAACAAGAAAAAAAGCGGCCAAGTGCGTGTCGTACCACGCACAACGAGGGTTCCGTGCCTATTAAAAAGGTCGTATCGTTACTGAAATCTTACGGCACTTATGTGCCTGTACGGCACTTATGTGTCTTGTTTTCTTTAAGGAAGGCAGTTTTTTAGAAATATCTCAAAAACCTTTTAACCGATCTTGTTTAAAACAATTTTCGCTGAGATAATTTAATAAGCCCTATGAGCATGATTTATTTCATATTTTTAAAATACACGGTTCAAAAATTAGAGGGGGGGGGGGACACAATTTTAGTGACTTTCGAGGAGATTATCTCTGACTCTATTCACCTAATCACAGATTAAAGAATACAAGTACAGATACCCAATCTCATAGAGCAAAAGCGTACCGTCCTAATGTAGGCAATTCTGTATACAATTTTAGTCCCGTAGCTACACCAGTAGATGCAGTATCCGAGCTACCACGGCTATGACGCTGTCAGCCTACCTGATAGTTTTAATAATACATTGAGATATCACCAGATGGCATTGACTTCCCGGGCAACAAATAGAGTTTTTTTGTTTTTTTTTTACTTAAAAGTAGTATTTTCGAGACAATATTACACATCACACAAAATTATACATAACCAAACGCTTGGAGCCTGTGGTTCCATAGAACTTTCGCGACCAGTGATGGCGCCATCTAGTGACAGTACCCAATAATACGTGTAGCAAACTTACTTAACTCACACGTATGTACGAGTTACATGGATTTAGTACCAATTTTATTGCATTTACTAAACTTATACAATTTACCTTTATTTTATCTACGGAAGGATGTTTGCGATATAATTAAGGTACGGTGAACTTATTAAGGTGTAAAAATCATTTTATCTTCACGATTACTGGTTCAAATGTTTCGCTCGGTACCTGTGTCGCCATCTATGAGTTCTTTTTTGTAATAATTATACGTTGTTCGAGTTGGGAGGGCATGACCTAATCTAAAAAAATGCTGAGAAACCTAATATTTATTTTGAAAGGCCTATCGATTAATGTGCCACACGTGGGCTTGCAATGAAAAAAAATTTTTTGACTAACAGGTCTATGTATGGAGTGCACCCCTAAAAAAAATTTTTTTTAGGAATTTAGTTACAAAACTATGTAGCGGTTAACAAAATACACCTCATCATCATTCTCCTAGCGTTGTTCCCGGTTATGCCCCTAAAGGAGCTCGGGGTCCGCTTTGACACCTAATCCCATTTTTAGTTATTACATTACAAACATGTCACCTAAACAGTCGGGACAGTATAATGTTTGTACCTGCCGCCAATTAAAGTCATACTACCTAAGTACTTCAGGTAAATGAATAATTTATTTATTCAAATCTTAAAAAGTTAATCATAAAAACGACTCCATTATCCATTGTGTGAAATTTGCCACCGAAACTCCGAACACTACTCATTACATCATCCTACTACCTAGGATGAATAAATAATTTTGAATAAATTTGAATAAGTAAAATTAATAATAATTATACAAATTAAACTGTATTATTACAGACTATAATTAAAATTGTCATGATATAATCTGTCAAAATGATACAATTATGCTCCTTTCAATACGAAGAACACGAGGACGGAATGGTCACCCTAGTAATAAGATTACACATTTTTTAACAGCCTATAATGTTAGTGTTTACTTACAAAATGAACAATACACACTTACTAATGATGGAAATAAACCTATCTGAACGTTATTTGCATAGAATCTAACAAGTTTCACTCTGATCTTAGATTCAAATTGATTGCTAGTAAAACCGCCGATATTTTCGTGAAATGGCCACTTACCTGTAAAATTTAATAGCTGAATTCGGTCTCCAAGTACTTCCTCAGAGCGTCATTATACAAGACAATAACCATTTTGCGATTAAAATGTAGCAAAGGGATTTTTTTTTTTTCACGAAATAAACTTTCGATATGGTAAAATCTGTTTTGACATAACAGTCATATTTTTTAATTAGTATTGCCATAACAAGCAGTACAAGCATACCGTCAAAGTTAGGATTTTGACTGCGTTGGTATTTTTGGAGTGATATTTAGAAAAGTCTATACATTTTTATTTCAGTAAATTAATTTTCATTTGCATTTAATTGAGTGAAATTATAACAAAATGAATGATAACCGTATAGCGTAGAGCACGTCTTTATAGAAATGTCGCACTGTTTGTGTTTCAAGTTATAGCAACACATCACAAAACTAGAAAGAGATGACGGAAAGACGTGACCTCATTCAAGGTAGCTCATTTTTTTCTGGTTTCAAAACATTTTTGAATGGCAAAGTCCAGTATGTCTATAAGTTCGTGGTTTATACAAATGTGTCGTCACTCGGGACGCCTTGACACTGACAAGCGTTTTAGCGCCAATTTTAAATTTAAAAACTAAAATGCATTTTTTTCTTACTTAACTGTTATTTTCTCTAGAAAAATCTTATTCGTTGTACATAATAAATGTTTCTAAACATTATAGAACAGTTTTTCAAAATTTTTCATCATGCCTATTACAATGTACTCTATGTCATGTCAACAATGTTGTGGATTTGTACACTTGTGAAGTTTTGTGGGATAGTTTATGAATGTTATGGGTACCCAGTACGTGGTAGACTCGTATCGTATGTCCTAGGAATCAATACTCAAGACTACATCTGAATGTCGGTCAAATTAGACCGGCGAGCCCAGAACGTGGTATTGTTGGAATTTGAAACTGAGCGCTGCAATTGACTACGTCCAAAGAATAGCTAGCCGTAGAGTAGGTATAGATCACCGAGTTATTGTGTTATTTGTATCTGAACGCTGATAAGCATCGGTTTATTGATTATCACTATTATCAGCGTTCAGATATTACCAAGGACTCAAAATCGCATACATAAGATATATCAGTTTCGAACGTTTTGTGTGTAAACGCATATTTCTTATCAACGTTTCTAAATTCCTGAATTTTGCATCAGTCTCATGACGTCATGACATTAAGCATAAAAACACAAGCAGCAAATACTTTAATATATTTGGCCAAAAAATAACATACTGCATCGCATTTTTGTACTGCTGGTAACGCAGTGAGAAAATATATTATATTTTTCTATTAGTTATTATTAAGAGTTATGTAACTGTTTAGTGCTGTGAATCTTAGTTAAGGGTTTATATTTACGACTTATCAAATGGTTAAACTCGATTACGGAATACTTAGCTTGGATGTTACATTCATTTGGTATGATTCGAAAAACAACTACCAGAAAAAAAATACGAAAGCCGACATGAATGAACGAATGTATATGCCAATAATAGGCAGATCCACCGAGTTATCACTCAAGAATGTAGTATTTATACAGATACCTGTATACATGATACGTTATGAACAACTGTTAAGAAAATCCCAAACGAGTCAAATCTCGGAAGGCAATGTTAAGATTAAGCAGGTGAAGTAAATGAATTTTAGTACTAATTAAGAACTTGCAACAAAATAGTATTATCATCCGATCTAACATAACACGTACATACATTACATGCTGGGCCCTCTATAAAGAATTGAATTGATTTGTACATTTCGCAAGCATGCTCGGAAATGGTCGCATTTTATTTGAAAAACCGAACACACGCGTGGCACTAATTTTCATCCACCCCAATTAAAAGTTAAAACTCCTCCCTACCTGGGAGTACAATTATTCTACCAAGCCCATGATATCCTGCTCCATTCAAGTTTTAACCCATTCATTCTGACAGCGCCACACTAAATAGAAACAATTACGGAAAATCAGCCAAAGAAAACCGCCGCCCACAAACCGCCGCCCACAAACCGCGTGCTTATAGGATGATTAAATTAAATTAAATTTTAAATTTAAGCTTTTTATTGCAATAAAGTAGACTTATTTCTGCATTACATTATAGTTACAATCTTCTACATATTCGGTTTTGCTTTTAGGACCAAAAAGGTAAATGAGGAACCCTTATGATGCGACTCTGTAGGTCTGTCACAATGTTAAATATGAAATAATTTGCTATCAGTGTGAAATTTGGAATGATCGTAAATAAATCCAAGTGTATGGATGGAACATGGACAATAACATTAAGTTTCTATGTAATCTATGTGAAAAAGCTTGAGTTGCACATTCTGAAATCGAATAACATAAAATACCACTGAAATTATTACAGAACTAATATAACGAGGCTTTTATTTAATTTATTAAAAATAATAACTTAACTAAGTTTGTTACTTAACTACTTTTGTACATTTTTTTAAATTCCTATGAGAGAATACTTAAAGTACATTCTTTCAAATAATTTAATAAAATATTTTTTTTTGCGATATCATTGTAGTACTTCGTCACATTGTTTGATAAAAGCAGTATATTTACCTTGGCGGAAACCGGGCTACCCTGACTCTTCTCATGGCAGGCCTCCCCTTGCTTTCCATACACTGTAATATTTTTTATACATAATGTGACCATTTCCAAGCATCTTTGAGAAAAGTTCAATTATGATGACACTGTAATATATGATAACGAATTACCTACATTGGCGGCCTAAGAGGCACTATAGGTAATGAAACAGGATAAATTGTATGTCGACTGGAAATAGAAGTTTTAATAGGGAATATGCATGTGATTTAGAAATGGACAAAAAAAATCATGTGTAATCTATATTGCTTAATAAATATACACACATGATTATTTTTACAAATTATCATGTTTCTATTGATAAGTTTAATTGTTTAAAAGTACTATTTTTCAAATTCCCTCGCAAATTTCCAAAACGCAACGCTATTGGCGGAGCGAAACGTGACGTCACCATGCACTCGGTGTCTACTGTTAACAGGTCATTAGTATGATTATTGAAAGTTATTCGCATTGTTTTGCCGCTGTTTATGATAAATAATCAGTGTTTTTTGGTAAATGTTAACTGAAAGCAGTGACTCCTTGTGAAAAAAAACTCGCCACAATGACTGAAAGCGGTTTTGTCAAGGCACAGTCGGATAATCTGCCTAAAATTGATGTGTACTGTACATGATGACTAAATACGTACTTCGCAAATATTTGTGACTTTACGTCCGCTGAACTAAGAGGAGTAAAAGCTGCAAGGTAAATAAGTTTAAGATATTCAATAAATTTTCATATTCCTTTTTTTTTATACTCGTGAGATTGGTCAATTAAGTAATTACTAATTATAACCTATTTTGGCGATTCAAATAGCTAGACTTTTAAACTACTTCAAATAAGTGTCTTTGTTAAATAAGTGGAATAAAAACTAGTACATATTTATCCATACTATCCATACTATATATATACTATATATACTATATAATATTATAAATGCGAAAGTGTGTCTGTCTGTCTGTCTGTTACCTCTTCACGCTTAAACCGCTGAACCGAATGAAATTTGGTATAGAGATAGTCTGAGTCCTGGGGAAGAACTTAGGATAGATTTATCCCGGAAATCATCCCCCAAGGGGATGAAGTGGGGGGTGAAAGTTTGTTTGGAGCTATGATATAAACGCCGATTGTCCCCTAATATTTATTTATTTATTTATTTTAACAAACTAGGTTGTTTTCGTCAAGGCTTATAATAAAACAAATTTGTGTGGGTCACTCAGTAAAAAGGATTAAATTCTTTCAACTTCGATCTTCGATCAACAGTGCAAACAAAGAAACTTAGCTAAAACGTTTCATGTTCAAAATCAACACTCGTAGTCAGCTGTTGATCAACAAAAATCATAATATTTGTAACATTGATAACTAAAAAATTTGGAAATCAGAATAGTTTTATGAATAAGTATATAATACAATTTTGAGGTTAGGTTATTGTTTATATTGATCGCGAATCCTAATAAAAAAAAATGTATACTCACGTCAAAATGATCTTCACAACAATATAAATTACTCAAGCAGGATACATTATCTCTCCTCATCGCCTTACACCACTTTATCCTTATATTTGCACCTTGGGGCATATGAAAATATTTGCAGTTTTAATGTTATTTTCACACATAGGGACAATACAATATTTATAATAGGCTTTTGTTTGCTCTTCCATTACAATAAGTTGATCGTATAAGCTTTAATCACTCACATTTATTAAAAGTGTGAATCAAACACTTTGTTGTTAATTTGTTCTTGGTGCACGGTGACGTCACAAATGAGCGCGCCAAAATGGTGGCGTTTTGATCGTCCGAAAATGATAGCAGTTTTAATTATTTATTTTTTGTTGTTTGTGAAAGTGTTGTATTTTTTTCCGGTTATATAATTACTTATAGAATAGATAAAAAAATATATATATAATCATGAATATTCCCTATTGTACTGAATAAAATGAAATACCGTGTTCTTACCAATAAATTGTCAACCTTAATTGCTGACGTTTTTAACCTAAGGAAAGGATGGGATAGGATTATTAGAATTCAATAAAGCACACTACAAAATTTGAAATTTGTCACACCAACTTGTAACAGTTAGAATGGAAGGTATGTATGGCTGTCTCATTCCACCTATAACAAATTGTTGTGACAAATCGCTAGGTGTGTAGGTAATAAGCTCATAAAATATGTATATCTATAGGGCCTAACATGATGGATAAGGACTGCTGCTGCTGAAAATAGGGTCAAAAACAAACGAATAGAATATATATATTTTTTATTTTTTTTCTACATAATTTCCTTGAGATACATGTATATCGTTTTTCAAGTTTTTTTATTCCTTAAAAATTCTTGGGTCTCGAAAAACTCCTCTACAGCACACATAACCGCGTTGTCGTCAAATTTAGTTCCGCGAATGTACTCCTTTAATTTTGGAAATAAGTGGAAATGGAAATCACTCGGAGCCAAGTCTGGTGAGTAGGGCGGATGGTCAATGATCTCAAACCAAGCCTGGCAGATAGCAGTCAGAGCCATCTGTGACCAATGAGCCGGAGCATTGTGGTGGAAAAGGACGCCAGCACGCAATTTTCCTCGGCTTTTTGCTTTTATTGCCTGCCGCACTTTCGGGATCAATTCATTGTAGTAGGCACCAGTAATGGCTCTCCCTTTTGGCTGATAATCAATGAAAAGGATTCCATTCGCATCCCAGAAAACTGAGGCCATGACTTTACCTGCCGTCGGAAATAGTCGATTTTTTTTTATTGGTGAAGAAGATGGACGTTTCCAGGACATGCTTTGTTTTTTCGTTTCAGGATCGAAATAGTGAACCCATGTTTCGTCCATAGTAACGAAACGGCGATAACAAGTGTCCGGGTCATGCTTGATAACTTCAAGATTTCGCTCTGCAACCTCCACACGCAAGTCTTTGTTTGCCTGGGTTAATATTCGCGGAACCCATCTAGCTGACACTTTTTTTAAACCCAAAACATCTGTTATTATCGAATGTACACTACCAAATGAAATCTTTAGGGTCTCTGCTAGATATTTGATAGTGATTCGCCTGTCTTACTCCTAAAACCATTTTATAATTGTTCGTTAATTGAGATAGAAGGAGCGGGGGTCATCTTTACAGCTTGATCTACCTCTTCTAAACTCTGCAAACCAGTAAGCGGCAGTGGAATAGAGTAAAGCATCAGAGCCTACTGTCTGCTGAATATCCAAAAAAAAATCCTTGGTAGACATTTTCTTCTTACACAAGTACGGCACGTAACTATTTTTTTTCCATAATAGGGAATATTCATGATATTTTTTTATTTTTTTTATCTATTCTATAAGTAATTATATAACCGGAAAAAAATATAACTCACAATATTTTTAAATAAGGTAAGTAAAAAAAATAATTAAAACTACTATCATTTTCGGACGATCAAAACGCCACCATTTTGGCGCGCTCATTTGTGACGTCACCGTGCACCTTAGTGCACGGTGGTTCTTAAACAAATTAACAACAAAGTGTTTGATTCACACTTTTAATAAATGTGAGTGATTAAAGCTTATAAGATTAACTTATTGTAATGGAAGAGCACACAAAAGCTTATTATAAATATTGTATTGTCCCTATGTGTGAAAATAACATTAAAACTGCAAAAATTTTCATATGACCAAAGGTGCAAATATAAGGATAAAGTGGTGTAAGGCGATGAGGAGAGATAATGTATCGTGCTTGAGTAGTTTATATTGTTGTGAAGATCATTTCGACGTGAGTATTAAATATGTATGTACCTAAAATCTTTTTTATTACGACTCGCGAACAATATAAACAATAACCTAACCTCAATATTGTATTACATACTTATTCATAAAACTATTCTGATTCCCAATTTTTTTAGTTATGAATGTTACAAATATTATGATTTTTGTTGATCAACAGATGACTACGAGTGTTGATTTTGATAATGAAACGTTTTAGCTAAGTTTCTTTGTTTGCACTGTTGATCGAAGAAAGTTAAAAGAATTTAATCCTTTTTACTGAGTGACCTACACAAATTTGTTTTATTTATAAGCCTTGACGAAAACAACCTAGTTTGTTAAAGTTCATAAAGATGTTCTCAACATTTAACATTCCTAATAGGTACCTACATATCTTTGATTATATAATACTAGCTTCTGCCCGCGACTCCATCCGCGTGGAACTCGTTTATACTAACTATCTCTATACCAAATTTCATCCAAATCGGTTTAGCAGTTTAAGCGTGAAGAGGTAACAGACAGACAGACAGACACACTTTCGCATTTATAATATTATTAAGTAAGTATATATAAAATATATAATATAACTAGCTTCTGCCCGCGACTCCGTGCGCGTGGAACTCGTTTATAACGTAGCTCCATACTAACTTTCACCCCCCACTTCATCCCCTTGGGGGATGATTTCCGGGATAAAAACTATCCTATATCCTTCCCCAGGACTCAAACTATCTCTATACCAAATTTCATCCAAATCGGTTCAGCGGTTTAAGCGTGAAGAGGTAACAGACAGACAGACACACACTTTCGCATTTATAATATTATGGATAGTAAGTATATAGTATATATAGTATGGATAGTATGGATGGATATGGATAGTATATAATATATATTAAGTATATATGAATATATCCATACTAATATTATAAATGCGAAAGTGTGTCTGTCTGTCTGTCTGTTACCTCTTCACGCTTAAACCGCTGAACCGATTTAGATGAAATTTGGTATAGAGATAGTTTGAGTCCTGGGGAAGGACATAGGGTAGTTTTTATCCCGGAAATCATCCCTCAAAGGGATGAAGTGGGGGTGAAAGTTTGTATGGAGCTACGATATAAATGAGTTCCACGCGGACGGAGTCGCGGGCAGAAGCTAGTATATATAATATATATAGTTATAGTATAGTAAAATAGTATATGGTATGGATAAATATCTACTAGTTTTTTATTCCACTTATTTAACAAAGACACCTATTTGAAGTAGTTTAAAAGTCTAGCTATTTGAATCGCCAAAATAGGTTAAAATTACTTAATTCACCAATCTCACGAGTATAAAAACAAGGTATAAGTATGAAAATTTATTGAATATCTGTAACTTATTTACCTTGCAGCTTTTACTCCTCTTAGTTCAGCGGACGTAAAGGCACAAATATTTGCGAAGTACGTATTTAGTCATCATGAACACATCAATTTTAGGCAGATTATCCGACTGTGCCTTGACAAAACCGCCTTCAGTCATTGTGGCGAGTCTTTTTTCACAAGGATTCACAGCTTTCAGTTAATAATTACCAAAAAACACTGATTATTTATCATAAACAGCGGCAAAACAATGCGAACTTTCAATAATCATACTAACGACGCACGGTGCACGGTGACGTCACGTTTCGCTCCCCCAATAGCGTTGCGTTTTGGAAATTTGCGAGGGAATTTGAAAAATGGTACTTTTAAACAATTAAATTTATCAATAGAAACATGATAATTTGCAAAAATAATCATGTGTGTATATTTATTAAGCAATATAGATTATACGTGATTTTTTTTGTCCATTTCTAAATCACATGCATATTCCCTATTGAACGTTTTAGTCAGCTTCTTTCACAAAACACTCATTTACAATATAATGGCGGGAACAATTGAAAAAAAAACAACTGTCATAAATTACATCATAGTGCCAGCTCAGAAAAAAAACCAAACCTCAAGTAAAGAGGTTTTACAAATACGTAGTTCTAAAGACTTTGAATCCCCCTCGTATTATAATTTTTTTTTTTTGATTTCATGTTTTTATTTTTATTTTTTAGTTTTACTCAAGACATAAAAAGTTGTTACCCTATAAAGATTAGAAATCAACATTAATTACTATTAAAATTAAAAGAAGGACCGATCTTTTAACTTCTAGGCTCACTTTAAACACTGAGTTGAGCTTAAACTGTAGGTGTTACTTATATTTTTTATTCCAAATGTTCATGGTGGCATTGATGGTGGCGACCTAAAAGCTCAGTAATCCTATTAGTATCCAAAATCAACCATATTGTTCAAGATTAATGCAGTTATGGGGATTTGCTTGTAAATCTATGCCCTTGGTTTTTCAGAGAATTCTAGTTGGTATGAAAACATGGATTTGTACTTGGGTATTGTTTTTGAGTTTTATTTTTCGTTTTTTTTCGATCACTAGCTCTGGCCATATCGAATTGCCTATTTACTATATCCCGATTTTTGTTGTGATACATTTTCATCGTTTTTTTTTCTAATAAAAAACACTTTTTTCTAATACAAAACATCTGCTTCAGACATAAATAAACCTTTTTAAAAAAAACTGTTTCTTGCTAACAAATTAACATCAAACGTCAGCTAAAGACTGCATTAATAACATATTGCCAAGCCATTATACAGGCCTTAGATGATCTGAGGCTAAGCACTTGGCGTTATGCTAAGGTCTTGTGTTTTAATGCCTAAAACGTATAGTAGAGCGCATTGGTGAGCCTTCTCATAGGATTTTGCACGGTTAGCCCAAGACGGCGCGCGAGCTCTCGCACTATCCGCATCTCTCTTATTAGAAAACTTACTTCTTGTGCGCTGTCGTTTATAGTTTTATCTACGCGCATAGGTATCATTATGTATATAAAATGCGTTCAGAAACCGAAGGAAATGACCAGCATTATTACAACCGATTTTACTATGAGAACTTTTTTGTCTGCGGTAGTAGGTAAAATATGTACTGTTTTATTATGTAAATTTGGAACAGCGGTCAAAACTCAAGTGGGTCTATTCTATCTATTCTAGTATCCATAGATATTAGAACAGTTATCGATACGAAACATCAATTCAATATGTTTTTTTTAATATTTACGCTCGACATTTGATCTCGAGTGACATGAGTATAGAGACTTCATTCGTTTGTCTATGATTAAAAAAAAACCATTCGTCTTGACGGAGGATCGAATTGCCGCCATTGCTGTTGTAATTTTTTGTTTTTTGCTGTTACGAGAGTAGAATTGTGAACCCATCTTAGAGTATACTTATGACATGTGTGTAGATAAAGTAGTGTATGCAACTGTACATAATTAGGCCTTAAAACACGAGTGTGATCCTATTATGAAACTCGCTGGCGCTCGTTTCATAAAACCAAACTCGTGTTTTTAGGCCTCTCATTATGTATCAGTTGCATAAACTACTATTCTTGACGCATCGATTTAAATAAACCATTATTTACTGGTTCATACAAAATGAAACAATTCTGTACTAGAAATAGTTTCCATGGAATGTGTAAACGCTTGTCTTCTGCACGTCTAGCACACGACGGCCGCGACATACTCTCGATTTTTATCGCACTATACCTCTTGTTCTAAGTGTTCTAATAAGAGAGAGACGGATAGTGCGAGAAAAATCAAGAGAGCTCGCGCGCCGTCGCGTGCTGGCTGTGCTGGTAGACTATACACAAGTATATTCTGTATCCACACTAAGATTATAAATGCGATAGCAACTCTGTCTGTTACCTTTTTTTTTTCACTTAACGTGACTTGCATTTTTATGAAATTTGGTATGGAGTCGTTCCAAATTAAATAGCGCTGAAGTAACTTTATTACATGTCTGTATTCAAGTAGTTATAATAGTACATTACTACAGAGGGCGGGAAGCAAGGGATATACTAGGATAGCTAGAATCACCTTTGGCATGATATTTAAACCGACTTCAATTCAGTACTTCGCCAAGGAACAAACATACACATTTCCTTTCCACTTTACCCCATGAACTGCTTTCCGAGAACAAATGCGTTAATTATTGCAGAAATAACCCAAGTCGCTATATGCGCTATGTAGGCCGATAATATTTGAGGAGTTCCGTCGATTCCTAAAGGGTCCCCGAATCACCTTTGGCACTTCATTAGTTGCTACATAAACGGAATCATATCAGAGTTCGTGAAGTACTTTTCTTCAGCCATAAGTTCTATAAGTCATCTGTGGTCTTCATCATCAGTTCCACTTCACCGAATTTGTGGTTTCCGTGTCTAACTAAGTACACGAGTTATAATAGAAAATACTGAAACCACTACTCGCGTGTCTAATAATATTGAAGAGTTCCCTCAATCCTCACCCAACTGGCTTTTTGTGTAGAGGAGCCATAAAACAAACATGCATAATGCCTCTCACAGACTGGCGCGGACTGGCCGCTGGTCAATGGTAAACTTGTCACTGACCGCCACCGCAGGCCGCGCCAGTGTGTTGCAGGCTTAAACTTTAAAGGGTGCGGCAGAGCGGCGATAAACTAATTAAATGTTCGACTGATGTCAGTGCTGGTCTCATACGACCTAACTTGGATGTAAAACAATGTTATCTAATTTGGTACGGTGATCTCAAGAAATCTGTAGGTATACAATTTAGTATCTTGTACTTTTACCCGAGAAATAAATTCCGCAACGTATCCATAGTTACTTTATAGGTTCCTAGTGGTGACTGCACTAAATGGGTTCTCTATCATGACTATATAGGGCAGAATAGGCTCATAATCCTGGGTGCTAAATAACACGCGTGTTAAATAACATTACGAAACTCGTGTTTTATGGTTATACCCCGATTAAGTCACGTTGGCACCTTGCAGCATGATGTATGCATGATTACGGTGCATTCTTAAATTAACCGGGTTGTACAGTCGACTACAAAGAGATATAGATACGGCCAAAGTTACAAAAATATGTATACACGACTGTATTGCTTAACATTAAGGTCGTGTATACATATTTTTGTAACTTTGGCCGTATCTATCTCTTTGTAGTCGACTGTACAGAACGTACCTACAGCTTTTTTTTAATTCTCGGCAAATGGATTCTTACTCGACTAAACAAATTAAATCCTATTTGTTAATTAATTGACTATTTCCTTTTGGATATGACAGAAACGTTTAATTTAGTAAAACTATTTACATTTGCTAACATTTTACATGAATTAATACAGATAACATTTAAAACGCAACTATTTATTTTTATTGGCTATTTAGAGATTTCATCTTAGTCTCGCTTTACACGCGCGTGCACTGCGCGAACCTCACGAAAAAAAATAGTTGCGCGCCATTATAGATAGGTAATTTTACAAATATTAGTGAACATTGTTGGTGCGTGTTTGGTTATTACTTGTTGGTGAATAGAAAAGTGATAAATAGAATTGACGCCGCTGGAAATTCTTGTCAATGTATAATGTACGTGAGTAAAAACCTGTTGCAAATCAATAACTAAAGTAAATAACTGAGGAGCCTATACTTAACATTTTCATTTTAAGAAAAGGATTTTTTCCTCGCAAATGTGTTGAAAAACGTCGTATGAAACGCGTGAGCTTTGATAATTACATCCTGGGCTCTCTTATCACGCTCACCTGCGGCTCGCGTGAACAATTCCGCCTCTGATGTAATTGTCGACATAACTACCTCACTTGTATTACAATCTACTATTTTTAATAATGCAAATCCTCTTGCAATTATTCAATAATACCTGTTCTTGTGAGCACCTCAAAGGAAGGATCACCATATAGAAGGCCTACAGAGTATACGCGTGCCATCGCATGGGGCTGAAAGGCAGCTAAATTGAGAACTTGTTTTAAATGGCTGACGGTTGACCAGAAACATTAAACAACCTGCTTTTGTTTTGGCGGGTAAGTAATTGTATGTTAACCAAAACCACATAACCAGATTATGGGACACAAAAACATAACCCTCCTCTCCTTCGGCAGTCGGGTAAAAAAGGTGAAACTTTGATTCACTCAGTCACTCATAGGTATTTGTATTTTCTGAAGTCATATGTAAAGTCTGGTTAGTCTGAGATGAGCATTGATCAAGTCTACAATGAAGCCAGCGAGATGATGGCCATGCGTTTAATACCAAGGTGACCCAAAATTACGTAGACATTTCTATATCATGAAAATGAAGAGAAAGAAACAAGAGGTGTCAAAATTAACCAAAAAATATACAAATAGATGTTCTTGGAGCTGTAGGTCTTCCTTGGAGCCGGCCGAGGATATTCCAACAGGACTGCTCCATCACAGAGGGCCCGATCACATAGAAATGTATTAAATGGCTTCATGAGCTGCAAAGACGCTTTGAAATCTGAAAGTGTAGCCTTCAGTGTGTTAAAATAACCTTGGAGGAGTTGAGGGTTGGAGGCATATCATTGATAATTTTATTTTTAACTAACATTTGTATATGGATGCCGAAATTGCCGAAGGAGGATATTTTGAATCTAATTCGATTTATTAGTCGAATAAGATTATAGGTTAAAAAGGGGAGACCTAGGAGAGTTGTGACAAAGACTATTTCTTGGAACCTATGACCTTTAGCGAGCTAGCATCAGAACTCGTTTGTTTCTTTAGAGATGAGATGCGCTACTTGACATAGCACGCGCCAAGGGTGCCCGAGAAGCGGTTGTAAGTACATGCATGACGTATGCGTATGCATACGAAAAAAAACAAAAAGTTTTTTCCCAAAATTTTGATTGTATTTATATCGTGATTAAATATTACATTTGCTGCGTTATTCTGTTCTTTTTCTTAAATTGTATGGTTATTTAAGATTTAGGCGTAGCATTAGGTATATTTTTGTGTTTGCATCTTGTTCAGAGATTACGAATTAGTATTCTAACCAGGGGCCTATTGCACAATTAGACTAATAATACAAGTTACTAGTTAATACTTACTAGGTAGTTGCATTATTTAGTGTTGCATAATTCTTTCACTTTCACTGAAAATATTAGAAAAGGTTGCCTGTTGGACACTGACCTACGCGTCATTGCTCCGATCAATTAGGAGAGTTATGACACGACGAGTAGTTCCGGTTATTGACGTTTTTCTTAGAATCCTGGTTAACACTTTCGATAGGTACTTAATGTTAATGTTTGTTTCTGAAAGAGTATTGGCTGGGCTACATTGATGCATAGAGTTCATAATTGTGGAATTGTCCTTTGGCGAGATATGTTCGTTAAAGTAACAATGTCCCTACCCCTACTTTTAAATATCGCATGGTAAAGTAGTATATGTAAAAAAAATAAAAAAATTGGGTTATTCTGTATACATGCTGCAGCGATCTTATATGTACTTAGGTATGATGTGAATGTAGATATGTATCATTCATATTTGAGCATGTATTGTAATTTGTATTAAATAAGTATGCCAGTTGTAAAAAAGACTGAAATATACCCATCCCGCTCCAGCTAGCCGTCAATCACGGACACGCATTTGATTAGTTATTATTTATTTTGTTTTTGGTACTAATATTGGAAAAGACATCGGTTTGGATCTCATGACACTGTGATTGAATGTGAATGGTAAACTAGTACATTAAGGATTTAGAGTTAGCTTTGATGTCATAATTTATAGAGGTATTTATGAATGGTGCTGTGGAATTCGATTCTCATTTAGCTTGATATTAAGCTAGCTAAAATACCTATTATGGGTACCTATTTAAAATAAACCCCCAACAACAGTTTGTATCACCCAAAATTCATTTTCATGACGTATACTGTAGTGTGGGGCCGCTCTATGATTTATCGGTGCTGTACACAATTTATTATACCGCGTCACGGCATTTTAAGATCTTTACACCGAGGGAACATTCTTCTTTACCACGCGTGTTTGTTACGTGCTTTTAACAGCGAGTGTACCGGCCACACGTTATTCATGGAGCGTACCTATTATAAATGGGTCTATCAACTATTTTCTGTCCCTAGTTGCCATGGTTAGGTATCCCTGAGTCACTTATGGGATTTAAATCAACAAAATGTGGGGTTTTCTTGTCAATTTCGACCCATTTTTGTATGGACTATCTTCTAGGCACGTTAGAAGTCCGTATTGTATTTTTTTAACGGGACAGAATAACAACAAAAAATATGTTGATTGGCCCACATACGCAGGAACAAAACTTTAAATGTGTGTAATAACCTAATAACGTTAAGTTGCTTTACTGTTGTCACAGAATAAGTAATAGTATATTGTGTATTGGGTCATAAACGGGTATAGGTTCTAAGTTGAATTTCCTATTTCATGGTCATCAGGTGAGGGCGTATAATATGTACCATTTCGGTAGAGAGTGTAATTTCCTATATGTAAATATAATAATCCAAAAAATCCAAATTCTGTGTCCCTAACCACATTACATATGTAATAGATAAGATATCTAGCACTAATTAGCTAGGGATGCGGCGGCAATGTGAAATCCGCCGTGGCAGATTGACGACCAATCGAAAGATGTCAACAAGATCAACACTATTCCGTGAAAAGATGGTTCGTGTCCCAGACGTGCTTGCGGACCGGTTTAAATACCTACCGTATATATCCCATTTGTACCAATGCACTGTTAATTTTCAGCCTTTGATTTTCAGCCTGGGTAGACCCAGACGGGAAATAATAAATATCGACTGGAAATCGATACAGATTTCTCCTGTTCATTGAAGCTATGGGCACTAGAACCTTTTTGACTCGAGTATAATGAGCACTTTCATGGTTTTGGTTTGTATTATTCAATAGCCCGTGTAGTGTATATAGGTGATGATATGATTAAAGATAGAATGTTGGCGCCAAATGTGTATACATACTACTTATCAGTAACGGGAGAGGTACTTGGAATCTACATCTTTAGGTATATGGCTAGTTAGGTTACGTATTTTTCAAAAGTTAACTACCTACATCCAAAAATATTTTTGAAGTCGGTTGAATATAACTCAACTGACTAAAACCAATAAAATAACTTGTAACATTGTAGTCTAATTATTTTAGTCACTTCCATTACCTATTGTAGTTTTTTAAGTGTCGTACTTCAAATTGAAAGCGTATCCTCCCCAAACTCGGAATTGCGTGCTATTCTCGATTTGCTACGCCTACGCTTAGGTATTACTTTTTACATACAGTCAAAAGATTAGACAATTTATTGTTTTTGTAGTTAGTGTGGATGTCGCCCAGTAGCGAGAGGCTCAGTATCTAGGAGCATCCCCCGTCGATGGAGATTTCTGTCGATTGCGACTGATAACGCCTCTAAATCGCTAGATCAGCGGCGCTACCACGAACTTCGAAAGTCCCTGTCACTCGAGGGAGTGCGATAGAGACGGAAATACCCGAACTTCGAAGTTCGTGGTAGCGCCGCTGCCTTTATAGCTGCGGCGCTACCATGAACTTCGAAAGTCGAAGTTCGTAATACATGCATCCCTGTCACTCGAGTAAGGGAGTGCGATAGAGATGGAAATACCCGAACTTCGACTTTCGAAGTTCGTGGTAGCGCCGCTGACGCCGAATGTCCGAGCACGGCGGACGGCATGAGCGGTACGAAGTTATAAGATAGAGCGAGATAGTGATATAATTTCTCAGGACGCTGTGCTTCCGGCACACCCGGCACATCCACACATGCCGAATTCGTGCGTGTGGCGTCTGTTTTGTGCTGTTTTTAGGTGCCGCTACTCGTACGATACCTGCCGGAAGCACGACCGCCGGCCAAGTCAAGGTCACTCCGTACTAGATTTGGGTGCATCTCACGAAATATAACAATCCATACTATCCATATCCATCCATACTAATATTATAAATGCGAAAGTGTGTGTGTTTGTTTGTTTGTCCGTCTTTCACGGCAAAACGGAGCGACGAATTTACGTGATTTTTTAAGTGCAGATAGTTGAAGGGATGGAGAGTGACATTGGCTACTTTTTGTCTCTTTCTGACCCCCCACATCCCTAAAATGGAGGGTGAAAGTTTGTATGGAGCTACGATATAAACGAGTTCCACGCGGACGGAGTCGCGGGCAGAAGCTAGTATTATATATCATTTCATATTAATAACGTTTACAAGATAAAATGAACATTAGCTATAACAACAAATTCAATACTTTTATTATGAATAACGGTCAACTGACATAATATTCATATTATATAACGTTTGTTTCTATAAAACTCAAATTGACTAATTTCAGTTCGTATAACATACATAACGTAACAATCATAATACATATTTTCGTTTAAGGATTATAAATTATAATATAGAAGATTAGGTTAGGGCAGCCGGTAAAAGGGGGCATTAAGCGATATATCAATCTGGGGGCACGGCAGTGCCCCCGCCAAGTCGAGCGCGAAGCAAACACTGCCGTACCATCCTTTACCGGAACCATTTCGCCGCATTTTCAGGCCCCTATTTGAGAATATCTGGATAAGACCAGAACGCAGAAATTTTCGTCATCCAGTAAGCTATAATCACATACTTTAAATCCAAAATTTCAAATCTGTAGGTCATTTAGTTCCGAAGTTAAACGAAAGCAAAGTTTCGCATTTATGACACTCACTCACTCACTCATGATCATCAAAGTAGAACTAGTACTTCCCATAAACTCAGAGAGCTGAAATTTGGTACAGAGTTAGGGTTTAATGGCCACGTAAAGGGAAAACTATAAAAAATTGCAATTTCAACCCAGTTTTCTAGATACACCAACGGTATACATTACTTTGTAATCCTATACAAATATATAGGATTACAAAGTTACATTTGCAGTGAATGGGAAATTCAAAAGAAAGAATGGGCCTGCATTCATAGTTTGTATGTATGGATAACACATTAACCTACAAAAAGAAGTGAGATCCCATAAAAAAGCATTCCATGTAAAAAAGAGGCCAAGTCTCGAAACACTTTCACCGTAAAAAGTTGTGAGATATTTCGTAGAGCCAATTCTTATTAATCTTTATTTGCTTGCTAAATAAAATTTTGTGACTTGGCAATCACACAATACTATATAATTTTAGGTAACTATGCAAAAATCCATAAACACAGTTTAGTTGTGTGATTGCCACGTTGCAGGATTTTATTTAGCAAGCAAATAAAGATTAATAAGAATGCCTGAGACTTGGCTCTACGAAATATCTCACAACTTTTTACGGTGGAAGAGTTTCGAGACTAGGCCTCTTTTTTACACGGAATGTTTTTTATGGGATTTATATTACTTATATCTAAATAACATTATACTTTAAGAAAATATATATTTTGAAATTATACCTTTCGTTCATTATATGCAGTGAAAGTTATACCACAGGTTATTATAAACAAGCTTATACAAAGCGAGCGTATATATTATGCCTGTTATACATATGATAAGTTCTTATACCTCGTATTACTTATACTTACCCACTAGATTTTCCGTGACTGCTTGGCCGTCTTGGCCGTTTACCGATTTCGCTCGTTATCATCGCCTTTTGGGTGCATGCACATGCAACGTTCCACTTTATCAACTTTACTAAAAGTTTGAATAGGTAGGCACAATAAGTAAGTATACATTTGTTAGGGTTCCGTAGTCGACTAGGAACCCTTATAGTTTCGCTTTGTCTGTCCGTCCGTCCGCGGATAATCTCAGTAACCGTTAGCACTAGAAAGCTGAAATTTAGTACTAATATGTATATCAATCACGCCGACAGTGGTAAAATAAAAAGTGGTTTTTATTTTTTATTAGGGTACCTCTCCTATACGTAACGTGAGGAGTGTTTTTTTTTTTTCATTTCAACCCTAACGTGTGATATATTGTTGGATAGGTATTTAAAAATGAATAGGGGTTTGCTAAAATCATTTTTGATAATGTTAATATTTTCGGAGATAATCGCTCCAGAAGTAAAAAATAATGTGTCCCTCCCCCCTCTAACTTATGAACCATAAGTTTAAAAATATGTAAAAAATCTCAAAAGTAGAACTTTATAAAAACTTTCTAGGAAAATTATTTTGAACTTGATAGGTTGAATAGTTTTTGAAAAAAAATACAAAATCATTTCTGGGCGAAAAACTACGGAACCCTACACTGAGCGTGGCCCGACACGCTCTTGGCCGGTTTTTTCTTTTAAATATTATCATTATATCTACAGTGTTCCAAGTGTGTCTTCTAGAATGAGGGAGGTCATGACCACTTCCTCACTACTTAGGTTCTCACAATTCCACTTTCCACTCCGGTCTTTCGGTCGGTTAACGCATCGTGTCTGGGGATCGCATGATCTAAAGTTGCGGACGAAGTTGTCGGTGTACAAAGCTATGGTTCTTCCGATTCTTTTGTATGCTTCGGAAACATGGTGTTTGTACAAAGGCGACATTCGCTTGCTAGACACGTTCCACTTACGCTGTCTACGTTCCATTATGCGTATAAAATGGCAAGATCGCGTCCCCAACACTGAAGTACTTCGTCGTTGCAAGATGCCTGGCATGGAGGCGCTCTTGATGAAGGGTCAGCTAAGGTGGTGTGGGCATGTTTGGCGTATGAGTGATTGCAGACTACCGTAAGCCGTTTTCTACTCCCAGCTATCAGCTGGTAAACGGAAGCAAGGTGGGCAGCACTTACGTTACAAGGACGTGCTTAAGCGCCACCTCACTGCCTGCGGTATGCCACCTGACAAATGGGAGGAGTTTGCTTCACAGCGGTCAGAATGGCGTTCTCGTGTTAAGCTGAGCGTAAAGAACTTTGAAGACGCTCGTCTCATTGACCTTGATGCGAAACGTCAGATACGTAAATCCCGGCCGAAACCCTCCTATAATTATACTTATAATAGTTCTGGACAACTTTACTGCCCTACCTGCGATAGAGTTTTTAAAAGTAAGTTCGGCTTTGCAAGCCATATTAGAGCTCACGCTCGTAATTAGCTAGGGTCGCCGTTGCCGATTACGGCATGGATAGCTATATATATATACTTAGGTTCTAAGTTATATATACTTACTTACCTATAAATAAGTACTCCGTGTCAATCGTGTCATACCCGGGCCCCGCCCCACGACGATTCCCAATTAAAAAACCTGTAACTAACCCACTAGTAAAGCTTTTTGACCACTCCAAAACCTAGCAAGTTTAGACACTTGCTAGGTTTTGAAATAGCGCTTGTTTTCACGGGATTCCATCAAATAACTACATTTTCGGATACCAGTTATTTTTTTCAAATATTAGCAAAAATGATGTAAAAAAAATCATTTTCCAAAAAAAATGACCCTTACTATATAGTTTTTGATATGCACGCACGCACTCGTACAAATAGGGTCCATCGACACGTCCAAGTAGCAAATAAGCAGCCGTCAGACGAACGAAATCAGTGGACTGCATGTAGAGGGCCTCCCGCGAAAGGCATTCAAAGTTTTCCTTCTCTGTCAGACTTGCGAGTTCCTACGTAAGTGCGACAGAGACAAACATTTCGAATACCGTTGGCGGTAGGGCCTCAGGCTGCCGCATGATTTAGGGCCCTGTGGATACGTGCCAGAAGCACGGCGGCCGGTCAAATCAAGGTAGTGACCATGATTCGGCCGGAGGGCATGAGCAGTACAAAGTAACAAGAGAGCGAGATAGGGATAGAATTTTGCAGAGGGGCTACCGCGAAGTGAAAACGAACTTCGTTTGAGTATCTCCTTCTCTGTCGCTCGAACAAGCAAGTGCAACCGAGAGGGAGATACACGAACGAAATTCGTTTTCGTTTCGTGGTAGGGCCTCAGGACGAGTGCCAGAAGCACGGCGGCCGACCAAACAAAGGTAACGTACTAGATTTTCTGTGACCATGTTTGGCCTTCTGCCAATTTCGTAGATGTAGTTCGCGTCTCCTATTCACTCGTCGATCTGTCGCTGACAAGTCCGCTATGTGAATATTGAGGGCACAAATGTCGCGGTTAAGGGTAGCCAGGACGCTCGTGTCTCCATACAAACGTAGTTTGGTTCTCATTTTAAAACAACATGCTAGAATAACATGAAACTTTGTATAGGTGACGCCTAACGAGCGGATTCGGCGGAAGGCCTTTGTTTGGTCGGCGACCGTGCTTCCGGCACTTGTACTGCACGGTTATCACGCGACGGCGCGCGAGCTCTCGATTTTTCTCGCACTATCCGTCTCTCTCCTATTAGAACAAGAGGTATAGTGCGAGAAAAATCGAGAGTATGTTGCGTCCCATGATAGACGTGCTGAAAAATTCCATCCCTATTTCGCTCTCTTATTATGGGGTCTATACATGTCGTGATTTGTCAGCCCCAATTTATCAGAAGCTGACTAATGGCTATTGTCTGGGAGGCATGTTGCGCTGCTGATCCAACTGTCAAACGAGTTGTACTGAGAAATTACATGCGAATGTGGTCGGATTGTTACATCTGTACGTCACACCCAATTATGACTTCGACATGTTGTACTGACAAATTGGGGTAAAATCACATATTAATAATCTGTATACCCTATTACTTTGGTTATTGTTATTGGTACCGCCTCATAACCTCCGCTCGAATTTCTGGCGGAGGCTTTAAAAAGAGGCAGAAACAGTGGACGCTAAAGCTTGAAACCAGATTTGGCGGATTTACCAGCAGGCTGAGTAGGCTCGAGCCTGGGGCGGCAAATTTGGGGACCGATTTTTTTTTTACGTCTTAGAAATCAAAAAGATTTTCCATGACGGTTTTTTAAAAGGGCTTCCAGATCTCTTCTCTCAGTTGTCATTGCACATTCCGAGAGTAGCTAACATCCATATTCTAGAGTAAACAGCTAGTTCGCCGCCCCTCAACCAGTAATCGGCCTCTGCGCCCTTTGCCCACATTTTCAGTATGAGTGAAAAGAGCGAAATTGTACGTGCAATTTCAACGAAGTTGTGGCATTGTAAAAATAATGTAGGTCATGACAATTGTAGAGGCAAGGGCGGCAAAAACTATACAGCCTATATCTTGAAAATTTGTAAATCCGCCACTTCTTGAAACAAATTATCGGGACGCGACTGATAAATGTGCACACTGCACAGTCGAACGGGATCTAGCGCGCCAGATGCCTGTCGGACGTCCGAACGCTCAAGGTTTACGTCCGATAGTTTGCACAATTCAGTGTATAAATTCATTATCTAGATACCGGCTGTGTGCCGCGTCTGATAATTTGTTTCAAGCTTAAATATTTGGCTGTACATTATATGAAGAGATTCCACCTGGCAACACCCGGCCAGTGACGTAGTGGTTATATTCTCTTTGCTAGACGTCGCCGGCCGCTCGTCGGCCATATTTTAATATCATAAATCGATTATCTAAACCGTGTTTAATCAACTATAATAAAATAAAACACATATATTCAATCAAATTCGGATTTCAGAATGAATTCCAAAAGTAGTAATAATTATAATGAGGACCTTTTTGAGTACATTAGAGTCAGTGAAGACGAAGATGACGCCAATGCTGTTGAAATTCCTTGTGAACTTGACGGCACCTTACTCCTGTCAACGCTGGTAGCGCAGTTTCCTGGAGCATGCGGCTTAAAGTACCGTCATCCTGAAAGTAAATCTGTACGTGGAATTCGCTTGAGCGATGGCAAACTTCACCCTCCGAATGATGCCGGCTGGGGTAAGCATCTTTTTGTTTGCGTGTTCCCTAAGGAAAATAAACGTAAGATGGAAGATGTACCTCCAGAGAATTCGGCTGCGAAAACAAAACGTCTTGAGAAAAAACTCACTTGTTCCGATTTAATTTGTCTTGGATTGCCATGGAAATCTACAGAAGACTCTATAAGGCAATACTTTGAACAATTTGGCGAAGTTGTTATGGTCCAGCTCAAAAGAGATAAAAATGGTACTTTCAAGGGATTTGGTTTCATACGGTTTGCAACATATGTGTCTCAAATGAGAGCTCTGGCTCAAAGGCACAACATTGAGGGGCGCTGGGTAGATGTGCGAATCCCTAATTCTAAAGAAGGAGTAGTACCGCAAATGCCATGTAAAGTATTTGTTGGAAGATGTACTGAAGATATGACAGCTGATGATCTTCGCGATTATTTCTCTAAGTTTGGAGAAGTAACAGATGTGTTTGTTCCAAGACCATTCAGAGCATTTGGGTTTGTAACTTTTCTGGACCCGGAAGTAGCCCAAAGCCTATGTGGTGAAGACCATGTTATTAAAGGAGCATCAGTGTCTGTTTCCAGTGCTGCACCAAAGATTAAAGCCAAATCTAACCAGAATTGGAAGGAAGATGGCTATGGACCCAACAACTGGGACGGAAACAGATCAGGTCCTTCTGGGGGATCAAATAATTCTGGTGGAAGTAGTAACATAGATTCACTAAATATGCAAAACTTGGGCATCAATCCCAATGGTGGCCCTCCAGCTAACTTCAATTTACCTATAAGTCTAGTAGCGGCTGCACTCAACCAAGCTGGATGGGGAGGATTTCTCGGAGGGCCTGGCAATGCAGGGCCTAATTGGCAAGGTGGACCACCTCAAGGCAATTCAGGAAAAAATTGGAATAGTAACCAAAACTGGGGTCAGAGTGGTCCTCCTCCATCATGGAACCAAGGAGGTAGTAACCAAGGGTGGAATGGCCATAAAAGTGGCAACTGGAATCAAGGGAACTGGTCTAACGGCCAAGGAGGCTGGGGAGGCAATGGCAATAACAGTTCTGGCCCCCCTGTATCAGGCAGTGGGTGGAACAACAAGCCCCAGACATGAGGTGAGCAGGCACTGCTAAGGTACATGTTGGCACATATGTTTATATGGTCATCACTAGTCTAAGATCAGTGTTAATTAATGAATTTATTCCTAATTTCAAGTCTTAACAGTGTACAATTCATTAACTTTGAAGTGTTATTCTAACACATGCAAAAGTATACTGGATGTATTGATTGTATTTTACTCATGTAAGCTGATAAGAGCAGTGTGTTATTTTGTGATGTCGAGTGCTGAGGGAATTATATTAATAAATAAGTATGTATTCTGAGATGGATGTTTTAATTTTGAAAAGGTTGGGAGTGGTTTTCTTATGTTGGGGGGTAATATTTTGAAAACTTGAAGTATGATAGTCAATATGAAATATGATATATATATGTAAATGCTTATTGTTGGGATTTGTTATGGGAATTGTACACGTAGGTATGAATGTTTCACTTGTGACTGGAAGGTTCCTTATACTTTTTAATGAAGAGCAGGATGCCATGGGCATGGTATGCGCAGGTGTGAGTGACTTGCGAGTGGCTGCAACAGCCGGAGGAGGCAAGTCTGATGCATCAAGCTGGAACATGGTGAGTGGGCTCTTGTATGTTCAGTGAGGTTCTGCTGTGATATATGGATGAATACCATTGTTCTTTCCCCAGACACTTTTGCACCATCAACCATTTTACAAAATGACAATACTTTCATGTGTTTCATTTAGAAAAGTAGAAACACCTTGCAAAATCTTAAATGATCTACATTCCTAGTTGTTATAATTGAATTAAATCTTATTGGTTGTATATTTTTTACAGGATAACATGTAACATGAATGATCTGGGATTCAATTAGTGATGCCTGGAGAAAGGCTGTAGCTTGGAAATAGATGGGAGGTAATATTGTCACACTTATCTCTTTACACATTTCTGTGTGCCTATAACATACTATATTATATAACTTGCCTAATCAAAATAAAATTGTTTTCTACAGCTCTAAGAAGATATTAAGAACAAAGAAAGGAGATCAATTTTGTAAGAAGGTTCTTTTTGTATACCTAATAAAATCACTTGGGTAAAAGCAGTAAAAGGAAGGTAACAGTTAGTAAGTATTTTATTATACAGAGTATTAACTCTAAACAGCTACCTGCAAACTGTCATGAAATCCTCTGCTCTGTTAGGCTCGTCACATAAGCAGGCTGAATCCGCCGCCGAATTCAGCCGGCTGCTTCCGCCTACATGCAGAAGATATATCTACTTTATACAGAATCTGTGGCCTTGCCACAGACAGGCGTGGACATTCCGCCATCGAATTCAGCGCGATGGCCTGTGCGGGCGGTTTTCGGCGGCGTAAAAACTGACGATGAAATGACTAAACTGAAAACTGATTTTGTATGGTTCGCAACACAGGCCACGCGATGGTGTTTATGATACAACATAGTGTAAGTTACAATGTTATGCATTAAACCTGTCGAAAATTACGTAAACTGCCATTAATATTTGTTTAACAACTCGCGCTAATTCGGTACACTAATTTTTAAATATGCTCATATTACCTATCTTTGTTGCCAGTAGATGTCGCCGCCTTGTGAACCCGCTACCTGCGGCCCAAACACGAATATCGAAGTTCGTGTATCTGCTTCCTTGTCACTCGAATTATATAAGTACGACAGAGACGGAGAGACGGAAATCCCGGTCCTCGATTATCGTGGTTATTGCGCTGACGTCTGTCAGTTTTGCCATTACACACCGAAAATAATGCGCGTGCGTGATACTTAGGTGGATATCACACTGCGACGCATCTCCGTACGGAGGCGCGTTTCTCGTTGTATGCAAGTAGGTACCTCAGTTTGTATATAAATTCCGTGTGGTACGACACTGCAACGCACCTCCGTCCGGCGAAATTTGTATGCAGCTGCGCACCTCCGTCCGTTGATGCATCGCAGTGTGACGACCGCCTTAGATGGAACCCCGCTGCAAAGAGAATATCCGCTGGTTTGATTCCATGGGCGGATGATTGCTACTCCAACCAAAATCTAAGGACTACGATCGGATTTTTTTACCTGTTCCCGATTTTCTACCTGTTTGTGGCGACCATCGGATCCCAAGTTATGACTTGTGCGGTGGGAGAGGGAACTAGTAGGTAAGGAATTGCTGTATTGTACTTGGGCAAAAGTATAAAGGGTGACTTAACATTTCTAGAAAAGTTTGTACACCTAGTTAGTACGTCAATTAAATCACGTTTAATTTTAAATATATTCTGTATTACAAATTATTAGTTGCTAGCTGAGACTTCGTCCGCGTGGAACTCGTTCATATCGTACAGTCAGCATCAGAAGTAGCTACGCAAAATAACGCGCTCAAAATGATATAGACACTCCTTCTCTTGACAGTCGTAAATATGACATTTTGTGTAGTAGGTAGTTAGCTACTTTTGCTGCCGACTTTACGTCCAAACAAAATTCCGCTCCCTATTTCACGCGCTGAAATGAGGGGATGACTTACGATATAAAAACTATCTTAAGTCATTTCCCAGGATTATTAAAACTAATACCAATTTTCAATCGGTTTAGCGGTTAAAACGTGAAAGTGAAAAGGTAATAGACAGACAGAGTTACTTTCGCATTTATAATATTAGCATCGTATCGACACAGAATACATAATATGTTATGGATTTGTAAACTAAAATTAAAAAAATGTACTTAAGTAACTATGACAGAACCTTAAAGAGTCCGCAGTAAGCTCGGCCGAATTTCACCTTCCTATACAAACGGAGTTTAGTTCTCATTTTAAAACTAAGTGTTGAATTTTGACGAAACTTCGCATATACAATGTCATGAGGTATATCTATGTCTGTAATTAGTTTATATGGTTCCAGTTTATAAAACAAACTAAATATACAGCAAAAACAAGTTTTGTATGAAAAACTTAAATTCGCTGTATTATTTTTTACTATGGTACCTATCTGAAGTTACTTAAACTAATTACAGATCTGGATATACCTCATGTAGGGAATGCAAACCGGTTAACCGAAAAACCGGTTAACCTGAACTTTATGAGCTCGGTTAATAACCGGTTTTGGACACTAAACCGGTTATTAACCGAAACGAGTAATATTTATAAAATACCTGAAATTGTGAGCCAAGACCGTTATTTAGCAAAAATAATATCTTATAAAACATGTAAGTATGATATGGTTGCGTTGGTAAGTCATTATGTCTAAATTGATATTCGAGATCAAAAATGTAAACAGATGGGTTGCCACCATAAAAAAATAAACGCAAGCAGTGGTTAGTCTAAAATCATTGAAATACTCAAATATATATATCGTATGAATAGCCAAAAATATTTTAATAAATTTAAAAGCCAAAATATTTTTTTTATTACGTATTGCCGTTGTTTAAATAAAATATGTGGAGTTTTTATTTATGCTGCTGGTAATGGTGAGAAGTTGTAAACATTTGGTTAGTAATTAAAGCAATTACCGGTTTCCAATTGGCAAATATTCATAGTGATTGATAAATCATTAAATATTTCTGAACATACAACATACGCATGCGTAGACCGTGTGTGTGTCATGTCATAGCGGCCATTTTATTTTAGTTTTCTGTCTGACATTTGTAAATAAGATTTGATTTGTAGATGTGCTCCTTTTCGTTTCATGTGTTCTGCTGTTAAAATCAAATCAAATCAAAAATATTTATTTCGGACAACTTGATCCATATTTTATTAGAAATTACAATAATAACTAAGTGTTAAGTGTTTTACGGTTATGGTTTTATTTTATTGTACATTTTCTATTTTGTGCGTGTTCTTTTGAAATCATGGACTATGGAACGTCAGCCAGGCCCTTCAAATATAAAGGACAAACTTTCGCCGCCGAAGAAAAGGCCACGCAGTTCTGTGTCCGTTTATGAGAAATTTATGGTGATGAATACATATAAATAAATAAAATATATATACATTAAGTGTTTTATTTCCTCCTTGTAATCCTGTCAGAATACTATAGATATCCGCAAGTCTTTCGGCCTATAGCTGTATCTGTCAGTTAAAATCATGCATAATTTATATTTGGTGAATACATTGGATAAAAAAGATTTTATACCCCTGGAATGCCACTTTGACATTGACAGTTGTTTGTTTACATTTTTGATCTCGAATATCATCTCACTTATATTATTTTAATTGAAACTCATTGATTTTTAGTAGTTAAGTAAATAAACAAAAAAACAAAGGATGTATGAGGGAAATGTCGATAGAAAGTTGGAAGGGGACGATCTCGGCAAACTTTTATTGACCAAATCGGAGAAATCCTAAAGAAAGGTCAGGTAAGAGTATGAATTCAATCGACGGCAGGCTTGGTGAAAAAACGGACATTAGCTGTTGCAGGCCGTCAGGGGATTCTGCTGCGAAACACAAGTCAACAGCATACATGATATCAGTAATCAGTGCATACGAGACCTTGGTGCGAGCCTTAACCCTTAAATGCATGATTTTTTATTTTTGGTAGAAAAAAATGTTTTTGTTTAATTCATTGGATGTATGATCTAGGAAAACTAAATAATAAAATCCATTTTTTAATGTTTTACGTATAATGCTTTGTAGACATTTGGCAACACTATGCATTTAAGGGTTAAGTCGAGCCAGGTAGTAAAAGCTGGATAAATTTCGATATCTGGGGAGCATCCATGTGTGACCTTGATGCCGAGATCAATAGCAGGGTCATTACTTGGCGAAACGCATCTCCTACTCCGTAATGGAGGAGGGCAAGCGAAAGCAAGGCGGACAACTCCTCCGGTACAAGGATTTCCAAAAGCGCCATATGAAGAGATGCAACATTGAGCCCTCTCAATTGGAGGGTTTGGCAGCACAGCGGTCAGAATGGCGCAGGCCGGTGAACAGTTCGCAAGTTCGAAGATCAGCGCAAAGTTGACCTTGATAATAAACGCGACTAGTTACGAGGGGTGATCCAAAAGTTTTTATAATCGGTATTAAAAACAGAAGTTCTCCGTATCATATCATTTTTAATTATTAAATACACTCTATTCATTTACTTACCTATATAATATATTAAAAATGTTTTAATTATGCTTCATATAAAAAAAAAGACCGGGTTGCACTCCGGGAGTGCCGGCAGAAGTGAAAACTCAATAACATTGTAACAGTTTTTCGATCAGGTCACGTGACATCTTACGGTGTCACCCTAAAAATGAATTTGACGCAAATTTATAAACAATTATCAATTATTTAGGTGGATGGCCCGTGGGCGCGACGGGCTGCCGGCTCGCCCGTCGGCGCGCCGACGCCAGTTTGTTTTTGCCATTGCCAAATATTTTTCAAAGCTTTATCTCTAGGAATAACGTCTAAATTCGAACTATTCGAATTTGCAAGAACAGCAGACGGCGGTGGTGACCAAAATATCAATTTGTTTTTGCCGTTGGTAAATATTTTTCTAAGCTTTATCTCCCTAGGAATAACGCCCAAATTCGAACTATTCGAATTTTCTCAATAGCAAAACGGTGAAGAACGCGTTGGTATTATTACAAATTTATTTGCAGAATATGCAAAAAGTGTTTAACGGCTTTATACTCTTACGAATAGCGTTCAGTTTTGAATGAAGTCGAATCGGCTAGCAGCAAAAAGTGACCTCCTTCACATCTGACGTCACAAAACTCTGTCGCGTATTTAACAATTTTTCCCCATCCCAAAAAGTGCTCAGCGGCGCTAAAGAAGTTTTCACTTCAAAAAACTTTGGATAGACGAAATGAAATTTTTACATCGACGCAATTGCACCGATTGTATTGAGGAGTTTTCCATATCTAAGCATAAGAAGTAATAGTAAAAGCGTTGGTCTAGATTACAAGGTAGGTAACTAGTTTTATAGAATTCACAAGCTTGAAAAACAGCGCTGGTAATCGGCAAGCTCCGCCAAAAAAAGACTCAAAGAATTGTTTTTTTTTTTCTTTAGTTTTTTTCTGAGACGGCTTCGCTTAATTGCTATAAAATTATGATGTATCACTTCCTTCGTATTTACATTCATACTTTTTTCACCCACGTCCACCCTATTTAAAGAAATTTAAAAATATGTATTGATGGCCAGAAAAACCTACCTTGAACTTTGTTACGTGAGCCTTGCCTTAAAAAAATGATGACATGAGTTTGATTTATTAATTACGTGGCATCCATAGATATATATATTACTTGTGGCATCCAAATAAATAAACTTCTAATTTTATTATATACTTTTTTTAATACCGCAACAGAATTTTGCCAACACCATGTAACAAAATATCGTCCCATTTTACAGACGTCGGAATATATTCTATACCTTCATATTTATTTAGCTATTAAAGAAAAACCAATGAATGATATCTTTTTTTAAAGTTTTTACGTTATTATTGAATAGTGGCACAGTAGGAATGACAATCACAAATTATCAATAAATTTTATCATGACGAGACCAAATCATGCTGATTATCAAAACTTTTGGATCACCCCTCGTAAAGGCCCGCCCACTTGCTGCCATAGCATACAACTACCAGAACGGCGTACTTACGAGCCCGCAATGTGCACGGAAATTCGCCGGAAGGATATGCTACATAAGCCATCTTCGAGCGCACGAGCGCCAAAACGCTGGATAGAAGTAGGAGTGGTCGCCTGCCCGACAGCGGTCGGACAGATCACCATCATCATTCAATCGACGAGCATGCATGAATAATGAGAGAGAATGTAAGAAGTATATCGATATAAATCCATGATATCTGTCTAACAATACTGTTGGATAATATGCCTTGGAAGTTGTAGACAATTTCTGCTACCTTGGGCCCACAGTGTCAAACAACCTCTCACTTGGCGTAGAGATCAAGTACCGCATTGGCAAAGCGTCCACGATGTTCGTACAAGCTCAGTACAAGGGTATGGGATAACACCTGATTGTAAATACGAAGATGATCGTGTACCAGACATGCATCTTGTACGGTGCTGAAACTTAGACATCTTATACAAAACAGGGTTGAACAAATGCCACATGCGATGTATTCTAGAGATCTCATGGAAGAATCGTGTTACGAATGAAAGGGTGCTTCGCGCGTTTCCCCAGCATTATTGCTATCTTGAAGCAAATACGTCTTCACTGGCTGGGGCATGTGCAAAGGATTGATCACTTTCGTTTGCGATGCAACTCCTTAGCGATCATAAATGCTTCGATTTAAGGATAGAGCAAAACGAGACATGTTGAAGATCGATCCAACCAAATGGGAACAGGAATCTGAGGACCGAGACCACTGGAGGAAGACCCTGGGCGAAGGTATGGTTGAGCATGATGCAGCTTAGTTCGATCTTCTTCCCATAAGAACCTAGCCATACATCACCGTGCACAACATTTACTTGTCAAACATGCGGTCGTAGCGGTCGCTCCTGTATCGGCCTTGCGAGTCATGTACGTAAGTGCCGCACCACCATGACATAGACTCTGCTCAAATCATCTTATCATAGATAAACAAGGCCAATGATGATGATGATGATGTTTAAAAAGCATTCAATTTTTTTTGTTATTTATTCAACTACACCTTGCCTATTAATTAACCGGAACTAATACTCTTACAGTGAAATTATCCTCCAATACTTATTTTTTAAACTATGAGTAAAAACCGGTTAACCGGTTTTAGACTGTCAATTCGGTTAAAAACCGGTTTTGAAATTTTACCGGTTTTTGCATTCCCTAACCTCATGTCATTGTACATGCTAAGTTTCGTTACAATCTAACACGTAGTTTTAAAATAGAGCGTAACTACGTTTGTATGGAGAATCGAGCTTACTGCGGACAAAATCATCAAAAACTAGCCAAGTCCTTGTAAAATTATTCGTAAAAGTTGTAGGTAACAAAAGATGACAGATAGAAAAGCTATGGCTCCTCCACACAATGGGCCATCATGGCGCAGGACAGGGACGCCAATTCAATTTAAGCCTATTGACATAAGTGCAGTTTTAGCGTAAGTCATTGATTTTCTAACACGGGTAACTATCTGGACCTCGTTGGGGTGAGTCTTCGTTGCGTGAATGAACAACTAGTTAGAAGTTTTCATGCCCCCCGAAAAGTGAGACCACTTCAACCACTTGGCTTAACTTCCGCTGTTACCTATAAATAAGTGCTCAGTTATTAAGGTCGCTACAAGTCAAACAAAGCGGTCATCAACTTGGTTCCGCTCCGCCGTGAGCGCATAAATATGCACAAAATGAATAGCAATTTAATTTTACAAGCGCCCTTCGTACTATGCAGGCGCTTAGAATATAAACAAAAAATGAAATTACTTACGTATTTATATTAAACAAGAGAGTACTTCATCTTCAACATATCAACATCCGTCAATCATCATTAGCGGGTATACCTCGGTCTCGCGCGCCGAGGATATACTTAAATTACGAAGGTAAATAACTAAATACACGAGTTATAATATAAATTATAAAATACCGAAATCAATATACGCGTGCCTATAAAATTTGACCGTGGCCCTCAATTTCCCAGGGATCCCATAATCAGATCCAGACTTCCTCAGGAGTATTCTCTCTCTCTAAAATGGATTTTTCAAAATTTTACATTTGACAGATGAGAGCGCTAACGCGCATTATGGCCGGTTCCAATAATCAAACTACTGATAGTTTTCCTTACCAACAGTTACATTATGACACATTTTCTACGGGTAATCTGTCAAAATGTAACAACTGCCGGTAAGGAAAACTATCGGTGGATTGATTATTGGAACCGGCCATTAGTCTCTTCTAAACTACTAACCCGTCACGCTTGACGAAACTAGAACCTCCGATTAGTTAACGAATCTCTGCGTCAAGATATTATTGTGGGTGAGCGTTGAGGTGAGCTTAAATCAAGATATAGGGGGCTTAGCTGGTATTCTTTACTCGCTCATGTGCCTCACCCCACCCGTCACCTCTAACGAAACTAGACCTTTACCTAGCTACGCGTAGTTACTACTGAAAGCTGGGTACATTGGTACACCGTTTTAAGTGTCCCGGATAACAAAATTTGTAAAAACAGTGCAACTGCTGCCGTAAATGAAATCATCTCGGTCTCTCACCCCCATATAATAGAACAAATCCTATACGATTAAACGGGCAATATTTGTAGATTTTATTTACTTATAACGAGCTGACGCAAAATCAACGGTAGCCTAGTGGTTTAGGCATGCGGCTGTCAAGCGACGGTCGTGGGTTCGAATCCCGGCTCGTACCAATGAGTTTTCGGAACTTGTGTACCGCCAACGCAGTTAGCTGACCATCCGTGCACTTTTTGTGCATTGTAATGAAGTTCAATATAAATACAGGATGGTCAGTTAACTGTGTTGGCGTTTGTACGATATAATATATTTAGTGAGAAATATTGCGAGGAAACCCGTCTAGTTTTCCCTCTGGGTTGGAAGATAAGATGATAGTCTATATTGATTTAAACTTTCACGATTCTCACACATTATCTCTCACTTATAATACATCTCTAAATTAAAAAAAGAATCGGCCAGTATCAAATTAAGCATTGGTTTGTCCCGCGTGATCTCAGCTTCCCAAGAACGGAAAAACATGTAACTTTTTTTATAAGTACATTATTACTCTAGCTTCCGTTTAGGATAGTTTTTTTCCAACTGCGACGATTAATTAATTTTCGGAAACATTTGACCTCCTTAAATTATTAATTTCTTCTGTTTGAAATCGTAACCGCCATATCTGTCAACTGTCAGTGACGTTAAAATGGCGGGCTTGCCATAACTATCTCACAGTAATAATTTCGATTCGGTGTTGTGCTATCACATAATGCATATTAAATTCAAAGCATAAAAAATGTTTACGTTTTTACAGATGTAGTGAATGTTGCACCAAAAAAAACAAAAGAAATTTCTAAGTCTCTGTACTTAGTTACTTTAGGGTTGAATGTTTTGAAAACAAATTTAATATATTTTTCTCTAACGTGATGAAATGAATTTCTTACAAAATTGGACGCCTGCAAGATGGTCTTTTTAGGGTTCCGTAGCCAAATGGCAAAAAACGGAACCCTTATAGATTCGTCATGTCTGTCTGTCTGTCTGTCTGTCTGTCCGTCCGTATGTCACAGGCATTTTACTCGAAAACTATAAGATGTATTTCAATAAAATTTTCAGGATAGGTGTATTTTGTTAACCGCTACGTAGTTTTGTAATTAAATTACAAAACAACAATTGTTTTAGGGGTGCACTCCATACATAAAACTGAAAGTCAACATTTTTTTTTCATTGCAAGCCCACGTGTGGCACATCAATCGATAGGCCTTTCAAAATAAATATAAAAATTTTCAGCAATTTTTTTGATTACGTGAATAGAGTCGGAGATAATCGCCTCAAAAGTCACTAAAATTGGGGCCCCTCTAATTTTAGAACCGTGTATTTTAAAAACATGAAAAAAATCAGGCTCATAGGGCTTATTAAATTCTTTCAGCGAAAATTGTTTTGAACAAGATCGGTTCAAAGGTTTTTGAGATATTTCTAAAAAACTGGCTTCCTTAAAGAAAAAGACGTAAGTGCCATAAGATTTCAATAACGATACGACCTTTTTAATAGGCACGGAACCCTCGTTGTGCGTGGTCCGACACGCACTTGGCCGCTTTTTTATTTAATTTCCATTCCACAATTTGTGGCACAGGATCACGGCATTCAGCCATGAAAATTAAAGTTTATGTTTGAGAAAAGCACTACATACATCGGCGTGAAAGGGGGTTGCCAGCCTCATAACTATCTGACCTCGCTACGCTCGGCCGTCTATAATGTACTCGGCCGGCAACCCCTTACTTCCCGGCCTCTGTAGTAATGTACTTACTAATATTGAAGGATCAACTTTATTTTTAACCGTCTTCAAAAAAAAGAAGGAGGTTTTCAATTCGGTTGTACTTTTTTTTTATCATCATTTTTTTTTTAATGTTTGTTACCTCAGAACTCCGTCATTGATGAGCCGATTCGTAAAATGTTTTGTTGTATGTAAGCATAATGCTTCCAGGTGGGTCCCATTTTTTCAAAAATTCAGTAAGATGATGGGATCGATGAGGAATTGAGGGAACTCCTCAATTATAATAGGCACGCGTGTAGTGATTTTCGTATTTTCTATTATAACTCGTGTATTTACACCCGGAAATCATAAATTTGGTGGAGTGGAATTAAATTGATGATGAAGACCACAGATGACTTATGGAATTCCCTTAATTCTGTACTTAAAAGTACAAAAGTATATCACAGATTCTGATAAGATTCCGTTGAAATAGCAACTAACGAAGTGCCAAAGGAATCGACGGAAGTCCTCAAATATTATCGGCCCACATACAGCGATTCGGTTTTTTTCTCAAATAATCAAAACGCATTTGCTCTCGGAAATCAGTTGATGTAGTAAATTGGAAAATAAATGTGGAAATATTCTCGTGGCTTGGCGGAGTACTAAATTGAAGTCGGTTAAAACTTTGTTTTTAAAGTAGGTACATTATTGAAAGGATAACTATATTTGACAAGAGCTATGGTTGTAGGCTATTTTAACATGCTTTAAAACTACCATATTACTTCCGGGTCTCCATTTGGAGGTGAATACTCCAGGGCTGTTATTCGCTACGCGCTAAAGCGGCTCACCCCGCCGGTCACCCGTCACGAAACTAGACCTCTACCTACGCTTAGTTAGTACGCATTGCGGTGTCAAGATATATTTGTGGTTATAGGGAGTCTTTATGTGGATGTCAAGGTAAACACCGAAAGTTCACTCTATATTATTTATTTACCATAGCGTCTACATGCGCCTATGGGTAAGGGACTACTGGCGAGCCCGCCTGCCTAACTATCACATATAGATAACCTATATGTTAGCTATGCATAAATGTGTCGCCACAGTAGCCCCCTCCTTACAAAAACTATTTTTTGTAATATACTAAAAAATAAAATAAAAAGTCTTAACATTAAACACACAGTACTTGTTTGATTATGCGTACCCGGCCGCGGCCGCGTGCACTGGCTGCGGAGCGAGCCCGCGCGCGACCGCGCTTGGCTGCGCTGCCGCTTGTTTCTTAATCCAACCTTTGAGCCTTCTGTTACAAATTCTCCATAACGCGTACAACACCACAATGGATATAAGCACCACTAGTGCTATTATTAGAATACCATAGTTGGCAATTCGAAAGCCTCTGGCCAGCCAGTAACCCGATCTATCAATGTGACTAGATACCTATGACCATCCGCCGACGTAGGTAAGGGCCCTACAATGTCCACGTGTAAATGTTCGAATCTGCCCACGCACGGGAAACGACCCAATTCGGAATGATTGTGTCTTTGAACCTTCGCACGTTGACATTGAATACACGTTTTAGCCCAGACCCCTACATCGCGATTCATAGAAGGCCAATAGAAACTTTTTCTTACCATCATACGTGTAGCGGATGACTTAACCCATGCATAGTATCGAACGCTAATCTCCGAAAACCTAATGGTAAATAAGGTCTATGTCTGCCTGTCGACACGTCACAATAAATCTCGCCATCAGCATTTGGTAATTTAACACTCCTGAGACGCGACGCGCTATTGCTATCCCGCAACGCCTGTGCTAATTCAGCGTCTGTGGCCTGAGCTCGAGCCACTTCGCTGAAATCTAAAGTTCAGAATCCCAGAAATCCGGAATTCTAGTTGACAGCGACACCGCTGCCAGTTCCCCTACACCGCTTACGGAATCACTCTTCGAAGGTTGCACTGGAGGCTGTGTCGGGGGCTGTGCCCCCGGAGGCGCTTGTCCATACATTTCTCAGCGTTAGGATGACGTGACGCTGTATGCCTATAATGCTCTTCCTGCGTGGCACCCCACAGGAAGGAGTAGTCCCTTATTAACACCAAAAAATATTCACTTTATCAGATGGTAATGTTCACTTTAATGATCACGTCGGGGATATAGGGAGTCTTTATGTGGATGTCAAGGTAAACACCGAAAGTTCACTCTATATTATTTATTTACCATAGCGTCTACTACTACTACTGGCGAGCCCGCCTGCCTAACTAACACATATAGATAACCTATAGTTAGCTATGCATAAATGTGTCGCCACATGGTCACCCACCGTTGAGGTGAGCTTAACACAGGTTACAGAATAGGGGGGCAGGTGTCTTGAATAAACACTACACTAACATTAAATATATTTTCTGTCCATTCACTTCACATATTTTTTTGGTTTTATTATAACCTGCGATATACATTATCTTCGTGCATAGAAAACTGAAAAAATAATCACGCCTCATCCTCAATATTGCTTGTTTAATATTATCTATAGGATAGGATATATAATAGGTCCGATCATAGGCAAGTAGATAGGTAACTAATAACTATTTGAACTAATTCAAGCATTTTTTATGGCATTTACAAATAACGTTTAAATGCTTTATTTGCATTACTAGTTAGTCCAGTCAATGAACTGACAAGTTGTATTGAAAAAATGTCAATTTTGGAAATCATTTATAATAGCTTATTTTTTATGTGTAACGGATATATTATCAATTAAATAGTTACCCAGCCACAAAATCCCACGCCTTTATCCCTAAAAGGGGTAATAGGCAGAGCAGATGAAACTTGTGTTGCAGTGCCACTTTTATAATATAATTATATAATAAATGTGGGTATAAAAGATCGACAACATGTGATATCGCAGTGACAGTTTGCTAGCCCATCGCCCACAACACACTTCAACCCTGTCCTCTTAGTCGACTCTTACGACACCCACAGGGTATACCCTACTCAGAGCCTAACCAACGTGTTATATAATTCCCGATGGATTTTTTAATTTTTTTTGACCGATAAAAAGTGCCAACCCTAATAAACTGTCAAGTCCAGAGCCCGTAATTGTCATGCCGATGACATCAATTTGACGTCGCGCTGCATATAGGATGACCCCAAATAGTTTTATTGTAATTATTATCATTAGTCGTCAATCATTTTAATCATGTACAAATTACTTCATAAGTAATCTATTCACACGTGGAATAACGAATAGGGGGCTGAGCGAAAAAATATTGTAAAGTTGGGAATGTTGGGATAGTCGCTTAAACGTTCAACTTTTGGTTCCAGACCCTACCCTACCCTACATTTGTAACTGCCAGGTCTCCAGCTGCAGACGGGCAACCCGCCGCGGCAGTGTTGTAATATAATCGTATGGTTGCTACCTACTTGTGTAAGATCCGAAATGTCACGATAAACTTTCAATCTCAACGGCGAGCAGCCGCGACCGGTATGCGCGAAACCGGTTGGGCCTGCCCACCAAATCGCTTGCAAATTGCAATAGGTACTTAGTACCTACTTTGCTTATCGATTTAGCGTATAAAAACGAATTGTTACATTCTTGAGGCAGTTTTCATTACATAAGTAAAAGTATACGTACGAGTATGTAGTAACATATTTTAGTAAGTACGTACAGCATCTAAGTATTTTCATCGCCTCTCATCGTCAGAGTAACTATAGGTATAGGTAGTTATTTATCTAATTCTATTATATTATATAGATATTAGGATTATTAGGCACTTATTCATACTAAAACAAAAAATAATAATTACTTCCACTAATCCTCTTACTCGGGACCCTTGAAATCTATAAGAATTTATTAATTTAAAGAACTGGTCAGGTGCGTTATGGATTATGGACTACCATACACGATGAAGAGAAGAGTTCGTTAAGAAAAGAGTGTTAAGTAACTATCTATCATCTTTTTTGCTTTCGTAACGTCCACATACTTACGACATTTTCACAGCACGTAGTGTGAGTTTGTAGCTTTGTAAGTTTATAGGTACCTACCTACAAACATACTATTGAATGTATAAAAGTTGAGATAAATGCAGTAATTTTGCTATGAATTCCAGGGTGTTATTCTAACCTTCCGGATTTTTCTGCCACACACTTAGAGATGGTAAAACTGTGATCTACTGTGACGACACTTATAATAAATCTCTGAATTAAAAAAAGAATCTGCCAGTATGAAACTAAGCATTGTTTTGTCACGAATGATTTATTTATTTATTTAAACTTTATTGCACAAAAGAAAACTTATCGTACAAAAGGCGGACTTAATGCCATATGGCATTCTCTACCAGGCAAAGCGGAAAAGATTGTGGGGCAGTGCAAATAACAACAAAAAAAAATACATTACCTACGGTATTCCTATACATATACAACATATTTACACAAATTTATTTATTAATACATAAATAAAATAAATACATACACAAATAAACATATACTTACATAAATATACACGACATACATACTTACAAGCGAAATTTTCAAACCTGTAACCTTTAGTCTACTCGGATCTGCCAGCAAAGAAATTACGCACAGATTTCTTAAAGACGAATTTGCTCGGGGCTTTCCTGATCGCGGGGGGAAGGCCGTTCCAAAGACGAACCACCTGCACAGTGAAAGAATTGGACATAAAGCCAGTACGGTGAAGAGGGATAGATAGAGAAAGATTGCCAGAAGAGCGAAATTGACGGTCACGAGAAGCACCATGAAAGTGAAAGAAAGATTTGAGGTATTCAGGGGAATGTGGATCATTAAGAATAGAAAATAAAGTGCAAAGCATGCGAGTATTTCGCCGTTGACGGATAGGAAGCCAGCCAAGCCGAGCCCGAAAAGAGGAGACGTGGTCGTATTTCCGTAGACAGAAAATGAGGTAGACAGAAACTAGAAAACTGTAATTCAGTCACGCCGACAAAACAGTAGAATAAAATCTTGAAAAAAAATATTTTTTTGGATTACCTAGTGTGAATATACATTTTTTTTCTCGTTAATCCCATAGTGTGGATAATCGTTGGATAGCTTGTTTATTATGGGTTTTCTAAAACCATGTTTAATTTAGTGATTCGTTTGCCAGATATTGGTCTTTAAAGCCCTAATTTTTGTTCCCATATCAGGGCAATGAATAGCGCCTGGTCAAAAATATTTTTTTTTTTCTATTGAAGATAACATCAATTCTACACACCCTATTGAGACAATTACTTTTACATGCATTTTTTTGTTGTTTTAGAATAGAAACCTACTAAAAAACCGAGAAAAATCCTTTCAGTTCACCAACTCAGCTTAAGTGGTCGCCCACCGGCACATTAAATTAGGTGGTCACTAACCGGCGAAATGACCAAGTCCTCGAAAAAATATTGTAAACTTGGGATAGTCGCTTAAACGTTCATCTTTTGGTTCCAGACCCTACCTATGTATAGTTAGTTAGAAAAACACCACGGAATACATCTTACAGGATAATATATACCTACTTCGTCCCATTTAAAAAAATCTTTCACTTGTGTATAAAATAGACTTTTGAGATGGACATCCAGGACTATATTTGACACCGCGGCTTCGCTCGCGTTCTTTGTAATTAAGGCAGGCGGAACCACGCGGGAAGCAGGTTAGAAATCAAATAAGTATGACAACAATATCCCACATCAAGAGTTGTATAAATGCAGCCTTCATTCCCATCACACTGGGCTAAGCTCAAAATTTACAACGCTCACCTGCGACGTCCAGTGTATGTGTAAGTAGGTACTCCGAGTAGATACGTATGTATAGTTGTTACGAATTTTGGGGTCAAGAAATAATTGTGCCTGCGAGGGGAGTCGAGAGCGGTTGTGAATCCTATAGCTGAAAGGAAAGGACTAGTGTGAAGTAGCTATGTGCGGCACGCGGCGCCAGCTCCGTAGTGTACGCGCGCCGCCGCCAGGAAGTGAAGCGGGACCAAAACGCCATCCCACCGTCCATTGGTCCAACGTTAAAGCTGCTGCGAACGTAGTCCGCAAGGTACTACTCAGCCTTTCCTTTATCTTCATTATATAGAATGGCATGCAGCTTGTGGGACTCACGGGCTTAAACGTGCTGGACTTCCCTTATGGCTGATCTAATAAGATCTAAGTAAGAACACTGCGTTATTACCTACTACCTACTGTACGACATGGAATAAAAGTAGGTAGGTACTCAGATCCCTGGTAACTTTTGGCACTCTTGCAGTTGGTTCTCTCTTCACTGGTTGAGGTAGTTGCAGGTATAGGTAGTACCCGCTAAAAGATTTCGTTTTCGGCTGTCGTAAATAGTCTTAATACATAATAGTATATCTACATTACCTCCCTAATATGAGGATTAGTAAAATTGGATCCATGCACCCTTTGTGTCAATGTGCCCCATCTCCCCTACACTTCGAATTTGCGACATGACAAACCGTACTCAATTATTATTCGGAGAGCGTCGAGTGCAACGTTCAGGAAATTCCTCAGGCTCATCGACGCCGGTCCGCGCCCGTGCTCGCTTGCTGCACAACAAGATTGTCACTCCAAAAACATTCTTATCATATCCTATCTGTACTAATAAATGAGCAATATTTGTATGGGTATAAATTTGACATCATGTTCACGAAAACGGGGGCAACTGACTCGAACAAAAATTAGGGCTTTGAAGCCCAATATCACGCAAATTAATCACTGAATTGAAAAATGGTTTAAAAAACCCATAATATTTTTGAACAAGCTATCCAATGATACCCCACACCATGGGTTTAAAGAGAAAATAAATGAAATCCCTGCTTAACGTGTATAAAAAAAAAGTTTTCCCCTCACTGCCTCGGAAAGCCGTCTTTTATCCTTTAAAACCAGGGGGCTACCGCGAAACGAAAACGAATTTCGTTCGTGTATCTCCGTCTCTATCGCACTTGCCAATTCGAGCGACAGAGAAGGAGATACACAAACGAAGTTCGTTTTCGTATCGCGGTAGCCTCTCAGTGCGCATAAACGCATTTTACCCACTAGTGAGGAAAGTAATTTGACCTTGGAGCGTGTTTAACTAGCTTTTGACAGATAACAAAACGTAAAACGCTCATAATACAAAAATTTCACAGCTTTCACAAATTTCTGTTGCCGCCTTAACAACAAAATACTAAAAAACAGAATAAAATAAATATTTAAGAATTTAAATTCTACTTGAGAATTAAGAAACAGAACTTGAGTGTGGAATTGAAACACGAGCAAGCGAAAGGATGCTATAGTTTTTTTTTACAGTAATACTTAATAACGTTAAGTAATTTCAAGTAGAATTTTGGTCAAGTGCGAGTCGGGTTTTAATTTTCCCATACATTTTGAGACCCAGCGCCTGAATGAAGTCATCAAGCAACTCTTTAAAAGTTCTTAAATATTTATTTTATTATGTTTTTAAGTATTTGTTGTTATAGCGGCAACACAAATACATTATCTGTGAAAATGTTGTATTATGAGTGTTTTACGTTTTGTTATGTGTCAAAAGTCTCAAAAGCTACTTAAACTCGCTCCAAGGTCAAATTACTTTCCCCACTAATGGATAAAATGCGTTTTTGCTCACTGGTTTTAAAGGATAAAAGACGGCTTTCTGAGACAGTGAGGGGAAAAATCAATTTCTTAGTTCGTAGTTTTTAATGGAAAAAATGGTAATAAACGTCGTGTTATATAAAAGCTTAGTGAATCAGGTACATGAAGTTTTTTAATGAAAAAAGTAATATTTTAATGCTTAATTACGTTGTCAATGTAATAAATGGCTTCTCAAACTGGGTGACTTGCTGAAAAATACACTGAATATGCTCGAAAATGCTAATAACAATAATAATAAAAAAAACTGTTTTTTGGCACAAAATTACATTTTCATTTTGTATGAAAGAGCATCTTATATTGTCGACACGTACATTTCTTATATCCAAAATTAAATATAAAGTCTTTGCTTTATCGTAATTTGAGGTGTTAAAATGCTACTCAAAATACTGTTAATAACTAATACTATTAGATACCAAGATATGCATCAGTTGATGAATAGTTTTTATGAAAACTGAGCAAAGTTCATTACATTTTGTATTTGTATATACCTACATCTTTTTGTAATCGATTGTACTTAGGTAGGTACACCATACACCTGTTTATCTCAATAAATAAAAATGTAATGTTGCTTCATATATATATACATATCTAATAAAACGATTTAGTTAAAAAAAAAGAAACTTACCTATTACCTACCTACCGTAATTCCGTTTGGGTACGTAGTACTTACTATTACTTTATTCTATGGTTTGGGAAACTTCTGTCGAGTGAATGTATCAACCTATTATGCGGGTTAGGTAGGTAGGAGATAAGTAATATAATAATGTGTGTGGTCTGTGGTATGGTTAAACCAATAGATTTGACTTAGGTAAGTATTCGTTTTTCAAATGATGAGGGCCCTCGGGTGAATTGGCGGACATCGCGTGATACAGCGTTGGGTTTGCTTGCAGCCACAGCGGAACAGCGGCGGCGCGGGTGCACAACAGACGCCTCTCTCTGTTTCACAACACGACCTACATGGCGGCCACTGCCACACATAACCGCGCGCGGGGGCGGAACTCCTGTTCGCCGTCTATTGCAGACAACCACCTCCAGCGTGATCGCGTTTATTTCGAGGGTAAAGCATTCGTCCTCCGCTAGTGGAGGAGGAGTGCGACAGGGACGAATGCTCTATGTCGGACATAGACGGCAAGACGGATCTTGCTGGCATGGCCTCTTGCCTATGAGGTCATGAGTAGGTATAACCTAGAGACTAAAAGATTTTCAGTTGTATTGTCAGTAGATATATATATACTGTACCTGCGACTACGTTTGCATGGTAATGTGGTGGAAATCAACGCATTTTTTCTCATGGACATAGTCCGGAAACACTCAGTTAAAATTCGTCTTTATCTATCACTCTGATATTTAAATCCGTAAGAAAGGGACGAAATACATTTTATTTATTAAAGGAATTTTAAGTCTTATGAATAAGAGGATAAAAGTTTAGTAGATGTTTGTGGCAATAAATCCAACAGGTAGGACATTTACGCGAAACAAAAGATCTCCTTTTAATTAGATATCAGACGGCCAATTTATATTTTCCAAACTATACCTAACCACTTCAGTTCTAGAACCATAACCCCCGAGCCCTTTTGTCATAATTAATGTTTTTTTTTTCATTAGAAAGAAGAAGAAATAAATAACCTCTCATCTCTCATCTCTCACTTATAATAAATCTCTAAATTAAAAAAAGAATCAGCCAGGGTATCAAACCAAGCATTGGTGTGTCCCGTGTGATCTCAGCTTCCCATCAACGGAAAAACTCTAGCTTCCGTTTAGGATAGTTTTTGTCCGACTGCGACGAATAATTAATTTTCGGAAACATTTGACCTCATTAAATTATTCATTTCTTCTGCTTGAAATCGTAGTCTGTCAACTGTCAGTGACGTTAAAATGGCGGGCTTGCCATATCTATCCAACAGTAATGATTTCGATCCGGTGTCGTGATAGACCTTCACAAAACGCATATTAAATTCTAAAGCATAAAAAACAATCGATTCTGATATGGAAAATTATATGAAAATTTCAACAAAATAATGTCAAACGTCAAACGGTTATCACAAGACGGTGCGCGAGCTCTCTCGATTTTTCTCGCACTATAAGTCTCTTTCTAAGTAGTCTAATAAGAGAGAGACGGGTAGTTCGAGAAAAATCGAGAGAGCTCGCGCGCCGTCTTGTGATAGCCGTGCTGGTTTGTCAGTATTTATTTTTATTAGCAATAAACAGAATGTATTAAATCAGTGTAGAACGGGCCTTTTATAAACATTAATTATTAAGCGCGTCAGTATTAAGGCGGTATTATAACTTCGTACTTCGCGCCTTCAAGTTGAAATTCATAAAGCCTGCGAAACACATTCATTAAGTTGGCAATGGCGGGAATATTTTCAGTAAATAAATAAATAAATAAATAAACCTACACAAGAAGGTGCGGTCTGAAACATTGCAATATGAAAAAAATAAACATGCATAAGTTTGCGCATGTCAACATACTCTCATGAGAGTATCTTAGTTTAGTCTGTGGCGGGCAGTGATGGCGGTCGGTTCGAGTGCAATTTTGACTCAAAACTTTAAAAAATGCCTTCTTTTGCATTGCGCTATTCCACCAACAACAAACCCAACAATAGTAAAAGTACGGGGATGACTTTTCATCGGCAAATTCACGACGGCCATTATTTCAAAGATTGAAAATGTAGAAGTGACAATTTCCTAAGACTATTTTACCTTATTAGTAGAACATTAAACTTACTAGACTTACTTACCTTGATTTGAAGCTTTAAAGATCTTGATTTTTGCGCCAAAATAGCAGCAACCATTTGCTTTTTTTTATTTAATCGTTTTTATGAATAATTTTAGTGGCAACGTTTAGTTGCTATTAGATCTTAAGTTCTACTTATTTAAATCCTGGGTCAGTTGTCTTATATACTCGTAAATAATGTACGCGACGCGAGTATGGTCTCCGTATGTGATGTGAACCCATTAGCAATTTAGGAGACTATAATTATTATATTAATTTCTAATTGCTTTCAACATATATATCTGAGGATCCCGTGGGACCTTAAATGTGTATGGATCTGACTGAAACTGAAAATAGTCGTAATTTAGTTTTTTGTCTTGCTGCGATTGCTATCAAAATCGATATCTGACGATCCGCATGGACCTTAAATAGGACTTTGTCATCAAATCTGACACAAATCGCTGAGACAAATTGCATCAACACAGTGCATCCTCGGGAACTATAAAGATATCCAGTCTGAAAAATGTACAAAAACCAAATGTCGGTGATTAAATCAATAAGCAGTTTTTTTTATACGAGTGTATTAAATCATGCTATGGCCATAACTGAATCAGAACTCAGAAAATTGTCGCATCTACTGCACGTTTACATACTCTTTGATTATCCAAGAAGGCGGCCTGCACGTCTATCATTGGACGCCGCTACATACTCTCGATTTTTCTCGCACTATACCTCTAGTTCTAAGTGTTCTCTATTAAGAAAGAGACGGATAGTGCGAGAAAAATCGAGAGAGTTCGCGCGGGGTGTCCATCTAGTAGCATAATGACTCGCCATAATTTCGAAAGCCATACAACTTTACGCATAAAGTTGTTGCGCATAAAAGTCTTTTGTCATTAATAATTCTGCGCATAATACTTTCATTGTCATAACTGTACTACTTATGTCATATTTTTTTTTAACCATAATATTGATCAGCATACAAGTTTTAGTCATTATATTGAAGATCATAATTATTTTTAGTCATAAGAATTGCTAGGCATAACTTACGACAATAGGCCGTCATTATGATTGATTCGCAAAGAAAAACAAGTTGTTATATTAGTTGACTAGCATTTAATTAGGTTAGGGAGCTAGAAAAGGGGGACTCGGGCGGCAATTACATTACAAAAATAAACAATCGCAACAACTGTATTCTTTGATAGGTTAGGTTATGGTACTTATGGTATCTTGTGTCCCATAGAGCAGAAATAGGCACCCCGCGAAGCGGGGTGTCGTCGACACGCTGGCAGTTAGGTTAAAATAATTGCCAGTTGTTTGTTTAAAAAAAAAGTTGGTTTAGTTTAGGTTACAGTCAATTTATTTAAAAAAAAATGTATAGGATTAAAAATGTTTGTCTTATGCTACATTTACACGCTTGCGGTGGCTTGGCAAGCGTCCGCAAGCTCTAAGCCTTGCCAAGCCACCGCAAGCGTGTAAACGCACCATTATACTCGTACCTATGACTTGAAAGCATTATGCGCAAACATATTATGGCGATTGATATTTATACTTAAATCTTTTATGCACAATAAATTTATGACATTTGCTATTTATGCTCTCAAATATTATGGCAAAAAAATGTATGCGATCTAATTTATGACTATTGTCGTTTATGCGTAATGATGATTATGACATAAGTAGTTATGCCTATCGGCCTTTTGGCTACAAATATTATGCAACCCGATATGGACCCGCTCGCGCGCTGTCGCGTGATAGCCGTGCTGATTAGAAAAAAGACGCCTAGAAAAATTTTCTGGGTTGCCAGTCTATACACCGTAGTAATAGTAAGTCAATGGTTGTCTAATTAAAAAGTGATCTTTTGTTCCGCGTAAACACTTACCGGTCAATGGGTACTCGAAAGGATTATCTATTATTAATTCCTAAACACATCTTTACCTGAGAGTCGGAGTGACTCAAGATCATTTCAGTTATCACGTTAATAAATACACTGTTTTAACACATTTTTAACACTGTTTTATATAAAACAGTGTTAAAAATATGTAGAGAAGAAGATCAATAAACATTAAATGCTGCAGCCTGTGTCCTACCTGTTGGATCTATCGCCACAAACATCTACTAAACTTTTACCCCCTTATTCATTAAACTTTTAAATACCTCTGTTAAATAAAACGAGTTATATCCCTTTCTTACTAATTTAAATATCAGAGTGACAGATAAAGACAAACGATTTTTAACGGCATTTTAGCTAAAATAGGTTTGGTCAACGTTTTACTTGATAGGTTAAATTAGAACTCCCACCACATTAGGTACCATGCGAACGAAGTCGCAGGTACAGCTAGTTTATGATAAAAGTATTTTCCTGTATGTTGGTCAAAGTCTGTCTCTCTATATTGGCTGAATTTCAACTTAAGGTGTAAGGGTAACTGTTGAAACCTATACTATGAACATTATGATCTATGTACACAGTTTGAAATAAACAATTCTTATTCTTATTCTTAAAGGCCTGAAATACGAAGTTATAATACCGCCTTAATACTGACGCGATTGATATTTAATGTTAATAAATGGCCCGTTAGTTACATTTCCTTCTTCTTCTTTCCTTATCAACAGTTTACAGTCAAAATGTAACTGTTGATAAGGAAAACTATCGCTATAGTTTTCCTTATCAACAGTTAGATTTTGACACATTTTCTACGGGTAATCCGTCAAAATGTAACTACCACCGGTAAGGAAAACTATCGGTGGATTATGGTATAACAACACAGGTACTCTCTTCCGAGACTCGCGAACCACGTGACTGACACAAGCCTACGTCATCAAACGGCATTTAACAGCATGATGACGTAGCCTTGTGTCAGTCACGTGGTTCACGAGTCTCGGAAGAGAGTACCTGTGTTGTTATACCATGCGGTGGATTGATTATTGGAACCGGCCATAAACGAACTTTTTTCCTATCACCAGTTAAGTAGTTACTTACACTTCAAAATGTGTATTTTGACGAACATTTTACAGTTTAGTTCCCCATTTTTCCATTTTGTTTGATGATGAATTGATGATACTGGCTCCTCTCTAATATGACTGTGAACGTTGTTCCCTTTTGGGCTTACGGCGAACAAATAATCCACTTTCGGCAACCATGCCATGGGTCACCAGAAAAACTAGCTTTGTTATGTATTGTATGTGTACCTATCTACGTATGTCAAGTATGTTACGAAATTTAAATAAATACTTAATTATCAACCTGCTTGTGTTAGGGTTATTTCCACTTTTGCACATGTTTATCGTTGTGTCGGCTATTGTTATAGCCCACAATCTATCAAATCTCTTTATGTATTCTGTGAAGTGGCGATATCAAGCGGAAATGTCGCTTGGCTAGTACGCAGAACTGCTTTGATCAGATTTGAGCTTATCGTGATATGAACGCCAATAGATATTAATCTGGAAGATTAGTTGAGTACCTACGTACATAGGTGCTATAAATCGGTGAAGAAGTTGTTTTCTTCAAGATGTAGGTATTTTTATTTATGTTTGTTTACCCAGACAAGTATAAATAGACAAATGCCACCCGTTATAACTTATAAGTACCTACACGAGTAGGTACCGGCATACTACGTAAATTATTATATGGGTAAGTCGTAACGCCTCTTATTACGTCGCTTTTAGGCTCATAGTCTTGGGTATTAAACACGCGTGTTAAAACATTACGGAACTCGTGTTTTATGGTTATATCCCGATTAAGACAAGGCCCCTTAGCATCAAGGTGTAGGTGCATTCTTAAAATAACCGAGTTTTTAATTCGCGGCAAATGGATTTTTACTCGACTAAACGGGTGCGCAAAAGTTCATATAAAATTGCAACTTCGATTATTGGATTTCCGAATTTTTTTCTCATACAATTTTATCTCATAATGATCACTATTCATAATTATTTGTGCTAATAACTATCGTAACTCCTAATTGCCTATATTCATAATGTTATTCAACATAAGTATCTCTGTTATCACTATCTATGTTTACTTATATACTTTTATATCATAACGATTTTGAGCAATATAGTTTAATAACATATTTATTTCTTTAAATACTAGTAGTTATTGCTAAATTTTGTATTAATAAAGAACAACCAAAAATCAATTAAGATTAATTAAAAAAAATGGTCAATGTCATCATGAAGAACTCGTCAAGATAAGCATAAAACGTCAAATAAACTTTTCTCTGAGATCAACTAATGCCAAGATAGCGGTGTATAGGTTCAAGTAGGCAGTAGGGAACAGGGACTTAGTGGCAAAACCGACTCGGATCGCGGATAGGTTAGAAGACGGAAGCGGGAGCTTTGCTCCCGCTTTCGTCTTCGAGGTTATTTTTTTTATAAGAGCGGAAAAACTTGTTTGCAAAAAAATATTAAATACACTCGAATACGAGTTGAAGTATGTTCTTAGTTATGATTATGATATTAGGACTAACACAATTATGATATATCCCCATTATGAAGTAAACTGTTATGAAAAACCAAATTATGAGTTCAAGTCTGTTCTTAGTTATGACATTATGAAGAAACATTTTATGAAAACTGTTCGTTATGTGTTCCGATGATAGTAACAGAAATTTAGGAACAAAAAAGGTAGAAAGAAAAAATTTATGAAGAGTGATGATTATGATTACAAAGCGGTATTACTATAGAAAATCGTCACATCAAGTTTATATGAGCCAATATGGACCCCGACTAAACAAATTAAATCCTTTTTGCGATTATTTCTTTTTGGATATGATATAGAAAAGTTTCATCTCTCACTGATAATAAACCGTGTAATAAACCTCTGAATTAAAAAAAGAATCAGCCAGTATCAATATAAGCATTGTTCTGTCACGAATGATCTCTGCTTCCCATGAACGGAAAGTCATGAAACTTTTTTTATACGTTACATTATTATTCTAGCTTCCGCTTAGGATAGTTTTTTTATCCGACTGCGACGATTAATTAATTTTACTTCTCGAAATTCTAGCTGCTATATCTATCAGTGACGGGACGGGTATCAATGGCGGGCTTGCTATTACTATTCATTTTGATCCGGTGTGTGATATGATAACCTTTACAAAACGCATACTAAACGATAGAGCATAAAAAAATAATCGATTCTGATATGGGAACTCATCAGAATCAGTGCACATAATTCGTATTAAGGTGTACTTTGAATAAATGTACCAACAAAATTTCAACAAAAAAACGTCAAACATCAAAAGACTGACTCTCTTCTCTTTTTGTTTTTTTTTTAATGGGATGGCGTCGCGCTTTCATGCGTTCAGCCAAAAAGTCCATTTGAGTTTCTGCAAGATTACACGCTGAGTATTTGTCACGATACTGGTTTGTCAGCACGTCTATCATGGGACGGCCGCGACATACTCTTGATTTTTCTCGCACTATACCTATTGTTCTAAGTGATCTAATAAGAGAGAGACGGATAGTGCGAGAAAAATCGAGAGAGCTCGCGCGCCGTCGCGTGAGAGCCGTGCAGTATTTATATTTATCAGCAATAAACAGTGTATTAAAACACTATAGAACGGGCCTTTATAAACATTAAATATCAATCGCGTCAGTATGGCGCGTATATATATATCAGGCGCTATTATAACTTCCAGCACGGCTAGCACGCGACGGCGCGCGAGCTCTCTCGATTTTTCTCGCACTATCCGTCTCTCACTTATTAAACCACTTAAAACAAGAGGTATAGTGCGATAAAAATCGAGAATATGTCGCGGCCGTCGTGTGCTAGACGTGCAGTGGTTATATTCTCTTTGATAACTTCGTACTTCGCACCTTTCAAATAGGGGCTTGTCGGTGTTGCCGGGCTATAAGAGCTCGATGGTTGGAGGCTTACTATTCGAAAAGTTTAACTTGCTAGTACTTAAAAACTATAGCAAAGCTTGAGCATCAATTTATCCTTAGTTATCAGTCCTTTGTGTAAATAATTCGACTGTTCAAATTTAAGAAGTTATTATTTTATATAGCAACAATTGTTATACTTAGTAGAAAAAATAAGAAATCTTATGTTCTTAAGAATACATTTTAAGATAAGATAATATAAGATGTATTTGCAACCAAGTACCTACTTAAAACTAAGATACATGGACCCTGGAAGGGTGTAGCAACAATCAGGTTACTTATACTATTTAATTTACATATAGTTACTTTAGAAACTAACTAATATCGATAGGTACCTATTGATATTTATATAAAAAAAAATACAGGATTAATATACATAGGATTATCCACTGAACTTGGCACCCATTTAGATCTCAATTCTTTTGTTGGCGAAGTTGACAAGCACGAATATCCTTAATATTGAACTTGGCTCCCATTTTGACATTTATGTTTTTGGCGGGAATAATCTACACTTAAGCCATAAGCCTGTCACAGAATGGCGCGGCGGTCCATCGTAAACTTGTTATTAGCGGACAAATTTAATATTAAGCGCCACCGCAGGCCACAGCAGTGTGTTGCAACTTGCAGGCCTTGTAATAAATCTCTGAATTATAAAAATAATCAGCCAGTATAATTTTAAACAATGTTAAGTCACGACTCACCAAGGATCTCAGCTTCTCATGAACGGAAGAACATAAAATCGGTCAGATAAAAACAATCCTAAGCGGAAGCCTGAAATCTGAATAATAATCTACGTGATTATTATTCCGGCTTCCGCTTAGGATAGTTTTTATCCGACTGGGACAGTTCATATTTTTGATGTGATGTGATAACGACTTATAAATCGATGAACGCCGGCTGCACGCACGAAAAAGTGTGACGTCATTGTCCCGTTTCGAACTATTAACGCACAGCCCAAACCACTGGCTCTATAAATTCCAAATTTGGTACGTAGTAACTATTACATAATCTGTGACGTAGGTTCCGTATAAGGCCTATGGCGTAAACATTTTGTACAAATTTCAAAATTGACTTTAAAGTCAGGCTTTTACTGAATGTCAAAGTTCCCAATTCAAAAGCACTAAAGCGTACCCTGGGTCTCAGCAGGCTAGGGGTGCACTACGAAAGGATTTTTCAAATTTCACCCTCTAAGGGGGTGAAATGGGGGTCCAAAGTTTGTATGGGGAAACAAGATTAGATTTACTATTTTATTCGAAACTTCACAGGAGTATTCATAACGATAAATGAGTAAATACGTGTTTCAGGTTTTTTGACCATTCAACCCCTAAAAGGGGGAAATGTGGTGACAGTCTCAAAATCAACATGGGTATCGGTTTTATGGTTTTTTGGGTCGCTGATTAAGAAAAAAACACGATTTTAAAATCCAACGTGGTGGACGTGAAATACCACTCCCCTGTTGTATTGGGGTGCGATTGGGTTGAAATGTCTAAATATAAATACCTATTGGTGTCGTTTTTATGGTTTTTTGTGGCGTACAACAAAATAATGATAATTCAGTGATAACATTTGGTCCTCATCTGTGCCCCCGCCAAGTCGTGCAAAACTTCGCAGCGACACGGCCGTACCATCCTTGTCTCGAAGCAGTTCAGGCCATTTTCGACCCCCCTATAACTTCGTTGTGGATAAAACTAGAAGCCTGAATTTTCAATAACCAATCACGCATTGTATAAACACGATATATTTCAAATTTCATTCAATTTGAACCAGTATAGTTTAAGAATTATAACTAGTCAAAGTTTCTTAATTTTGTCACTCACTGACTCACCGATCATCAAAAGTCTAAGGCATTTCTAGCAGACATAGAAGCTTCAAATTTAGAAAACAATTAGTGTTTAGTGTATAATCAAGGGAAAACTAAAAAAAAAATTGCAATTTCAGTCCAGTTTTCTAGATACACCGACTGCATACATTACTTTGTAATCCGATACAAATATATAGGATTACAAAGTTACATTTGCAGTGAATGGGACAAAAAATTAAAAAGCAAGAATGGGGCTGCATTCATAATTTGCAGGTATGTATGGATAACACATTAACCTACAAAAAGAAGTGAGATCCCATAAAAAACCTTTCCATGTAAAAAAGAGGCCAAGTCTCGAAACTCTTCCACCGTAAAAAGTTGTGAGAGGTTTCGGAGAGCCAAGTCTCAGGCATTCTTTATTTGCTTGCTAAATAAAATTTTGTGACTTGGCAATCACACAATTTTACTTAGTTTTAGGTATAGTCGAGGAATGAAAAGGTTGACCACTTTTCGGCCTTATTTCAAAGCTGTTAAGGTCCAAAAGTGGTCAACCTTTTCGTTGCGCTTCTGTACCTATGAAAAATCCATAAATGCAGTAAAGTTGTGTGATTGCCAAGTTGTAGAATTTTATTTAGCAAGCAGATAAAGAATGCCTGAGACTGCTCTACGAAATATCTCACAACTTTTTACGGTGGAAGAGTTTCGAGACTTGGCCTCTTTTTTACATGGAATGTTTTTTATGGGACTCAATTTTTAATTTTTTCTTCTTCAGGGAAATCGCCGTCATGGCTGTCAGCTGTCAGTGACGTCAAAATGGCGGATTTGCTTTGTCCTTGACCTATTAATAATTTCGATCCGGTCTACGGTAGACCTTTACGAAACGCATACCAAATGTTAAAGCATAAAAGAATAATCGACGCGACGTGATCCTGACACGTTTGCGCGCTGTTACCAATTACCAACTATTCATCATCTTATATAATCAGTAAAATCTAATTTCGGACACTCCGATCGCACTTAATGACAGACTGAGACAGTATACGAACTTCGAGATTCGACTTTCGTGGTAGCGTCGCAGCTCCGAAAAATCCAGCTCATACTCTCGTATTATTTTTTATACTTGTATATTAACATTAATTTGGACATCGTACGTAATCTAGGTATAACACTTTCGCTTAGCTATGGAATCAAACAATAAGGCTCTCGCTCGCTTGATTAGGACGATAGCTTGGCCAATCACTTCTCCACCCACTCGGCGAGTGAGCAGAATAAAAAGTTAAAAACAAACACGAATTCGCGTAGCGGAACGTCCAAATAGCAATGATAGCATAATGTATGTATCGGGTACAGTTTTGATGAAAATACAATATAGTACCACCTAACTGGACTGGAGAGACGGACACGAAATACCATTAGTTTAACAACAAGTGTTATGGTTAGGAGGGCTGACAAATCATATAGAATTTTCTAAACGTAATGTCCCGTTCTTCCGCTTTCTTGAAAGATTCTGTAATCTGTTTTGTTTGCACTATGTGGCGAGTAGAAAGAACACAGCCGTGCGGTGACGTAGGCGGGCGTCCGCCCGCAACCGCCTGACGCGACGTGATCCTGACGCGTTTACGCGCTGCCACCAATTACCTAGTTACTTGGAAAGTCTACTATTCATCATCCTATTGGTAAAGTACTACGTATACTATCAACCCAGTAATTAAAGTATTTATCTATTCAGGTGTGACTTTTACAGCTCACGCTTTAGGGTGTGCATAGGCCCTAAGATTTTGATTGAGATTAATAGAACCGAAATTCAGAAATAAAACGAGAGATAATATCACAAAATAAAGATATATTATAGTTCTATACATGTACATAAAATATGAAAAATAAACAATATGATTAATTTCTACGTTACATCAAGGACTTGTGATTGTGATTTGTAACATAATTTATAAGGTTTTTTTTTTAATAACTTCGGTGATGCAACCGCCTGCTAGGTTATTCTGTAACTTGTTTTATCCTCACCTCACCCGTTACCTCTAATATATGTTGACGCCGTGATTCGTAGTAACTAAGCGTAATCAGATATCTAGTTTAGAGTGAGGTGAGGCGAATGAACGCGTTCAGAATAACAGCCCTGCACCGACGTTCGTAAAAACGCTCTACTCGTCTCGTCCAGCCATTTGATGTACCTACAGTATAGTTTTCATACAACAACAGCATAATATCTTACATTAAAGTAAGTACATAATGTTCACTAGTACTAAGCAAAAAGTGATAATAGTATTTGTAATTCTGAGGGAATTTTAGTTACAGAAAGTTTGTATTTTATTTATAAAGGTAGGTAACATAAGGTAAACGGCCCAATGTTGGACATCTTTGACATTTTATCTTGAAAGTGTCCAGTATTAGCTCAGCGTCAAGCAGTGGGGCGATTACTACCTTTTGTCTTATAAAACGCTTATCATATTTTGACATAGAAAGAGATGTGTCAAGATTATAGACTTTGCGCTAAGTGACGCATCAGGCTTCAGCTAATTACAAAGTTTTATATTTGGATAGATGTATACATTCCTTATATATATTATATTTATATTGTAAGTATGCATACAATATCGCTAAGTACCTACTTACTTGCTAATAATCATTTTTCATTTATGCTATCGTTCTCATAAAAGCTATCTACATTTAATGGAATTAGGTACCTATTTCCAAATATTAACGTGATCATAATTATTAGAAGCTTTTTTATATAGGTAAACGTGCTGTCGTAATGGAGAAAGGCTTTTTGTATTTTGGACGTTGTGAAAATACGAAGAGGCTTTCTTACCAAGCCAACTTATCTTATCGTCTATATTTTTATATAAAACAAGTTGCTGCAGCAGGCCGATACGATAAGCAAAACACTTTTAGGTATACAATTTAGTAATTCCTTAAACATAAATTTATACTATTCATACATTTCATACGTTCGTGAACTATTAAATTTCATTAAAAGCCCATTGTATGTTATCTACCTACTCATTAGTTCTAGCATACTAATATATGAAAATAATCATAAGATTAATTGATAGAAATAAAAGTACGAGGTCACTTTAGTTGTGCGAAGTAAATAGCTGAGAACGAATATCGTTTATTCTTTATAGATACGATATCATTTTACATAAGTGTCACCGATTACCAGCCCCACGTGGAAGTGTCAGCGCGCAGCGCGGCGCGCGGCGGCTGTCGGGGCGCATCACCAGGATCATACAAGTATCCTATTAGCTCGTGGTCTTCACTCCAGCGGGCAGTAGGGGTTTACCAAATTTTACCGTTTTGTGACTCTTATTCAAATCATTGCTTGACGGTCATTCGAAACTTTTATTGGTTCTGAAATAGGGCCCAGTTGTTTACAAATATAATATATAGTTTACAGAGTATGATTTCGGCATAATTATGTTTTTAACCTATGTAATATATATCATTATATTAGGAATATAACGATTGGTCGATCTAAGTGGCGGGCCCGGGCCACACAGACATATATCTAGGTAGATCATACGATCACGCAATAATGAACAAATGTACCAAAATTCCAAAATTTTCGGTTGAATCCATATAAAATATTATCCAACTTTGAATGAATAGTTTTTTACTCACTAGGCTAGCATGCCAGGCCCTATTGAATGCTTTGGAGATATCGAGACATGGCAAAGGTTGATTTAGAAGGCAGTCCAAATGAAGCTTTCTGTATGTATTCTGTATGTTGTCTGTCTTGGTTGGCAACTGGCACGCTGCGCACGGTGCCGGTGCTGATACAGATTGCGGTACATGCGATGTCTACTTACATATATGTCTAGCCGGACTAGTCGAGCCCGATTCTCTACCTGTTCGCTCATTACTGCCAGTGGAATGGAACACAGGAAAACTAATATTCCCATTTATCCGAATATACGGTCGGAATAATAAATAATTCCAGCGAAGCAGATATGGGAGATCTAACCTGAATAACCCACCACCATGATTGACTAGTATATATATTATAGTTAGAACAGCAACTCGAGTTGCGAACACAAACGAATTTTCACTCGTATTATTACTATCTCTACCAATGTTTATTTTGAAACAATAATAATAAAATTGTAATGCAAGTATTAAGTAATCTCAAAAATAACTAATATAACGAAATATAATTCTATAAAAATATAAATGTATTGCACAGACATACAATAGAAATATAGGAATGTGAATAAGTAGATATATTATTATGTTTAAAAGGATCAAATGAAGTATCCATGAATCTTGCTTATCATTCACGCACCAATATAAGTAACGCTCCGCTCCTTAAACGCGGTTATGTTTGGCAGCGATTTCAAACAACATAATTAAATTGATTGCACAGCTGCACAGCTCTCCGCGCGGCAGCCCCAGTCGGAGCGCTCTTCATGCTCGGGCATGCCAATTGCCAACACATTGCGCGAGTATACTAAGCGCTCATATGTATACGCGCCAAGCAACGCACCATTGTTTGATTTGAAGTTACTTTACCACTTTAGTTTACTTTACTTTAAAATTGTGCGGCCCCAGCCCAGGCCCGATTGATTACACGTAACCGTTAATCGGCTCCTTTAAACATGTCAGTAGTTACAAGATAATTCCAAATACTATTCACCAGACCTACTGGCGCTTGACAATTGTGCAACTTAGTTGTGCAAGCTGTACATACTTAGACAGAATACGTTTTTATTTCATTGATTTATTGACCAACAAAAAAACACATGAAAAATAAAAATGACGAGTTTTTCGGTTATTTACACTTTTTTACATATCGAAATCATGACTTTTATACCCAATTTTGCCAGGGATACCTGGTTTTCTTCTACATTTATATTTAAAAAACCTATTTTTTTTCTCTATAAACAATACTTTCGTCTTAACAATTTTATTTTACCTGGTCAGATTTGTTTTTTTTTTCATACTTTTTGACTAGGATAATTGCAAATTTTATTAATGTTCATGACATATATTGAGGCAGATTAAAGTATGATCAAACATTGATTGTTGTCAGGAAAATTAGTAGTGACATCTGCTCGCCACTTAACGACCACGACCGTCCTGACAAGAACGTATCGACCAAGAAGAAGAAATTAGTAGTAAACTTACTCAAACAATTAAATAATTTTTACCTTAAAGACAGAGTACAAATATTGTATGTGTTTACATATAGTTACACCTAGAATAGGACTCGAGTGAGTTGCATTGCAGTTCATAAGTATGTGTATTTTCCCACCAAAATTCTGAACTGGATTAACTAAAAATAAAATAAGACTTGAAATTTTATATACTCACCTTAAAAAAGGGTTCTTTGAAATTCATTCATTACGCTTATTTGAAATTTACTAGGCTTTCAAAATCGCAATGAAGAAGTGACTGAATAGAACGATAACTATCTGTGAATCTTTATTCTGGGGACAGACTAACGAGAAATGCCATTAACTATCGCGACAATGGACTTTATAGGTAAAGGTACGGCCACACTATTTCTCTGAATTGTTATGTTATGAATTGATTTGAAAATGCGATGCGACACGTGTTGAGTAGGGTAGGTACTTGCCTGACAGGTGAAAACCGCAATTTGCGTTTTAAAAGTTTTATTTAACTTCACAATCTTCACATTCACATGTATGTTAACTTCAGATCTTGTAATTTCGATTTCGAATTCATGGGAGAGCAATTGGGTGGACATAGGAACTCTTTAAAAGAACAATGCAACGCATTCGAGTTTTTAGGCTAGTTTATAACTAAATATTGTTAGCTTAGCCGTTAGCTCAGTTCGAATAGATTCTTGAGTTTTTTTGTTTGGTTTTATGATTGGTGTAAATATATAATTATTCTCTACGACTCAACTGTATGAAATCAATCAATTGTTCTGATGTATAGTTCACTTTACTGTGATATATCATAATATATTCATATACATACTGATATATTTTGCAATTGCATTAGAAAAGTTTCTCGTTGTTTCGATAAATGACTGTCATATATAAAGTCGCCGTCAGTGGAATTTGCTAACTATGTAAACAAACCGCCATCGTGGAAGACAATTTCAATATTACGTTTTGTTTACATAGTTAGCAAATTCTATTGACGGCCACTTTAGATATTCTTTAATACATTCTCCCGAAAAATATTCTTACATCTTTTTAAACTATTCCTAACATTATCAAGTTTTTCAAATACAATAAACCAAATTATATTGAAGATTAATTGTGTTTTTATGGCGACATTGCCGTTACTATTCGACTGTTACAGATTTTGCGAGATTTCGCGGGCAATCAACATTGCAATTACGTAAAACAGCGATATGGTACGCGAGCAGTTGCATTGGGATGACAGTGAGGACCCCTTGCAAGCAGTCCACAGTCTTGGGCACCTGCAAGCAGCGGGACGCGAGCGACATTGTCTCCTCGTCGGCTTCCTCGCACACGACGATGGGGCGGCCCTGCCGCGCCGTCACCTGCTGCAGCGCGTTCATGCACTTGGTGTGAACGGGGTCTCTCATGACGATCATCACAACTGGCATAGAATCGTCTATTAATGCTAAGGGCCCATGTTTCAATTCGCCGGCCATTATGCCTTCGCTATGCATGTATGTCAACTCCTTTACCTTAAGTGCTCCTTCCAGGCATGTAGCAAAATTGTAACCGCGCCCCATTATTAGTAAAGAGCGTTGACGATATAGATCTTCCGCAAGAGCTTTCACTTCAGTATCCAGGGCCAATACTTGCCTAATCTTGCTTTCCAATTCATGAAGCCCCGCTATAATGTCAGCACGACGTTTTTGTAGTGAAATACGATCCTCACTTATAACCAAGGCAAACATGACGAGAGAGACAAACTGTGAAGTGTACGCTTTGGTTGACGCTACACCGATTTCAGGGCCAGCATTAACATGCACACCACAGTGTGACTCACGGCAGATGGAGCTGCCAACAGTATTGGTGATTCCCACAATTAATGCACCATGACGTTTGCAGTATCGCAGAGCCATCAGGGTATCAGCAGTTTCTCCAGATTGTGAAATGAAGAAACATACATCATCACGAAATACTGGAGTATTCCTGTCCAAAAAATCAGAAGCAAGTTCAACCATGACTGGAAGCTCAGTAAGTTCCTCCAACAACTGACGAGTTGCCACAGCACTGTGGTAGCTAGTTCCGCAAGCTATCAACATCAATCTGCGGCAGCGTTTAATCTCAGGGATGTAATCCTTGATGCCTCCTAAGGTGACAGTCCCATTAGCAAAGTTGAGTCTACCCCTCATAGTATTTACAATTGACTCGGGCTGCTCAAAAATTTCTTTTTGCATGAAATAATCATAGTTGCCTTTCATTATTTGTTGCAATTCCAATTTTAAAGTCAAAATTTCTCTTTGATGGGGATCATTGCTACTGCCCGACAGACGGTGAATACTGAGGACTCCATCTTTGATGTGTGCAACATCATCATCCTCAAAGTAAAGGACTCGGTTTGTATGTTCAATTACTGCAGATGCATCAGATGCAAAGAAATATTCTACCATACGTTCCTCTTCAGGTTGAAACTGGGCATGGCTGTCGACACGTGGAACAGTAGGCACAACCCCCCTGGTTGCTTTGTTGTTGGTGTACATGATAGGGACATGGTCGCTGGTATTATGGTGATGCATTTTAAGGCCCACTAGCAGAGGGCTGCCTCTACGGGTAGCAACACACTCATTAGGAAAATACCGTGATTTGAAACACAAAGCAAATGCGCCCTCTAGCTGCTGAATTACCTGTTCAACTAGTTCCTGGAAGTTGTAGTCCTTGTGCTGGTTGTAAAGGTGATGTACCAACTTGGCAATGGCTTCAGTATCGGTTTGTGATTCAAAGACATATCCCTTCTTCTCGAGGAAGGTTTTGACTGCCTTGTAGTTAGTGATGATACCATTGTGGATGACGACGAAGGCGTTGTCTTCGCCCGAGCGCTGCGGATGCGAGTTGATGGCACTCGGCTCGCCGTGGGTAGCCCAGCGGGTGTGAGCAATGCCGCAATGAGACTCTAAGCTGTCTTCCATGCACAGGTCCAAACTGCGCTCCTGCAATACTTCTTCAAGAGCCGCTACCTTGCCGCTGTTTTTTATCACGGCTATATCTTTCTGGTCTACGGAATCGATCGCGACGCCCGCACTGTCATAGCCACGATATTCTAAGCGTTTAAGACCAGTAACCAGCAATTCCAAAATTTCTCGTTTGGTCTTCGGTGTTAAGTGATTAATGTATGCAAATATTCCGCACATTGTTATCGGAGAATTAAAACGACTCGACTGAACGAAACGACGACTCGCGAGAGACTGCGATCAACAAAACATAAAACTGATATTGAAGGCCTACGTGTATTGCTCCTACCACTAATGAGTTACTTTCACTTGCGGCAAAGCACACGTCATCGTGTTTCGTTATCACAGACACAAGTTACTGGAAAATTATAGCGGCAAACTTTTCTGCCGATGTAGAGTAGTTACGTGTTTGTCAAATTGACGTTCAGTCAGTCATAGCGACAGAACACAAGACTATTTTTCTTTTGAAAAGTAAAACATTCGTGTAATTTATTAACGTTTAGTTGCAAGAAAAAAATAATACAACAAGCAATATTATTTGTTTCCCTTTATATAATGAAATGAACAATATCATGGGAAAACTATATCCTAATCATGACATGATAGAATTAGAAGAATTACCACAGAAAACTAGCGCCGTTGGCAGTGTTGGCATTGCTGTGTCAAACAAATGCATTGCCGAGTTGAGTTTTCGGTAGCACATCTCTATTTGTTAGAAATTAAGGTGCATTATGTGAATGTATGTGTAATGATGTGTTATCCGAATAAATTCCTATTTTATTCTAATATAATACGATTTAGTACAGTCGATATTGTCTAACCTCGAAATCCCGGGGAGTTTGATGAAATTTGGTACGAATGTTCGTTGAAAGCCCTGTTTTTGTCTCCCAAAAGTCCCCGGCAAAGAGTATAATAAGTATAATTATGTAGTCCCCGGGTTAGGACCTCGTAGAACGGCCGCCATCTTGGAAAATGTACTCAATTCGTAACATATGATTCGTAAGAAATTCTCGTTTTGTTCGAAAACTACGTACTTACTCTATGAAAACATGGTCTAAGTGTAGGCGCGCACGAGCAACTTTGTCGCCAGCAACAGTACATCTCTCTTTTTCTCACTTCGAGCGTGCGAAAGAGACAGATGTACTGTCGCCGGCGACAAAGTTGCTCGTGCGCGGCTGCGCGCCTACACTAAAGCAATATTAAAGTTGCAAAGTTGCATAAATTCTGCACAAGCCTGTTAGTACACAGCCTTGATGAGAAAAACGGTCTTCATGTAGAAAAATGCATCCACATGTGAGATTGTCCCTCAATGTCGTTCCAGGGAAGATTCTCCGAATATGAAGCTCGGGAGAAATTCAAATCCAGTTTGGTTTACACAATAGGATATGAACTAGGTACATTAATATTAACATTTTACCCGACTGAATGGATTAAATTGTTCGTTAAGTATTGATAGTTTGCTACCACCTTCCAAGTCAAGATGCTAGATTAATTCCAACAAAATATGAGGTGGTTTAATGCCGACTGTACACATTGGGCCAACGTTGGCGCATGAGCAGGAGGCAGCTATGCGTTAGAAGGAGGGCTATAACTCGATCTCTTTCGTTTATATAGCTGCCTTCTGTTCACGCGCTAACGTTGGCCTAAGGTGTACAGCCGGCATTTAGATTTCTCTTCATGCCGACAATGTGTTCGCACACATAGAGTTAAAAAAAAAATGGTACCAACTTTCATCAACCTCCCCAGTTTTTCGATGTTGGACAATATCGACTGTACCTACTATTAGGCGAGAGCGTTTTAATATATGCGCCTTATAGGCGCGACCAGAAGAGCGATCGCGGCGGACTGCATACGTGATTTCGGCCCGTGTGGAGTTGCAGGCTGCGTACTGAAAAACCCGTCACTCTGGACAAACTGACCTTCCTCGGGCGGCAGGACTGCCATATTCACCTTTGGGGATGCACTTTAGGCCTGAATCACACTGGCGCGGCCTGTGGTGGCGGTCAATAGTAAATTTGACAGCTAATGTCAAGTTTACCATTGACCGCCACCATAGGCCGAGCCAGTATGTTTCAGACTTGCATGTTTAGACTGTTCTGTCCGCGGCGGGTCATTAGGCCTGAATAACACTGGCGCGGCCTGCGGTGGCGGACAATAGTAAAATTGACAGCTATTGACAAGTTTACTATTGACGGTCGCGGCCAGGCCGCGCCAGTCTGTGAGAGGCCTTAATAGGCCAGTCAATATCAACACAAAAAAAGGCAAACCCTGTGCTACCCCCATGGTGCTCAAAAAACTGGGAAATTTTGGCACTTGTTTCAGGTCATCCTAAAAAACTACTCTAAAGAAGCGTTTTTCGAGTATGCTTGCTTTTAATCTAATAAAGCTAACTTAACTAAATTTGCTACAATTTGAGCGTAATCCTAGCACTCTAGGTCCACTGGTTGCAGAGATACAGCTAGTCAAATGTGGCCAATTTAAAAAAAAAGTGTACATGCTATGTTTTCAACCACTGGTAAAACGCAGCTGTGGTTTTTGATGAATACCCAGAAAATGCAGCTATGAGGAGCACTAAATCAGCTGAACGCCTGTGACGCTCTGCTTCTCTCTCCTGCAGTGACATTTTGTTTGATAAATCAACACCCATCAAAGTGCCCCAAGCAAAACTGCTTTCAAATGAATCCAACAAACGCCGACTGATCACCATGATGCGTACTGAATTTGAGAGGCTGGGTATCAAGATCCACCAATCTCAAGTAGACGCCGATGCCGTTATAGTGAGGACTGCCCTTTCCAAGAGCTCATACATATTTCGATCAAGTTTTTATTATTGGGGAGGACGTGGACCTACTTGTCCTTCTTAACGGCTTAAGTTCTGGAGAGACGACCGTGTACTTCCAGAAAGGCAGCAGAGGTGGTTCAAACTGCATCCAATATCCAGTAAAATTGAAAAATGCAGGTTCAACGCGGGATGGTTTTATTTCTGCATGCCATCAGTGGGTGTGACACAACCTCGGCCCTTTTCTGGCAAGGCAAGATGAAGTGGTGCAACGTCCTCAAAAAAAACCCCGACTGGATAGACCTCGCCAGCATTTTCCTTGATACAAACACAAGGAAGAAGTAGGAAATGCTGGCGAGAAGATCTTGATGAAACTCTACTGAGGAGATAAGGGAACACTGACTACCCTGCGATACTCAGCATTTGTAAAATCGACAGTAACGGTCAAAGTCAACCTTGCTCCTCCCCACAACACACTACAGAGGCTGCAAAATATAATTCTTGGAGGACCTACCACCAAGTGCAAAAATGGTTAGGGGTTGATAAAAACCCGTGTGACTGGGGATGGGCGAACAGTGAACAAGGTCTTATGCCTGTCCCCTTGCCTGTTTAATGCCCTTTTGCCACGGGCGAAATTGCAACAACGCCATCCCTATCGTCCTGGACGAGGAGGACGAGGATGTGGACGACCCAACACCATATGCCAACCCGCACCTCCTCCAGAAAACATTCTTGCCCGTTTTTTTAAATAAATAAAGACCAATTTCTTCAGTACAATGTTTTTATTATTTAGCCAAAATCCGATATTTTACTATTTTATTGTTTTTAACCTTTTCAGCGCCAAGAGCCACTAAAGTGGTCGAGTGCTGTCGTGCCCACCACGCCAACAACCCATAAAAACGTCGGAATAAAGTTGTACTTTGATCATGAATAAAATCTATCTACTTAATCATGTTTTGCACAGCACTACGAGATTCGTCATTTTTGATAAGGCAACAGCTCTTGGCGTGTGAATGATCACTTCATTCAAATATGAGAGCGTTGAAAAGGTTAAAAGAAAATATGAGGCCTAGAGGCACCCCTTTGTTATTAAATTGAAGCTAATTTAATTCCCTACAGTTCTTTTTCTTATGACTTTTATCTATGAGTGAGTATTAGTTTAGCCAATACGTGTCTTAGAAAATGACCCTACAACAAAATGTACACTTTAAAAAAAAAATGGCCCACCTTTGACTAGCTGTATCTCTGCAACCAATTGACCTAGAGTTAAGCTCAAATTGTAGCAAATTTAGTTAGCTTTATTAGATTACAAGCAGGCATAGGTACTTGAAAAACGCTTCTTTAGGGTAGTTTTTTAGAACGACCTGAAACAAGTGCCGAAATTTCCCAGTTTTTCGAGCACCATGGGGGTAGCACAGGGTTTTCAGGGTTGCAAACTTGGGTGTAAACTACTCTCAATGAGCCTACCAACATAGATATAAAAAAATCGTAGATAAGTACCTGCGCGTTTGCGCATCATCGCGTCACTCCGCCGCCGAGTGATTTCGGCTCGTGTGAACAGTTGCAGGCTGCGCTACGTCCGGCAAAACCAAGCTCGGACGTTACTAGGTTCTCTTTGGTTTTCCTCGGCAATCTGCTATGCTTACCTATGGTGAGGATGCGGACCTAGGCCGCGTACAGACGTCTGAGCGCGGCGGACTGCCGAGGAAGGTCTAAGTACAACATAGTGGCTATATTCTCTTTGGGTCTAAGGGAATCTGTAAGGAAGTGATAAGGAATGACCAAGGTTTTGGCGCCTTGTGGCTAAATAAATGTGTTAGCGCCCTTGCAGACGCGCTGAATTTCAACCGCTTCAGGCTGCACAAGTGCAATTTGAATGCCGTTGACTTTATAAGATGCACGGTTGTAGCGCAGTTTGTACAGCCGAAATACACGTCAGTGTAGGTACTGCGCAGTTTCGATGCAAGTTATGCCAGTTGCAAAATAACTGCATTCAAACGCACATTTGCCGTCGGGAAGCAGCTGAAATGCCCGCCCGAGTTTTGTCTTGCCCACGGTGCCAGAACACCTATGTGTAGCTGTCTACGTCACCATACTTTTAGTTTTAACTCGGGTTCTTATTCTATTCTCTTATGGCCGGTTCCAATAATCAATCCACCGATAGTTTTCCTTACCAACAATTTTACATTTTGACACATTTTCTACGGGTACCTAATCTGTCAAAATGTATCTGCCGGTAGGGAAAACTATCGGTGGATTGATTATTGGAACCGGCCATTAGGCAAAAGTAGTATAGGCGCGTATAGGTGTCACATTCGTAAGTGTAAAATGGCATTCAAAAGGTTCAAGAGTTAAATAAAAAACAAAAAAATATACCAGTAGCTTCTTTATTGGTTTATCGGGATCAAAGGTCTTTACAAAATTATTGAAAACACATTATAAATTTACATTAGCAAAAGTGAGTTTTGTGTAGTAGGTATGTAATAACTTGTAAAACTACAATAATACAATTTGAAGAGAACTATATAATGGATTTATTGCTTTGAATTATTAAACCCTACACCACGATAGTCCAAACTTAAGTTTAGAAAATTATAAATCTGATTATTCTTTATATCACTAATAAGGCTGATAGCATGATTACATTTACGTCCCGCATAACGCATTGTGCTACTCGCACTTACGCACTTGCTAGTGAAGGACGAATGCTTTACGTCCGACATAAAGGCGATCATGCTAGCTAGGCAACAGAGCGTAACATTCAATTATCTACAGCGCAGGTACACATTCCCAATCGAAGACGTTCGACGTCTCGTGAGCCTATTTACTCAGTAGTCAACTACAGGGGACAGATTTATAATCAACGAACCCTTTGCTTTCTATTCGTGATCTCGTCAACTTCGTCTATTCCGCCACAACAGAATGCAACATTTCATCAAGTAACATTTTTTAAACGTTACTTAATTTTTTTATACATACTTATTCCACTTAGTCCACAACAAATTTCTAAAACTAGAAAACAAAAAACATATGGAGGTAGACGATGAAATACAATAAACAGCCATATTTATATCCAATAAATATTTGAGTCATAACACACGACATCTAGCAATTGGACAGAAAATAGTTCACTACTATCATAATAGGTCTATTATGTTCTAGCAGAGTCTTTGACGAGACAGTGTTCAATATTATAAATGAAGATGTATATATATATTTAAAGAAACTTTGCACTTAAACATACAGGTTAGCGAATTTAACTGAGTGACGTGGTTTAAAAATTCAACCACAATTCCATTGGTTTTCCTTCTGAACTCTTTGCGATGAAAAAACAAAACGTAACGAGCTTGTAGATATGGAAACTCAAACTTTGCGAGCAACTTACGACTAAAATAATCACAAATATATAAACTTAACATGTAAGCGTAACTAAAACGAATTAACTTTAAGAATATCGTGCTATGATAAATGCATAATCGAGGGATGAGCGTGATGTCACCAGTGAAGAAGCTCCGATGAGAAAGGGATGCTACGAGGGAGGCGGCGGGGGTCGCGGGGCACGCGGGGGAGACCACAACCGAGCGGAGGAGCACGACATAACGAGGCGATGCGCAGCGGACCTTGGTTATCGGCTGCAGTATTGCATTTGATGTGCTCCATAGTTATTTCTTCTTCTGGGCCTTCTCGGCGGCCTTGGTGATTTTTCCAGTGGTTACTTCTTTAAAATTCACACTCTGTAAAAAAGACTAGTTAGTTACTTGGTCAAGTGTAGTCCGCCAGTCGGTGCGGGGCAGGTCGGAGAGTACGAGAGGTGTACCTTGATAACGCCGACGGCGACGGTCTGGCGCATGTCGCGCACAGCGAAGCGGCCGAGCGGCGGGAACTCCTGGAACGACTCCACGCACAGCGGCTTGGTCGGCACCAGCGTCACGATGGCCGCGTCGCCAGACTTTATCGACTTCGGGTCCACCTCCGTAGTTTTCCCTGAACGAATTTCACAATGAGTAATAAATAGCCAAAATGGAATTTATAATAAATCCACGTTTACGCTGTAGAAGCGCCAGTTCTAGACAGTTCATTGGAATAGTGTTGCCAATGCAGGGTTCAAATCATACTGGGCAACTCACAATCAAGTAATAATTGGTTGGTGAATAAAGCCCGCTTTATGGGTGAAAATCAAAAAAAATGTACATAGTTAAGGGCCTTAATCTAATCTACGCTTTAAGTTTTCTCAGTTTAGTAACGACAATTACCCATACTTTTTTTGATTTTCACCCTTATATAGATCGGATAAAACATTTATTGGTAACTTACCTATGTCAAAAAAAGTCCTTAAAAAGGTTTACCATAGAATAATTTCTCCACAAGTAAAGTTGAAAATACACGAAGGTTTTCCTTACGACAAAAAAGGCGAACTGAACTGGTTGGAGTGATTACATATATCCAACTGTTGGATTCCAACAAAAGCAAAAAACAACGCGTACCGGTCCGGCGGTCGCACTTCTCCTTGATCTCGGCGAACTTGCAGGCGATGTGCGCCGTGTGGCAGTCCAGCACGGGCGTGTAGCCGTTGCTGATCTGGCCCGGGTGGTTCAGCACTATCACCTGCACACGACACACGGACTTCACACACACCGGTAAGTAATCAATCACCTTCAGAGCCCACTAAGGTGCTCGAAGGGGTCCTCGGTGCTACACCACGTGTCATCAAACTCGCATACTGATGCTAAACTTCTACCTACATAATAACCAAAAGAAGATTTAAAAAATCTCATGATGTTAACTAAAAGGCCGCAATTTTCACGCAACACCTATAGGTGTTCTAGGCGTCGAAAGGGTTAAAAGTGAATAGATAAGTACTTATTAAACAAGTAATGTCAGGTAACGTATACCTATACTATAGACCTAGACAAAACGAGTTTAGATAACCACTTAATTAGTTTCGTACACGCAACCAGTAGGTAATGCGCATTCAATATTGTGCAAGGTGCATTCAAATTTTAATGACGCTTGCGTCTTGGCGGTAACCATTGTATTTATTCTTACAATGCCACATAATTTATTTTCCTAATTAGGCTGTAATTTAAGTACCTTGCTTAAACTAAAAGATGATTGGGAATTGCGACTAAGCAGTTCACTAATGACAAAATTAAAGAGGTAATTTAGAGGCCGCGGAGGCAATAAGATGACACGGGTTGTAAAGTAGTGTTGTGAGTTATGGGAATGGTTATGGAGGTATAAGTAGGCATAGGAAGTGGCGGTGCGACGGCGGGTGAACAACCTGCGCCGTGAAGTCGGCGGCGCCCTTGGGGGGCGCGTTCTTGGAGTCGCCGGCCACGTACCCGCGCCGCAGCTCCTTCACCGACACGTTCTGAAATGCACAAAGCTGCCTTCACTTTCTATTGCATCACCCTAATTAACTATTTCAACGCGAGCAACCTTGATCTATATTATTGTGAAATCAGCATAGCCAACTTATTTAAGAGCTACTTTCAAATGCCACTCATTTTCATGTAGGCATTGTATTACTGTCAGGAATCCAAATGAACAACTTGGACACACCCACGCTTCACTAAGTATCTAAGATTATAATAATCTGCCAAGTGGGACTAGCTAGCGGGGCGACTCCCACTAGTCCCTACCAACTTACTTAGGGCGCTAGACCGACGTCTATCGCACTAAATAGGTAGGTACAGTCAGCATCATATAGTTGGTAGCAACCAAAGTAGCCAAATACACTCGCGGTCAAAGAAACCGGGTCAGTGACGAAAACCTCAATATTTTGTAAATCGTTGGTCGTATCTGCATGAAACTAACTCTGTTTTATAGAGAATTTAATATCCTTCTAAATCCAACCTTCAATGTTCTACGTAGTAACTGGAAAAAGGTTTAATTGAAAAAAAAAAGACCAATTGGGTACTTATTTGAAATTGCGTTCGTTTTACTTTTGCTTGTTTTTAAGCAATTATTTTCAATCTGTCAAAGAACTATGATAAAAGGCTGTCATTGTTTTATTTTGTGGTCATTCTTGAATGTCTATCATGCCGCTAACACGAGATGAATGTACTCGTATCATCACTATGTTAGAGAAGAAGGAAGAAGTCAGAGGTATACAGCGAGAAGAACAGGTGTGTCACTTTCTACAGTGCAGCGAGTCCTCCAACGTTACCTACAAACTGGGCAGAACCTTAGAAGACCAGGAACCGGCAAAACAAGATGTACTACAGCTAGAGAAGATCGATTTATTGTTACAACCATGCTCCGAAATCGGCACCTCACAGCAGTTGAAGTGAAAAATCAGCTTTTAGAGACCCGAAGGGACGGCATCAGCGAGCGGACTGTCAGGCGGCGGCTCAAAGAAGCAAATTTGACCCCACATAGGCCGGCCAATGGCCCAAAACTTGAAAGAATACATCGAACAGCAAGACGACTTTATGCCCGCGATCACAGATACTGGGGTGACGAAGATTGGGCAAGAATTTTGTTTTCCGATGAATCCAGATTTATGCTCTATGCAAATGACGGGCGGCAAAGAGTTTACAGACGGCCTGGTGAACGTTTTATTCCAGCATGTTTTGAGGAAAAAGTGGCGTTCGGCGGTGGGTCAGTCATGGTTTGGGCTGGAATCTCTTCAGAGAGTCGCTCGGAGTTAGTTTTAATAGAAAATGGATCATTAACGAGTGCAAGATATGTAGAAGAGATTCTTAATGAGCATGTCGGCCCATACTTAATTAATATGGGTGGAAATTCTATGTTTATGCATGACAACGCCAGGCCACACACAGCTCAAATTGTCAGAGATTATTTTTTGGAGGTTGGTATCAACTGTATGAACTGGCCCTCGAGGAGTCCGGACTTAAATCCGATTGAACATGTATGGGACGAGCTTGGGAGGCGTGTAAGAGCTCGAAACCCCGCCCCAGCTACACTTAGAGACCTGAAACAGGCGTTAGTGGAAGAATGGGACAATATCCCGCAAGAACGCATAAAGAACTTAATAAACAGCATGCCGAATCGTCTAGAAGCTGTAAGAAGAGCCCGAGGAGGCAATACGAAGTATTAATTTTTATTTTTTGTGTTGTATGTGAAGTACCTACTGCTTATTTTTGTACGTAAAATTGGTTGATTTTTTGTTTCCTATGTAATTTTATTAAACAAAAGAATTACGATTCCACCATTTGATGTTATTTAATTCAGTATAAAATTATCTACAATATGCAGTTTAATTCATGTCCCTAGCTTTATTATTTTAGGAGATATTACAAATTTTCGTACTGACCCGGTTTCTTTGACCGCGAGTGTATATCGGAACACGTCTTTATTACTATAAGGAGTAAGAATGTGTTTCGATATATTTGGCTGCTACTAACTATATGATGCTGACTGTACTTAGTCACGAATCTAAAATATAAAACATATAAAACGTACGTACGTACTTGTTTTACAGTCATTTTAATTTCCCAATCTCCGAGACCTGTCAGTTATTTTTTATCATATATCGTGAGAACCTGTAATTGGCTATATGGTTTTATTATTTTGTCTATAAATATGTTGCGCTGTTGGTTTTCCATGTATCAATAAATAAATAAATATAATTAGGTACCTACTCCCCAATGTTTCAAATTTCAATAGCAGCCTTTATTATATGTATTAGCTATGGCTCGGAGTGGCCTGCATTATCAAACATCAAGTTCCTGCCAGGATGTAATTACTTGATAAGACTGAAAAATACTTCATGTCATTGAAATGCTTTGTACCCTGAACCACCCTGGGTCAAAGGCAGACCGTATGGCGGGTTACCATTAAGCCAGTCTGCGGTAAGTAGTAAGTAAGCACGGAACTAAGGGTAAATTCAGTCATACGAATGTAACCAAAAACAGAGGTATAACTATAATATATTATAGGTGATAGTCATATTCCCTTTTATTTGCTAGAATTTACTTTTACAGTTTCGTTCCTACTAATCTACTATCTATACCTATCAATCCTATCATGGCTATCATACATAACCAGTGCCTTATTAACGTTACGTTAGACAGAACTGGCTTAGTTATCAATATCATCAATCACACGTACTCGTAAGTACAAGCTAAACTTAAGTGGCAGTGGGCGGGGCACATAGCACGCAAACCGATGGCCGTTGGGGCGGAAAGGTTCTCGAGTGGCGACCACGTACCGGAGGCGCAGCGTGGGTAGGCCCCCCCACACGGTGGACTGATGGCCTGGTAAAGATTGCGGGAGTCCGCTGGATGCGGGTGGCGCTTTGACCGGTCACTTTGGCACTCTTTGGGGGAGGCCTATGTCCAGCAGTGGACGTCTTTCGGCTGATATGATGAAGTACAAGTGATAATCTGTTGGCGCGGCGGCAGTTACCTTGACGTTGAAGCCGACGTTGTCGCCCGGCATGGCCTCCTGCAGCGCCTCGTGGTGCATCTCCACTGACTTCACCTCCGTGGTGATGGCTGCCGGCGCGAATACCACCACCATGCCTAACACCACAAACATACTTATATTACATATATAACGCTGTCGGAAAACACTTACAAACTTTATTTTTTATTAGGGTTCCGGAGCCAAAATGGCAAAAACGGAACCCTTATAGTTTCGCCATGTCCGTCTGTCCGTCTGTTCGTCTGCGGCTTAGCTCAGTGGCCCTTACTACTAGAAAGTTGTATTTCGGCATGGGTATAGAAATCAATCACGCCGACAAAAAGGTAGAATAAAATTTTAAACAACATTTTTTTTAAGGTAAATACCTCATCTACACGTAAAGTGGGGATGTAATTTTTTTCTCGTTAAGCCCTATGATGGGGGGTATCGTTGAATAGCTTGTTCAAAAATATTATGAGTTTCTAAAACCATTTTTCAACTTAGTGTACCACAGCAGCACAATACCGTTAATCGCCGAGTAGGTACATAAGTAATCTAATAAACATTCTTCCGAGCAAGAGCCTTGGTTAAGATAGATAACGACGCAAAGGAAAAAGACAGTTACGAGTATGTACCTACCTACTCTACTTCGCTGATAAGGGGATACTGTGGCACGGGGAAGCCCCCTTGCATACGCGCGTGTTTCCGGTTTGGTAAATTGTAAAGATTACGCCTAATAAAAATCAAATATTTTAGACATAAAAAATAGTCGACCAACTTAAAACTGTAGGTACCTTTATACCTACTCGGATAGACCAACTTTCGTAAAATTTCGGGCGACGCACCGCAACATTTTGTCGGCATGTGTGTTGATGTAACAGGCAACTATGGAACCCGACACTGCGCGTGGCCCGACACGCTCTCAGCCGGTTTTAAATCCTTTATACTAGAGGATAACTATCACATTCATTTGCCATCATTCCAACTTGAAATACAGCTCTACGCATCTACAGGTACAGTCACCAGCATTAATATCTGCCACAAAAAAACGACCATAAATATCTGGCACGACTTTATTTCCAGGGCCTCATGCCTCACATCCTTACATGTTTTTTTTTTATGGCAGATATTGGTGCTGGTGACTGTACATAATCATGTTTTGGCATTGCCGGTTTTAGCACTACCAGCGCCCTGGGCGGGATTTCTAGGGCGCCTAACTAAATGAGCGAGAGGGCGCTTTATGCGCCTCTTTATGTCCGGCGCCCTGGGCGGTCGCCCCACCGCACCCTACCCTAACGCCGCTACTGTGTTTTGGTTACTCACCAGGCTTGAGGATGCCGGTCTCGACGCGGCCGACGGGGACGGTGCCGATGCCGCCGATCTTGTACACGTCCTGCAGCGGCAGCCGCAGAGGCTTCTCCGTGGGCCGCGACGGCGGCAGGATCGCGTCCAGCGCCTGACAGTGCAATACTCTAATAAACCTTAGCAAAACACACATATGTAAGCGGACAGGGTATCCACACTATTTGTTACTAATATGCCTCATGTTCAAATTGATAACGTAATGATGCTAAATGGATAGTAAACCATCAAATTACCGTAATAAAGTATAAATTATAAAATATAATTAAAATCATAGAAAGATATGCACCTTAAAAGTTTAGACAAAATATGCATTTTTTTTTATTGTCCAAGCGTAAATTTAAAGCTACCAATAGAATCCTTACGCTTTTATAGAAACAAAATTGTATAACAACTATGTACTTAAACGCAGTATTTCGCGACCGAAACAACAATTTACCTGATTTTCCATACAACGATTAGTACAAATGTACAAATGTGACGTCATACTTGTGTGTCTATCAGTATGAAGCGTTTTGCGCTGCCGCCAGCGAGGTCAATCTTTGTCTCAAATTTTTGGGTATTTATGTTCTTTAATTGTAGTTGCTCCCATACAAACATTTGTTCCTCTCCAAAAACTGGTTCGAATGACATCATGAAAAAATCTTATTCATCATCCCTATTCTGACAGAATACGCCATTTATAGCTTTGTTAGAGCATCTCTTCTCTCTCTAGCGGCTTTTCCCTACAAAATTAAATTAAGAGATCTCTAGAAACCAGTGTCAGCTTCTAGTACCTATATTGTTAAACCTGTGTTAGGATACTTATGTTATGTTATGTGCACCGCAAAACTACAAAGAAACTGCTAGGTTATCCTTTGTGTCGTACATAACTTTCGTGTATCTTTTCTAGTTTTGCAGCAAAGTCTACAAATCCATGGATATTATTTTTAGTTTTATTATATTTTGTCTATTAGTTCCTAAACTTGCATTGTTATGTATTGAAATATGTTGCAAATAATGATATAAATTTTCATTCAGCTTTCATTTGACGCCACACGTGTATTTAACGCACTTACACGTTGCATGGTTTGGATGCAGTTAATATTTTGACACATGTCCTCGTTAGGACAGCCGTAGTGATTCTGATGATGTTACTACTCGGGAGACCAACTCCTTAGAAATTGTCTCCCGGTTGTTTTGGGGTCCAGGAGACATATGCTTAACAACATACTAAAAGATGGCGCTGGTATCCGAAAGTGAAGTATTTGTTCGATGAAATCCCGTTACAACCAACATGCAGATTTTGGTTAGCACAAGTTGCACAATCTGCCTACTTTTCCATGTTGTCATTTTGTCTCGGTAAACCAGGAGACAATGGTGACATAGATTCTTAGAAAAATAAATCCCTGCCTAGCCCAGCTTGCGTAGGAAATGACCCACCATACAATGTTTTTTCCGTCTCAAAAACACACCTTAAACCCATGAATTCCCCTATAAAACCATAGCTCTAATTAAAGTCTTACAGAAGAATAAACTATTGTATAACGACCAAAAATAAATAGTTCATTGGCCCATATATGAAAGCCGGTAGTTAGCTGGTCTTCCTGATGAATTCGAACTTTATGCTTTATATTTAACCAAGAAAAATATAAAATTATACCTACGAGGGGAGGTACAAATATTCGCGCAATGAAGTAGGAGGTAAAATGATACAAAACCTCTATGCTTACCTGGTATGAGAACAGTTTAGAAAAAAAAAAATATAAATGTCAAATCAAAACTGTCATTTGTTTTAAAGATCGCCCTTCAAACAAATTATTTCGGAATAATCGTGCGACTATGGAACAAATTGAATATCGCGGCGAGCCGGCCCGTCGCACCCAACGCGCCCGCAGCCCGTCCGCCTAAATAATTGATAATTGTTTATAAATTTGCGTCAAATTCATTTTTAGGGTGACATTGTAAGATGTCACGTGACCTGATCGAAAAACTGTTACAATGTTATTGAGTTTTCACTTCTGCCGGCACTCCCGGAGTGCAACCCGGTCTTTTTTTTGTTGATCGTCTACATTAATAAATTAGTCGATCTGAAAAATGCATTAAACTTAATATATTGAAAAAAGAATATTACTTCTATTGTTTTATTTAACTTGCAAATAGGTAGGCACTTCATTCCGCGAATATTTGTACCTCCCCTCGTACTTTCATAACAACTTAAAGCTGTCCCAATAAGTCTAAGTGTCTTATTGGGACAGCTAAATAAATAAATAAGACAAATACACCTTTAAAAACGAATCATGTTATAACAAATTATTAAATACATTTGAATTGGATGGAATAATAAGTAAAAATGAATAGGTAAATTTTAAATGTCATAAGGCGTCCGCGTCATGCTAAAATTGAATCTCTAAAGGTCAAAGGAGAGCGGTCCGGGGAACGAGTTTGAAGGACGACCTTGTGCGCAGTGATTGGCATTTGTGATTGTACAACCCGGTAAGTAAGTACAATACTCTCTCAATTTATTTTTTTAAGAATACAAGTACCTAACTACTTAGGTTATTTTTGCTACATTTTGACGGGATATATTTCGGATATAACAGTAAGTACAGTCGCCCTCAGATATATCGGAGCGGCCAACGTGCTCACAAATATCTCACGTCTGATGACTAAGATTTTTTTGTGACGTCATTCTAACCAGTTTTTGGAGAGGAACAAATGTTTGTATGGGAGCCACTACAGTTAAAGAACATAAATACCTAAAAATTTGAGATAAAGTTTGACCTCGCTGGCGGCAGCACGAAACGCTCCATACTGTGTGTCTATACAAGTGTGACGTCACATTTGTATATTTGTACTAATCGTAGTATGGAACATCAGGTAAATTGTGGTTTCGGTCGCGAAATACTGCGTTTAAGTACATAGTTGTCATACAATTTTGTTTCTAGAAAAGCGTAAGGATTCTATTGGTAGCTTTTAATTTAATCTTGTACAATAAAAAAAATGCATATTTTTTCTAAACTTTCAAGGTTCATGAATATCTTTTTATGATTTTAATTATATTTTATAATTTATACTTTATTACGATAATTTGATGGTTTACTATCCATTTACCATCACTACGTTATCAATTTGAACATCAGGCATCATGCCTATTAGAGACGTGTTCAGATATTTGAGAGCACTTTGGCCGCCCCGATATACCTGCACGGCTATCACAAGACGGCGCGCGAGCTATCGATTTTTCTCGCATTATCCGTCTCTCTCTCTTATTAGAAAACTTAGAAAGAGACGTAAAGTGCGAGAAAAATTGAGAGCTCGCGCGCGACTTGTGATAGCCGTGCTGATGGCGACTATAATGAAGAAGGAAAAGAAGAAAAGTCAGACATTGTCGCTCTGTTACTTTGTGTGTACGGAACCACTTATCAGATATCAAATAACTTTCTCTTGTGAATAAGAATATTAGACTTCCTGGATGGAAGCAGGTTTTATTTGGTCCCGCGCGTTTTTGCCAGAGTTCTTTGCATTGCGCGCGGGCGGAGCCGCGCCGGCAGTTTATTTTTTTCCTGACTACGGGTGGTATTCCACTTGTCAAAGATCTTTGTCCAATGTGTCATTGTATCTCACATTTTGCTTACAGAGTGAGTCAGACGCAATGCACATTGGACAAAGATTTTGGTCAAGTGGAATACCACCCTACGCCAAAACCTAAAGGATCATTCGATTCGAGATTATGCTTCTTTTGTATTGAAAAAATAATTCAGTTTTCTGTACCCGGTTATTAGTTAAGTAAGGATTCTCAGGATTTTTTTTAGTCGGATGATTAGTGCCGGAAGATAACCTCTTACATACCAACTTAGTAAGTAAATATGTATGTACCTACTGAAATATTATGTGGTCTGGATTTTAATTTGTAGTTGTGGTTCGTTGAAATACGGAAATATTAAGGTTCAACCTCTACTCATAAATAAACATCGATGAGAATATATCAGAAAGTAATCGTTTGCTGCATGACATTCGCGAGTGATCGGCCTTCGACGACGTTCACAGTTTAGAATGAAAAAACTGGTCCACTAATCTCGGAAACCGCCCTGCATTAATACCTACGTGCGCTTTTAAAACCTGTTGTCTTTTAAACATCCCCGTGCATATGCGAATTGTAAAATGGTGTCGTGATACGGTTACATCATATGAGTTGTCATACAGCTTTACGTAATCGGTACCTGGACACCTAGCTTATGTGGGTAGATGAGTTTGGAACAAGTGAGTTACCTCGATCAGACATTTGCCCTCGACTTTGCCCTCCTTGCGGTCGACAGTCCACCCCTTGAACCAAGGCATTTTGTCGGAGGGCTCCAGCATGTTGTCGCCGTGCCAGCCTGAGATGGGCACGAACGCCACGGTCGCCGGGTTGTAGCCTGTACAAAATTATCACCCAATCGACGGCTATTTCAATAATAATCGGTAATAAAACTAGTAATCCGGTATAAAGCATTCATTCCTCTCGCACTAACTTCTTTCTATAATGAAGGGACAAATGCTTTGGCGTAAGCTCGATCATGCTAGGCATATTCAGATTCATTTTTACTTCCATACTTAATATGTACCTACTATTATAAAATATAATATGTATTAATATGTATTGTAAATGCGAAAGTAACTGTCTGTCGGTCTGCAACATAACACCTTTCCGGCTTGAACCGCTGAACGCTGAACGCTGGATTCTGGCCGATTGAAATGAAATTTGGTATGGAGATAGTTCTAATCCCGGGGAAGGACATAGGATACTTTTTGTCTCGGAAGTCATCCCTTAAGGGGGAGAAATGGGGGGAGCAATTGTACGGAGGTACGATATAAACGAGTTCCACGCGGACTGTATCGAAAGCTAGTAGGTAATATACAGCAATACACGGGTATGTACCTACTAGATGTAAATTTATACCAAATCCTTTATTTTGTGATCGACGAATAACTTGGTAGTCAAATACATTAAATGGGAAGTACCCAAAGGCAAAGGATATGCCTGAAGGCCAATTGGAATGCAAGTAAAGGTGCACGTCGGCATTGGCTGTGCTATATTTGTTCACTCGAAGCGTTTCCGCCATAATTAGGTAGGTTTACTTCGCGCTCGTCGAAAATACATTCCTTTATAAAGTGGGTAGTTACGTTTTTAGGATTCCGTAGTCGACTAGGAACCCTTATAGTCTACTTATAGGCTTATAGGCGTATAGGCTTTGTCTGTCCGTCCGTCCGCGGATAATCTCAGTAACCGTTAGCACTAGAAAGCTGAAATTTGGTACTAATATGTATATCAATTACGCCGACAAAGTGGTAAAATAAAAGTGATTTATTTTATTTTATTAGGGTACCTCCCCTATACGTAACGTGGGGAGTGTTTTTTTTTTCATTTCAACCCTAACGTGTGATATATTGTTGGATAGGTATTTCAAAATGAATAGGGGTTTTCTAAAATCATTTTTTGACAATGTTAATATTTTCGGAGATAATCGCTCCAGAAGTAAAAAAAAATGTGTCCCCCCCCCTCTAACTTTTGAACCATAAGTTTTAGAAATATGAAAAAAATCTCAAAAGTAGAACTTTATAAAAACTTTCTAGGAAAATTATTTTGAACTTGATAGGTTGAATAGTTTTTGAAATAAATTACAAAAACTACGGAACCCTACACTGAGCGTCGCCCGACACGCTCTTGGCCGGTTTTTTTATACTTCGGCGTAAGGAAAATGACGAAAAAGCAGGCATGATACCAATAAGATAGAACGTAGTAGGTGCCTAAGCATAATTGTACTGAAGACTGCCTTCTCCTTAGTGTTTTCTCAGTGTGAAAGGACTGCGCGAGTCCGATTGCTACTAGGTACTAATAATTTGCGCAGGCACTAGGTTTTAGGAAGCGGCTGCCATCTATCTTTGATCTTTCAACCTGGATTGGAAACTAGACCTTCATAGGAATTAGATTTACGTCAAGCGTGTGGGCAGTTTGTCTGGTAGAAGAATAAGTCTACTAACCTATTTTCTTGATATAAGAGGACACTTCCTTCTTGATTTCCTCGTAGCGCGCCTCGTGGTAGGGCGGCTCGGTGGAGTCCATCTTGTTGACGCCCACGACAAGCTGCTTCACGCCGAGCGTGAACGCCAGCAGCGCATGCTCGCGCGTCTGCCCGTTCTTGCTGATGCCCGCCTCGAACTCTCCCGTCCCCGCTGCCACTATTAAAACTGCGCAATCCGCCTGCAAAATGCACCGTTCTATTTTCATCACCGAATCAATATGCTTACTGGCGCAACAAACACTTGATGGTAATCCAGTAACATTTACCTGAGAGGTACCAGTAATCATATTCTTGATGAAGTCTCTGTGTCCGGGCGCGTCGATGATTGTCACATAGTACTTGGCAGTCTCAAACTTCCACAGCGCAATATCGATCGTGATACCGCGTTCACGTTCTGCTTTTAATTTGTCTAATACCTGAAACGGTACGAGATTAATAGCTCTGTGCTGGAGGAATACCTACAAAACTTATTTATAAATATTAATACTCGGGACAACAATAAAATATTATTAAGTAAAACAATATAACATCCAGTCCGACTGACCTTGAAGTGACTTGCCAAATTAATGTGGATATTTCGGAGCGCCGTCAAAGTAAAGAAGTTTCTTCATTATACCCTATCCTTTATAGGTGAATTGACTACAATTAAATAAAAATCGTGAACGTGGTCAAGATCTGGCGATGATCTACGATAAACCGACGGTACCCTTCAAAAATTGTAGCGTATTAAGTACTTACCCATATAGTATAGTGATTTGGCTATATTTTATACAAATTCATGCAGTTCCTCACGGAAAGCACAAATTTGAAGAAGTGGAACTGACGATAAAGCTCTAAGTACTCTATGGCACTGGTCATCACGAATGATTCACGACGCGCTATAAGCCGTGAAATCTCGTTCGAGATCTCGATCTTGTTGGTGGATTTTTATGACCTGCCAACTATATAAAATCTCGGAAGTATATTCCAAACATCGGGAATTCGAGACTTTTGCGAGATTTATTTCGACAACTATCACTTTCTTTTTTTAAACATTACGTAGAGGCTATCACATAAATCAACCTGAAATGTTCTAATGACCTATTTACTAAATTATACTGCAACAGGATAATAAATACACATACCCAAGCATACTTGAAAGATCCTTTGCCCATCTCCTGGGCTTCCTTTTCGAACTTCTCGATGGTACGTTTGTCAATACCACCGCATTTGTAAATGAGGTGCCCGGTTGTGGTGGACTTGCCGGAGTCGACGTGGCCGATCACCACAATGTTGATGTGCGTCTTCTCCTTACCCATTTTATGCGATTATCAATCAGCTATATTAGAGACCAACCGGACCTATAGATACCAAGTAAAAGGGGCTATAGTACTCACACAAACATAACGGTAAGATATCGTCGACGAAATCGTTACGCAGTGTTTATTATGTAAGATTAGCTAGGCTAGGTATGTAATATTTTGCAAAACTTGCACCAACTACTATTGAATACGCAACCGCCGATTTACAGTTCACACATTGCAAACCTACCAGTAACAGCAGTTTTCTGATGTTCAGACTGTTCATTTTCAATCCAGAATAAAATAAACTTAACTCGTGGATTGCTACCACGATAAGCCAATGCATTGTCTAAATATAGTAGACTTCATCTGTGCTATAAGCCTAAGTGCATACATTTGCACGTATTAAAATAGAATAATGTTAAGCCACATGTATTGGAGAGTGTGACACAGGATGCCGGCGCAACGCATGCTGGCCTCCATCTTGTCCACCTACATCTAAAGACGATCAATTGAATCCAAAAGACGAATAAGTACCTATTTGCGTTCAAAAGAGTTGCCCAGTGACTAAAATGCTTATATCCAAAATAAGAGGCAAAGAGTCAAAATTCACGAGTTATAGGTATATGGTAACGTGTCACGATCAAATAGTCGGTACACTTCATAACTAAGGCTTACGTCAAAAAATCCTAGAAACGCATCTCTATATTTTACTGTAGGTATATTGCACGATCATTGTTCAATTTCAATACAAAGAGTAACCGAAATGAAAAAATATGAGATCAAGCAAAGAATGTCGGATTCCTATTAGCTACGAACAGGGCGGAAGTTTAATTTAAGTACGTTTTCAAGAGCGTCTCTTGTACATTCCACATTTTAAATAAGAGTTGCATCCATCGAAATTATTATCGATGACAGGTTAGTATGTATTAGTAATTATTCTTGAATTGCGCAATTAAAACGAAAGACCTGCCGGCAAAAATATTTGGCACGCAGTTTTATATTATGCTGTTATACATGGTTTTATTAACTTACATCCTTATATATGATGATTAGTTCACAAAATATGTATTTGATAAAGATAGGTCACTAACAAAATCTAACAAGATTTTTAAAAGAAAGTATAAAGTACTCACCTCCTGCAGCCGTAGTCGCGAATTTTCCGAGCGATTTTCGAGCATGCGCTGTTGCAATGTCGCCCGGGAACTAAAAATCAATAAAGTCAAATGAGTCCTCTTAAATTGGTTATTTGGAACAATAGCATTTAAATAACTGTCGATATTCAAATAATAAGAAACGTGATTTTATATAAAACATTAGTTTAATTCGTACTTTTTCTCAATTGCCGTTATGTCACAAAAGATGCCGGATATCATAATTTTCTTTCCATTGACCAAAACTTTCACTGTGTTCAAATGTTTTTTTCGGTGATTGTAGACTGCCAGTTTTAAGTAGGGAAACAAAGTGATTTTAACCTTCTTGAAATCATAGGTTATATGTGGTCCTATAGTGGTCCTACCATAACTGAATGCATAAATCTAGTATTCTTGCAGCTAGTTTCAATGCTTTGCCAACCATTCATTCATATCGATTATCAATGATCACTCCATGACAAGAGTACTACCCTCTCTTTCTTACGCCAGTAAGTAGGTAAGTGCTATACCTAGTCTCAGAGCCTGATTTAGAGTTCTGACCGCCCTAGGCTAACTATGAAATGTAAGTCAGCTCAGTGCCGCGCCCCCCGCCGCCCCCTAGGCCTTATTAGCATGTGGGTAAATCAGGCCCTGCCTAGTCTTAAAGAAAGGAACAGTGAGATAACATATACTTATCTAGGACCGTGAGTCGGTAGTAGGCAGAGCACATCTCACCGTACAATTATTCAAAGAAAATAAAAATAAATTTCAATAAAAAAAATCATTAAATTGGTCAGCTTTGCACAAGCTTTTATTGCCGACTGGATTTTTGTGCTAACATCGCTCACCTTTTACCACCCTTTTACATACTTATACCCTTTTACGTACCTATTGGTGGGTTTTTCCTCACACAACGCTCCGCTACCTCGCAAAGCCTCTGGTGGATACTCACCCTTATACACGTAGAGGTAGAGAGTTGTCGCATTCCGGGAGATACGATGTTACGATACGAGTCAAACGACCCCCTTTTGTCGCCTAAGTACCAAGTAATAACTTGTTACATTTTTTACACTACACGCGCAAAGCGTTTTCTTGTAATCGCGGACCCTGCAGAAGAGTAAAGCGTTTTCTTGTAATCGCAGACCCTGCAGACGAGCAAAGCGTTTTCTTGTAATCGCAGAGATAATTATCTACAAAACTGCAAGAGTCGCAACACAGTTCTTCTACCGCAAAAAGTTGAAGTTGTGAGACGTAATGTAAAACCAAATTAGCAAAACTTTTCAGTTCACCTATCTATGGAAACATCTATCAAAAGAACTTATACGGCCATTCCCAATAATCAATCCACGGATAGTTTTCCTTACCAGCAGTTACATTTTGACACATTTTCTATGGGTAATCTGTCAAAATGTAACTGATGGTAAGGAAAACTATCCGTGGATTGATTATTGGGAATGGGCGATAGTCGTTATAAAGCTCTTACCTAGGTTCACTTCTAGGTTTTACATTCTTATTTCTTTAATAAAGGAATATATTGCCTTTGCCATCGCGCGACAATAAACTAACATAAGCCTAATGTGCTACTTATTTCCTTTTGGTTCCTATATTCATGGGATTCAAGTTTACTTACGGTTTTCAAACATACTGTAGTAATTTCAGGATCCTAAGGGATTCTAATTTGCATACGAAAGTTCCTAAATAATTCAACATTTATATTAAATGGAGGGATCAACTATTTCTTGTATCGAATCAACTTTTTGGGTCAAAAACTAGACGTAGATATTTGTTATTTCTTTTTACGGAGATTGATGACTACTTACAAGCCTCGTATAATTATTGCATTATATATGCATTGTAAGTCCGTAAACTGTTACAATCCCTGGGGACAAAATACTGAGCCAAGAGACTAAATGTGTGACTCTAAAGACACAATAACCGAATAACCGGAATGACAGTGAAATATACCTCTAAATGATTGGTTATACAATTCAAAAACTATAATTTTAGCATAATAAATCTTCAACATTATTAAAATTAACAATCACATGTTGTCCTGATGAGATCTATCTAATACACTCGGCGACAAAGAAAAAGTTCGGTGTTCGTTCGGCCCACTACCCGACACCCTAGAAACTTGGTCGGGTCATATTGCTGCTAAAACCAGGAAAATGCTGATGAAGACCTATATATCACTTCTCCTACGCACCCTCTCCAAGGTGCTCCTAGAAGCTCCTGCTAAGAAATCTCTAGCTTCACATCGAGCCCCGACCTGAGGAGTTTAGGTTCCGCCAAAGCCCATTCAACCACATTGCAAGTCACAGGGGTACTACTTCATGGTGACCAGGAAAAACAAGAAGGATTACACCGCAGCCATCTTCCTCGACATTGAGAAGGTGTTTGACCGCGTATAGCACGAGAGGTTGATGCATTGCCTGCATTGTTTCTGCCCGATAATAGATTACAAGCTGTCAACGTCCCCAACTCCAAGATATATGGCACTCTTGGCCTCCTTCCTGTCCGAAAGGTGCTTCCAAGTGGCAGTTGAGGACGCCTATTCTACCGAATACCCGATCAGCGCGGGGGGTTCGCAGGGAAGCTGCCTCTCCCCGGCCTGCTACACAGTCCTAAACAACGACATCCCGGTTGAAGGTGATATCCATACACACCCGACACAAGCCGCCCGAAAACTACAGCGTCTCCTAGACGCCCTGCCGGACTGGCTCACAAAGTGGAGAATGTCGGTGAACGTGGCAAAACGCTCACGCGCGTCATGTTTGACAACGCCGACTACTTGCCCTACCAACTGCTGCAGGGGATAGCTCCACACGCGCCCCTCAGATCGCCATACCATAGCTCTCACGAGAATGCTTGTGCAACCCGATGCTGCCAACCCTCTGTTCGACCCCAGAACACCACAAAGCCGTTGAAAGGCCGACACTACCCCTAAGCCAAAAAGGCCAACAATGGCATCAATACCACTGATTGGCCAAACGGAACCCCCAACAGCCCAACCTACAACAAACAAGCTAGGAAGCCATACAGCCAATAAGGGCCTCGTTCTGAAATGGCACCCCGTTTCTCGCCCCCAGTGAGGGAGAGCGAGCGAAAGAGAGAGAGAATTAAGGATCATTCGCTGACCAGACGTCACTGAGGTAAGGTCACTCCTGAACAGTTACATATACACGAAAAAACCCTGCAAAATGGATACAACGGCAGACGACGCAGCTCACGTGGTGATACTACTGCAATCTGGATTAAAGCAGTCTGATGTTGCTCGGCGTCTAAATATCAGCCGCTTCCGAGTGCGACGAGTATTCCAACGGTTCGAAGAGACAGAGACTGGCGGCTACATCAGGAGGCATGGATCCAGGAGGCGATACTGTATTTGCGACCGTTTCTCCAACGCTTTTGAGCTGCAGCAGCCGCTACGAGCTGCTCGAAGAACGTTGGTGAGCGTCCCCACGATTAGGAGAAGGCCCCCCAATACCAACTTCTCCCTCTGAATCGCATCCAACGACGAGCAACTCGAATTGTCGGCTGCCAGCATATTTCGGATCGGCTTGACTCCTTGGCGCTGCGTAGAGATGTGGCCTCGCTCTTCATTTTCTATCGCATGTATAACGGCATGCAAACGGCATGTAAACGGATTAATCCCTGCCGCTTCTTTTCGCCATCGTCCAACGCGACAACATTACCATCCTCACCACTTAGATGGTTGGCAGTCCTCAACTTGTGCGCTTCTCCAGAAACTTCCTGCCTCGCACAACTAAACTATGGAACGGATTGTCGCCTGCGGTATTTCCGGACCGATACGACTTTCAAACCTTCAAGAAAAGAGCGTACTCCCATCTTAAAGGCCGGCAACGCACTCACAACGGTACACCTCTGGTGTTGCAGGTGTCGATGATTAGATTAGATTAGATTATTTATTTCATGATAAAAAATTACATTACAGAATTGCATACATGTCAAAAAATAAGAATTTTTATCACGATCGTCAATAACAGAGAAAAATTAAGATATAATATTAGGACAATGTCAACAAATATGAGAACACAATAACAAGGAAATAGAAAAAAACAAACCAAAAACAAAAGAACACATATATCAACCTGTAGGTATCGTCATTATTTACAATATAATCATAGTGCATCAGAAAATACGTGACACAATATATTTAAATGTCAAATCATATTCATACAAATTTAAATAGGTAATAATAATCATTTAACATGCCAAGTCAAGACTCATATACTCATTAACTGAGTATAATGGATTTTCCAATAAAAGGTATTTAAGGCGGCGTCTAAATGCTTCGTCAGATGGTTCCTGTCTACGATCAGCGGGCAGTCTCTCGTAGTAGGTAGGCCCAATGACACGCGGGTTCTTACCTGCAAGTGCCATGCGACGGGGAACTGTTCTCAAACGCCCAGTGCGGCGGAGTGTTTTGCCAATCGCATTTACGGTATCGAAAGAAGAAAGATTGTTTCTTACGAACATTATAATTTCGAATACATAGAGTGGTGGAAAGTTTGATCATGTACTGAAAAATCGTTAACAATGAGGGATTTATTTTTAATTTTTACCGAAATCACAGGACACTCGTTTACAGAAAATAGTTGATCCGCCCAAATAACGTACACAACAAAACATAGCGTGTGCAGTACGTCAACGCGTTTTGAGTGCTGTTTGCTGGGAAAGTGCCTCTGGCGCGCCTCGCTCTAAGCTTTATATCTGCATACATCTAGCAACTAAGTATATCAAGTTTGGTGTCTTTTTTATATAATTCGAGGACGAGGAATTCATTTCTGTAACAAAACTTTCACTCAGCCATACAAAAAAAACGAAAACTCACCGTTTTTTTTTTTTCGAAAATCTTCTACAGAATAGGAACTATGAGGGTTTGCTCTAGAAAAAAAATTACTGTGAAAAGACCAGTTATCCTACTATATAGAATAGTAAACTTGTCAAACATTTTTCATATATAACTCTTTTAAAAAAATGTTTGTGTCGCGCGGCGTACCTGCATTGTAAGAGCCGGAATGCAGCTTTTAGGATTATTAAGTATATTTGGATGATTTCTGATAAGTTGTTTGTTATTCTTCTGGTTTTAGATTACATTGAATTAATAAATTACTTCCGGATGTGATATATATACAAATATAAATTAAATCGATCTATACATATAATAGAGGGTCGAAAGTCTGCACATCTAAGATATTCGAAAAAAACTTGAACTTGAAGCGAGAAGGTACGGGGGCTGTTCCGAAAGTTGTTAGCTGCTCCGGCTTTACTCATGTGATTACAATATTATTTATACCATTGTGAGGGATATTTCAATGCTAATTATGGCCATGATTTTTTTATAAATTAATGCGATTAGTTTTTTTTATTATATATTTTTAACTGAAAGCTGTTTTAATGGAGTTACGAATTGCTTCGAAAAAACGGCAATTTTAGGCACAACTAAATGAATTTCGTATTGTAATCTTAGAAAATCGAACTTAAATTTACCCGGGACTAATTATTCTGTTTTTTTTGCTAACATATATATTTTTTTGCTATATATTCCAATGTATAAATCAATAAATAATGTTATAAGTGTATTTTCATTTTTTTTACTTATCATAATTTTTTACTTTTAACGAAAGACTCATTCTTGACACCTATTAAATCATAATAATGTTTACTCAATCAACACGATTTATACGTAAACAACCGTAGAGATTCGTAATTAGCAGCACCTAAAAAAAAAATTGTTTCTTAACAAATACTGTTTATAAAATGACAGCACATATGGAGTCTCCATTACTGATTTTCATGACTGATGGCTTCTCTCTCTTTCGCTTCGAAGTAAAAAATAAATGAAAAAAAAAACTAAGCGTTTTCTAAAAATGTATTTACACCACTTCCATAAGTACTGAAATATCCCTCACAATGGTATAAATAATATTGTAATCGCATGAGTAGAGCCGGAGCAGCTAAGAACTTTCGGAGCAGCCCTCGTATGTATATATAGATAGATTCATTTATTTCACAACAAACAGCTGCACTTAAAATTACATAAAGTCAAATTTTAGGAGACCTACTCGTATCTAGATTGATTTCTCGCCCCCGTAAACCCCTATACTATATATTCCAAATTTCATCGAAATCGTTGAAAACCAACCAACCAACCGAAAACGTGAATGCAAATATATATATGTAGGCAAAATGGCAGGTACAGTCGACATCAAAGATATGTTTATACTTTTGCACCGTATTACTTTGTAATAAGGCTAAAAATGAAATAAGATGACATGGATAAATCAAATTGAATCAGTATGTAATAAATTAAATACATTTTCATATGCTATGTATAATCTTAGAAAAGTAGTTAACACGTCAGCAGTATTTCATGCATATATGGAATTATGTTTTGTTGGAAATCAACGGAAAGAGAACTGGTATTTAGAGGACAAAAAAACGTCTAAGGTTTGTGGTATTCAATCAACAGACTCATGTAAAGCACTGTTTATAAAGTTTCACATACTGACATTTCCGTGCCTATTATATTTATGAAGTAGTACACCGTAGTTTTAATAGTGCACGTCAAGGAGGTAAAATAGACACCAGACCGATGAAAACCGCCTTACTCGGAAAAAGTGTATTTGGTATGGCACCCAGAATTTATCATATTTTGATAATTAAATTCAAAACAGAGCTATACAGTTATTTGTCAAAAAAAGCGTACTATTGGATAAAAGAGTATTCAGTTGACATGCATGATACTTAATACTTAGATATAGGAATGAATGCTTTTTTTATTTTCTATTCTGTGTTTTTACTTATTTACCAATTCATACTAATATTATAAATGCGAAAGTGTGTCTGTCTGTCTGTCTGTCTGTCTGTCTGTTACCTCTTCACGCTTAAACCGCTGAACCGATTGCGATGAAATTTGGTATGGAGATAGTTTGAATCCCGGGGAAGGACATAGGATAGTTTTCATCCTGGAAATCACCCCCTAAGGGGATGAAATGGGGGGTTGAAGTTTGTATGGAGCTGCGATATAAACGATTTCCACGCGGACGGAGTCGCGGGCAGAAGCTAGTTAGCCATATTTTCTAGTTTTTAACGTATACAATTTGAAATTACGATTTATTACAATTAATATTATTTACTTTCTAGGTATTTCACAATTCTACTTTAATTTTAATGTATAATTTTGATCGTACTGAATGTTGTATGCCTTGTGGCAAAACAAAGTGAGACATATTTTTTAATACCCTACCATACCTTTATATACCTGTGTTTTACAAATAAATTTGAATTTGAATGAAAACATCCCTCTGACGTGGACCGTACGTCAAATTCCTCGTTACTGACGAGAAGGGAGCAAAGTGGCAAAAATAATATGTTGAAATCCTATAGGATTATAGGCATGGGGGAGCCAAGTGCATGGAGGGAGGGAGAGAAAGTCATAATAGAACATACGCCAGCAGCTGAAGTTTTAGCAATCACAAATACTGTTATGTTGTAAGTATTGTAGGATTTGTACGTACCTAGATTCTATTGCCGTGCCAAGCCAATCTAGAAATAAGAATGTCAAATATTGATTCGGTCACTAAAAAATAAAATGTTGTTAGTTAATTAGGTTTTGCGGTCTGGCGTTGAGGCCATTTTAATATCGATGCTCGTGGTTACTCTTCAGTAATCTTTTTTCGGGAGCAATCAGGGCGGTTATTCGCTACGCGCTAATGCGGTTCACCCCGCCGGTCACCCGTCACGAAACAATACGTCTGCCTACGCTTAGTTACTACGCATCGCGGTCTCAAGATATATTTGTGGGTGAGCGTTGAGGTGAGCTTAAAACAAGTTCGAGAATAGGGGGGCTGAGGTGTGGCGGGCCGTAACACGTCCGCGGTCGGTCATAACGGGGTGTGCTAGCGCATTATGCTACTTGAGCAGTGAACGCTATGCATGTTCCTGATCCCACATGGTTCTACTTTGTGCGGGAAATTCTAAAGGCCTTTAAACAGGACCTCTACCACGACAAAAACTTCGGCCAAGTTTTTCCAAATTCACTCATGTGACAATATCCATTAGCGCATCTTGTTCAGGCGAAACAATCGAATGGATAGACGTAAATAAATATCTCGGCTTGCTCATGGATGTGAACTTAAAGTTTAAAGCCCATCTGATCTACATTGCCAAAATAATTAGGAAATACCTAATATCAAACTCTGAGACACCGAAACTCTGCGGAAATGACTCTCCTAAAAATTATATGTAGGTATAGCTTTATGCCAGTCGATTCCAGTGCGAAGCAGCGCCGCAGTCTTGTATTTTAGTTGCCCAAAGAGCTCAACGCTCAATATTAAAAGTGTTTTTTAGGTCTCCAACAAACAATAAATAATAATAAAATAAAAATGTATTTATTCATTAGCATAAAAACTTTTAACAATAACAGGGTAGATGCCTCTTTTTAAGTATTCAGAGATACTTGTGATAAGAGACACCGCTCTTCCGTAGTGACGTAACTTAACTAACGAAGGTGATACATATTAACTTAAAGTACAGAAAGTGCCACAACCTAAATCATTACCATATGATGAGTACTAGAGTTATGCCAAGGAAAAGGAAAGATTAATAAATTTCCAGGGTAAAGATGCGAGAAAATTAATAAATTAATAAATGCCAGAAGCGGAGGTTTCCAGTTCACTTAAGGGTGAGTATGGGGTGAGGGTGTGAGTGTGTGTGTGGGTGTGTGTGTGTGTGTGTGCATGTTTGTGTGCGTATGCGTGTGAGTGTGTGTATGTAAGTACGCACGCGTGTCCGTGTGTGTGACGATGTAAGAGTATGCGAAATGTCTATAGGTAAATAGTGTGATCTTTTATAGCAAATAATAATATACATAATAAAGAAGCAGCAGGATTTATTGTGTTACACAGAATTTGATTTTATGATCAGTGTAGGGTATCTATTTATGTTAAGAGATCTTCAATTTCGAGATAGTTTTTATCTTTAAGCCAGTTGATTAGCATTGTCTTACACTCTTTGAGCCTTACAGGGTAGATGTTAATATTTTTATTTACATTATATAATCTTGTAGATTGAGCAGTAAACTGTCTTTTTGCATATGTTGTTTTGGTGATAACTATGGGAATTACATTAGGCTTTCTACGTGAAGTTTTAGGGTCGTTTTTATATATGGTGTTTTGTTTTTTTAATATCACATTTAAAACGTCACAAGTTTTATAAAGTTCAGTTGTAGGAAAAGTGAAAGGCTTTGAGTACATGACCTTTAACAGTGCCCTCTGGGCCCTTTCAAGTTCAAGAAATTTAGTTTTTGTGGCCCCACCCCAGATCGGACACGGATCGGATCCACATCGAACAAACAGGATATGGAGAAGCGTGTGCCCCAACAGTTCGTCAGCTATTCATGTATACAGTTTGTATTGCGGTTCATAAAAATAGCCCAAACATGTAAAACTACTCAAACTTGTTAACAGAGAGGGTTTCTCAAAAAAATGCTACTATTATTAATTGTGATTTTTTCGACGAGTTTTATGATATTTCCAACGAGAATCACGAGCTCTTTCGACCGTAACAGGACAAAAGAATGACCCAAATATCCTATTTTGTTACCATTTTCCACACTTTTCATGGCGGTAACTGCGGCGGCGGTAATAGGAAAGTTCAAAAATGTACTTATAGACATTTTGGGACACTTATTTCTCGTATCGGGATGGAAAGAGATCGTGATTCTGAGTAGAAATAACATCAAAGTTGCTGAGAAACTCGTAAAATATTTAGTGGCATTTTCTTAAGAAATTTTCATGTAAGACTTATGAATATTAGAATAAAAAAAAATAGTACCTACGTACTAGATGAAAACCCGGTTTCGCTTTTTTTCTCTCGTAATATTAAATTTCGTAATAAGACGCAACGAGATGATAAAAAAAACCGGTCAAATGCGAGTGGGACGCGCTCACCGAGGGTTCCGTACAAAGATATATTAGGTGCTTTAAATAAAGATATTTTTTTTACTGATGTAGGTAATTTTAGTTTCCAGATCTTTCTCTGTACTTGTAGACGATATTACTTGCCCAATTTCATAGTTCTAGGTCACCTATAAGATTCCCTTGAGAGTGTCTAAATATGTATTTTGATCGACAGATCGACTAATGACAGCTTCAAGAGCCTGTTGACTTGAGTTTATGGTTTTAATTTCAACTCGATACCTTCACGCTTTACCCAGATAAAGGGTCTTGACAGACAGATAACAAAGTGATCCATTTTTTCCTTTTGAGGTATGGAACCCTAAAAACATCAAAACGTGGCGGAATCCCAAAAAAAAGGCGTTTTTAAAGCACTGTAAGTGTATTTAATAAATGTGTGTAAATTTATGGAAAGACTTCTTACAAATTATGAAATTATAATTTAAATATTTTACTGATGCGCATGCAATTTGTCAATAAAAACAGTGTCGCATTTGTCTAGGGAGATTCTTGTTGGGCACAAATAAAACTGAACTCTGAAATACATCAGTAGGTACTTTTATTATTTATCTAAGTATATATATATAAATATAAATCGATTGCTACATTTCTTATAATTATTTGAACAAACTGTTTAGATAATGTATGTAATAGATAGGCAAACGTAACAGTTTTTCAGATAAACTTGATTAAACTATTCAAAAAGCACAATGGTGGAAAACTTAAAGAAAACATGACTCTCTAAGTAAACCGGGTCGTGTTTTGATGAGTACTCTGATGTACTCTGTAGAAGCTGCAATGCTTGCCCTAAAATAAACCAGTGCTGGCCGATCATACTACCTACATACATCCGGTAAGTATGTACATGGTGGGCTATTTACAAGTATACACTATAACTTTAAATCTAAATAATTGAAAAAACGTGTGATTAATACCAATCATTTACAATGTTTACATACTAATTTATAATTTAGACTTGGCAATCTTGTTTGGAAAGTAACATCTCCTAAATGCGAGCCCATTTCGTAAGGTTCTTATTTAGGCATTTCCGGCGATGACTCGCTTAAAACTATGTAGGTACTCGAATATTCCGCTTTATCTGTTGAAGGATTATCGGCTTTATTACCTCAAGCATAGGCATGTTGCTTGTTGTTGGACAGCCCCAAACACGCCCCAAAGAAAAAAAACTCAGATGACGTAAAATACAGTGTCAGTGAGTCGAGGCTCAATAGATACTATCATATTTTTTTCCAATTAATGGTCTTTGAAAATGGACGCTGTGACCCGTGCAGTAAATATAACAGGTTTCTCAAGTGTTAGATGTTACATAATAAAATTGCCGCTCCTTCGTTTGACATTTGCATTAACTGTCCGTTTTGCCCCTAAAGCAAATTTGCGACAGAAATAAGCGTATACATCTTCATTGCCCACCCTGTATACACCCAACCCTTATAATCTAATAAAATGATTGCACAACTAAGTAGATAACAGATATAATTATTGTAACATAATAGTTTAGAAACTGCACCTAAATAATGGTCTAAAATTAAATTGTAATAAAAATAGGTAGGTCGTATCTTTAACTTTATTTAGTACGAGTAGGTACTTTGAATGTAAAGAGAAATAAAGCTCGACACATGCACAACAAAATTAAACATATCCACAGTAACAATCTGAAGGCTACTGCCTATGTTTAAGTATTCAACTTGACAATAGCGTGCGAGTATAGGTATATAATACTACAATAAAACATGAATATATAATGCGAGCAAGCAACAAAACTAGATTGACCAAATCAATGCTAATATAATACTAGTCCGGTTCAAAACTTGCTAGCATTTATTATTTAAATGGGTAGTTGCGTATAACTTTTGCCTAATGATGGTTCGTTCGTTTATTTGTTTAATGATGGTTCGTTTTAACTATAATGACCGTGATGTTCAATAATAGAACGTGTTTGAATGTACATTCTTCATTTGATGTACATAGTAATTAATCCCTCAATTATTGCAAAAGCAATTCATAAAATCCACAAGTAACGTAATGAGCTACAATTTGCGAAATTTTAACAATGATATGATAACTATTAACCGCCTTATTCATAAAACTTAAAATGCCTCTGCTAAATAAAATATGCTTTGTCTCTTTCTTACGAACACAAATGTCAAAGTGACAGATAAGGACACGAATTTTCACGCCATTTCAGTTAAAACAGGCTTGTAGTAGGTACGTTTATGAATACGGCTGTAAGAGTCTCGCCTCAGCGCGCAATCCATACAGAAACTTCAATTCGAGCCTTGTTTATATAAGCCCGCATTTCTTCATAAATGAGAACTAGATAAGAAAAATAAATACAATTAATATATGAAAAAATAACGATCGACGTTAACACGAATGGGAATTTTAATCGCGTAACAGTTCATCTGGTCTAGGAATGCATTGCCGGACCATTTTACCATTTTTCGATTCGATTTCCTACCGGGCGAACTTTATGTAATTCCTAATTGATGCTGGATTCAACCAAACAGGAGAAATGACTACATCTGAGGTTACACGTCAAAATTGTAGAGTAGAACTCCGTATTGACACTTCCGGACAGGTAAACTATACTTAATATCATTAGACTTGGCCGAATTGCATCAAAGTGGACTACATTCAAGAAGCAGCTCTACTGTCCGCGGGAGAAGATTCCAATTACAATGACAGTTTTATAAATGCAGCCACATTAAGTTATCTCAACCTTACGAAGTACTTACACAATAGGGGTGCAGACACTAAATAAAATATAATGTCATATTTTCTCGAAAAAGAATTAAAAATGTAGTCAAATGGAGAAAAAAATCAACGCAAGAGGTTAAATAATCACGAAGTTATAAGTGTCCAAAGTTTTAAGAAGGGTTATGTTCTGTCCCTTTTTCGCAAAACGCAACTTCATATGAAACGATGACGCTTGTAGATTGTGACGTCACTAATAGACGGCAACGTGCCGTGCCCCATCGTGTTCGGCGCCGCCGTCGAAGCGGCCTGCCGCCTGCGCGGCTCGCTCTGCCACAGCCTCGCATATTGTGACGTCACACACTGTTTGCGTTTTTTCGCTCTAACAAGCAATATTAAAACGGTTGTGCTTCGTAATTCTTTGAGATATCAGAATGGGACTTTCGTCACTAGGCATATTTTTTGCCTTCTTTCTTTTGGAGTAATAATAATTTTCGAGTCTACACCTGTATTACGTTCGCTCGATAGAAAATCAATCCGAAAGTTTCTGGGGCATGCCTTTCCTTAACCCTATAAGTTCATTTCCTTACCGATTAAAATTTTAACACTTACATATCACGTCACAATTTGTACCATATTGAATATACTCGTACCAATGGAAACTTATATAAATAAAGGATAGCCCCTCGGTCTGAAATTCCCTGTCAAACAGGATAATGGTATGTGTACTATCGACAACACAGCTAACTGACCATCGGTGCACCTTAAGTGCATTGTAATAAGGTTCTATATAAACACAGGATGGTCAGTTAACAGTGTTGTCGTTTGTATATTTATTAAATCTCCTTCAACCACATTGTAATAAAAATAATCTGCACATTTTTGGTGATAGGTTAATGAATTTCATCGCTTTGCACATGTATGTGAACATTTTTATAAACATTTGATTTATTTGTTTAATAATATAAAACTTCTTTTTCAGGTGGTTCGACGAACATACAAAACGTCTTTTGACATTCGCAGGCTAACGGCGTGATATTTTAATAAACTTATGTAACAATCTTTCATAAATTGGCTTTCCATTTGCGCAAAATTCCCCATTTTCTTGAGAAATTAGTTTTCCCAAAGCATCACTACTTTAGCATCACTACTTTAGCAACGATTATTCTCAAATTATTCTACTTTATACAAGTTTAGTGTATTCTAGGAAATGAGGAATTTTGCGCAAATGGAAATCCAATTTATGAAAGTGTGTTACATAAGTTTCTTAAAATATCACGCCACTAGCCTGCGAATATCAAAAAACATTTTGTATGGTCGTCGAACCACCAAATTGCATTGCTAAAAGACTTACAAATGCAAAGCTATTTTCCCCCAGGCCAGGGCAGGTAGCTACCCCAACCCTTTGGGTTAGGATCCATTCCTGAAAAAACAAGAAAAAACATGACTAATTAGTCGCTTTGGACTGACTGTATTATGTTACAAATCGTCATAAACCGGCAATTAATCACAAACTGTAATTTGCAGAATTACAAATTGGAACATATACCTACTATAAATTGCATGTTAATGTGGGGCGGGGGTTAGACTTTTCGAAATAAAGCAGTGATAAAACCCCGTCATGATGTGTCGATTTAGAGTTCCGTAGCCCTTACAGTTTCGCCATGTCCGTCTATCCGTCTGTCCGTCTGCTGCATAGCTCAGTAACCCTTACTACTACAATTTTTTTTTTTAGTGTAGCTCCCCTACACGTGGGGATGTCATTTTTATTTCTCGTTATACCAATAGTGTGGGGTATCGTTGGATAGCTTGTTCAACAATATTATGGGTTTCTTAAAATCATTTTCAACTCAGTGATTTGTTTGCGAGATATTGGGCTTTAAAGCCCTAATTTGTTTTTCGCATCATTTCTCCCCCTCCCCCCTCCTGGGGGTGTGAAAAAATTCGAGCCAGTAGAACATACCTATGTTTTAAAAATGAAAACTAGTATATAGGCATAACTAGTTACCGAGTAATAGTCGACCAACTTAAAATGTACTTAGGTACAAATTCTGCCGACGCAACCGCACCATTTAGTTGGCGCGCGCGTGTTGATGTAACTAAGACAGATATGGCCTCCTCTAGTCATAGCCATTGCTTGCCTGCGGTGGCTACAATACTGTCTACATATAAAATAGTGGTGAAGTAACCAGTAACCAGTCTTTTGACCGGCAGTCACGTCAAGACAAGGCTATATCAATGCTACCCGATTATTCAGAGTTAGCAGGATAGTTGGTTGTCTGTAAGCAAAAGCATTTGTTTTCTCATAAATTACCTTTAGCGACCGCCTGAATTTTGCTTGTCTCGTCATTAGTTAGGGACAGGATCTTCTGCAGGACGGGGACCAGTTGACTACGCTCGTCACCCGGCGGTAATGTCAGGAACTAAACACAACACATTTCTGTTAACAAGTATACGATATAGACCATATAACAAATACGCTCGACACTACAAAAGCACTTGCTATGTTCTAAGAGACGGGACTTCGAACAAGGTTTTGGACTACAGTGACATTGTCTTTTGATTTTGACATGACAACTCATTCATGATTTAGCATATTTTGCCATACAATATAAAAAAGTATAATATGGAAGTAAAGCGCAATTTACACATGCAAGATATTGCATGCAAGTTTCATTACATTGGGGGTTACCGAGGTATTAATACTGCGTTATCTATATTATTTGCATTTGTACATGACAACACCTACCCTGTCAAAGCTCTTCCTGCTTCCCTTTCTGTAGGTTGGTAAATATTTTTTGACAATTGACATGTCAAAATTGTTTGTAAACAAACAGATGACTTCAAAAATAACGTAATTCATTTAAAATATCCACGTGTTCCCTGTATCATTCAAAAAAAGACTTGGTGTAGTGGAAGTGTAGTTTATTGTCCTCAAAATACACTAGGTTCGGATGTGACACAAAGAGTTTTTCTCCAATCTGCTCGGAAAGGTAGCAAACATAGTACATCAAGTTCCTCGTTACTGACGAACGCACATTTAAAAAGTTAAAAGTTATTCATTACTGTTCAGTTTTAGCGGCCAGGAAAGTGTATGAGATTCCATTATTTTTATACCTTTTGACCATATGTTTTGACTACAAATCACTACAAACAGCCGAGTGCTCTTACGTTTAAAGGCCTAGCAATTTGTCACAACAACTTGCTACAGTTGGACTGGTTAGTAGTGTTTCTTCTTTTACGCTTCACCGAGCGACGCTCTTGTTTACGTGCCTGAGTGTATTCCTACAATATTTTAGTAGACAACTATACGGATGTGTGCGTGAACCTAATATTTAGAATATTGTGCAAGAAGTGGAAACGCACACATCTTTAAAATTGGCAGCAGTACCGGACTAATTATGCGGTTAAGACATATCTCCTTCTTTCTAAGATCTGTGATTACAATACAATTTCTTTGATGAATAGAGCGTCAAATACTCTACGGTAGCCTAGTGATTGAGGCATGCGGCTGTCAAGCGGCGGTCGTGGGTTCGAATCCCGGCTCGTACCAATGATTTTTTGATTTTCGGAACGTATGTACGGAATAACACAACCGTGTTCAACGCTAGGATGAGGATGATGAACAAAGCGTGAAATCCCTATTACACTGTCAGATTCAAGAGCGAGTGTGATAGCGATAATCCATACTAATATTATAAATGGAAAAGTGTATGTGTGTGTTTGTTTGTCCGTCTTTGACGGCAAAACGGAGCGACGAATTGACGTGATTTTTTAATTGGAGATAGTTGAAGGGATGGAGAGTGACATAGGCTACTTTTTGTCTCTTTCTAACCCCCCACTTCCCTAAAATGGGGGGTGAAAAATTGTATGGAGCTATAAACGAGTTCCACGCGGACGGAGTCGCGGGCAGACGCTAGTATACATATAAAGGTGGTAACGGCAATACCTTGAGCGTGACGTTCTTCATGTACTCGGCGTTGTGGGCGGAGTTGCCGGCGCCGCGCACGCGCCGCAGCTCGCCCTTCAGCAGCTCGGCGAGCTGGCCCATGCGCGCGCACTCGCGCTCAGACTCCGCCAGGAGCACCGTCACGTGCTTTACCCTACAATTACACTTGTATTAACTAGAATCAAAACAGCCGAAAGGAAGGGATATGATTTTAGCAGGGTTTCCACCGTAGCGTTTGATACTGAACCGATTTTGATAAATGTGGTGTCAACCGATTCGAAACTATGCTCTGGCTACTTTTCCGTAGTCGGGTTACAGTTTTGACTTGAACCGCTAAGGCTTGTTTTAACCTCCGACGCAAACGAGGCGTGTTATAAGTTCACACACGTTCACTGCCAACGAACTTCGCTCGTGGCAGATGCCGTGGTTTTCCCGCTAAGTAGAGGAAAGGCGGTACATGCGTTACCACGTGTACATGTAAAGGCTGTCTGTAGCAATCTAGCTGTAAGCGGATGAAACGATTTGAGCATGGTTTTTAAATCGAAAATCTTGTCTGGGTTCTTATTTGGCTAGTTTTGACGAGTTTTGAGTTGATATTCCTCCGTAAAAAGTATAGATATATTTACGGCACAAACACTTATCGGTTCTTCAATGCTTTATCTACATATGCACGAGAGTTTTTTTGAAAATAATTAATGTTTATTTTTTATGATTTATTCAAATATGGTCCAAAAAAGCTCTATTTTTGATATTAGTATGTTGCTTAAGCACTTGTATATATGAAATCTACATATAACTGTTCCTTATTGACGTCTCTAAAAACCCACGACAGATTTTTATTTTGAACTCATTTTCACAAAAGTTATGTCCAAAAAACAGGTTTATTGGCTTAAAATTGCCAAAGTTTGGTGCCACATATCCCGAAAACTGTGGGTAGCTGTTTGTACTCCAGGCAAAATACGGTTTTGAAAAACATTTATTTATAATAGCGTTTTTTTTAGTTGATATCATTTTAAAATGTTATGGTAAGATGATTATTTCAAGAATCCGACAAACTTTTCACCCGGAAGTAATTACATTAAATGAAGCATGCATTGTCTTTTTTGTACGATTTATCATGAATATTATAGAGCAAATGTAAATGAACCAAAATAAAAACAAAAATATTTATTAATATTTTTTCTGACTTTTCAGAAGCTAGTTAATTTATCATTTTTTTCATGTCTGAAATTTTGTCGGATTTTGTCGCTGGGTAACTATTTAATTGATAATATATCTCTATCTGTGAGTTCCTTTAATTGGCTTTGTATTATATATCCTTAAGCATAAATAAATAAATGAATAAATTACCGTTACACATAAAAATAAGCTATTATAAATTATTTCCAAAATTGACATTTTTTCCATACAAGTTGTCAGTTGATTGACTGGACTATTGGGGGTGTTTAAATTGTTCAATTATATCCCAGACCTTTGTTGCTGCGAGAGTAGCTTGCGGCGCAGGTCCTGTATCTCCTGGTCGGGCGTGAGCCCCAGCGCCGCGGCGTCGGAGGCCTCGTCGTCGGGCACGCCCTCCTCGAGCAGCCGCCCCAGCGGGACCGGCGAGCGCCCGCCCTGCCGAGCCTCCGCATACTTGGACGGCGGCGGCGACGGTGCCGCTGCCGACTCGGAACCCTTACCACACAAACAGTGACATGCTGTGAATATACCGTTGGTTTTTTCTTTTTTTATATTTTTTCTTTATTAGCTAAAATATACATATCACTTACAGACTAGTCCAACACATGATATGTACATTATGTACAACAAAAAGACATTAAGATTAAACCAAAAAAATATACATCAATAAACTTAGTAAGTAGATATTGGTAAAGGCTATCGTTTAACAGTCGCTCGCCGCGCGCTGCGGGAAGAGTGTGGTAAGGTATGCAACAACTGTTAGACCGCAAGCCCGCTCCCAAAATACCTACGTCTCATGGCATCACGATAAAATGCATGATACACGGTCGCGTATCGCACCTAGAATTGGCTGAAAGTTTCAGAAAAGCAGTGCAATGCAGAGAATATAAAGGTTTCCGGCAAACATCTCCCAAAATACCTACGTCTCATGACATCACGATAAAATGCATGATACACGGTCGCGTATCGCACCTAGAATTGGCTGAAAGTTTCAGAAAAGCATTGCAATGCAGAGAATATAAAGGTTTCCGGCCAAACATCTCCCAAAATACCTACGTCTCATGACATCACGATAAAATGCATGATACACGGTCGCGTATCGCACCTAAAACTGGCCGAATGTTTCAAAAAAGCTGTGCAATGCAGAGAATAAAAAAATCACTTAAAAGGGTTTCCGGCCAAACATGGCTTGGCAGACTTATTTATTCTTAGACAGACACTAATTTTCGTTAAAATGTAGTGAAATGTGTTTGTGTTTTATGTTTGACTTTAAGAGCAGATAAGTAGTCTCTGGAATATAATTTTGATATTTAACAGAGGCGTTTCGGTGAAGGAAAACATCGTGAAGAAACCGGTCTAATCCCAATAAGCTCTAGTTTAGAGATGCAACGGACGGCCACAATTTTATTATCCGGCCGAAAACCGAATAGTGGCGTAGTATCCGGCCGGATACCGGATAATATTTTCTAGTTTTCCCTCTGGGTTAGAAGCTTAGATGGCAATCGCCTTCATAAAAATTGTGCCCAGGCCAAATCTTGGGATTAGATGCCAAGGCGGACCCCAAGCTCCTTTCAGGTCCAACTAGGAAAAACTCCAGGAGGATGAATAGAATTTGGAATAAGACATTCTAGTAAAACAGACCTCTCCTTCCTCTCGAGGTATCATGGATACATTGATGTCCATCTCAACGTCGCTGTCCTCCTTGGGTATGACGGGCACGTACGGGCTTCGCGCGTCGTGTTCCACCGCGGCCACGGCGAGAGGGGCGGTCTCCCGCGCGACCGTCAACTGGTTCCTCAGGTCGTCCAGCTCCTTCTGGAATCGCGTCTCCATGTCCGCCATTTGTGTCTTGTAACATTGTGTTAATGTTGAGACCTGTGGACATTTAAATTTGACGGATTACTCTTGGCGATGCAATTGATACGTCTGTTAGAATTGCTTTGCCCTTTGAACGTTATATCCATTGTAAGTAGATTCGAGCATCATCACCATCATCATCATTATCAGCCGAAAGACGTCCACTGATGGACATAGGCCTCCCCAAAAGAGTGCCACAATGACCGGTCCTGCGCGACCCGCATACTAATTTACAGCCGGCTGCATAAAACTTTTGCACTGGAGGGTAACGTTTCTCAAACCACAAAATGTTAATAACCAGGGAGTGTACATTTCATGCCGGTTTCGTCATAATGACGTATTCATATAAACACACAGGATGATTCAAAAAACGAGGTGACACGACTTAGTAACCGTAAAAGTATTTAGTAACTAATATTTTATTTTATTTTTAATTACTTATAGGCCACAACAACGTGTCTATCGATGCTATCATGAAATTGGTCAAGTCCATGTTAAAATCAAACTGTGTTTCTTTATGTTCCTCATGTTCTTTGTGTTTTATTGTTTGCAAATGTAATTTGATGTTGCTTGCTTTTGGTGGCAAACTTTGCTGACAGCAGGAACAATAAATTTGTTTATTATCTATAACAAAACATGGATTTATTTGGCACAATAATTTTATAGCTTCCATGGCGACTTAGGACACTAGCAAAGCATTAAGTTTCCTGATCTTATTAAATTTAACTGAAATGTTGTTTCCGCATGTCTCCTATTTGTGACAAAGAGTAAACTTTGATGTGACAATGTCAGATAAAGTTCTTTCAATGTCCGTCTCAAGTGTCAATATATTAGATCTACTTAAACGGAAGAGGTTGATTAGATAACAGTGATTAATTATTGATTAATCACATTTTCCATTATTGGGTACGGATAAATAAACGTTCGTTATGCCGTTGCTCTTTTCAAACTTTTTCCATCCTGTATGTAGCTTGACGTCATACGCCTGTCATCGGCATGAAATGTACGCTCCCTGTTAATAACCTACTTAGTTGTAACAATACGCGTTACAACTGAGTAGGCACAATGCGCGCGTGGTGATGACAAAAGTAATTAGACGTCGTATCGTATTTGCGTTTATCAACTAATACATAAATAAGCCAAAGGTGAAGGCCAGAAGAAAGTGCCAAATGCTTAACATATAACATGACCTAGTCGAGCTAGATAGCGCTTCAAGCAGATGCTTGAAGCGAGTTTTGCTACAAAGCAGAAGAACCCACGCTATGCTGCGCGCGCGGCGCGTGGCACAACGAAGAGGTTGGCACTTTCTTCACCACCTCTGCACACTTCTATGTAGGAATTGTGTGTCTGTCACAGGGTGAGTTGCACCAAACCGTCTGTAATCGTAAGTTCCTATGGGATGACAGCTGCCGACGCCATATTTTACGTCGATCGGTCTGTAATCGTAAGTAGTATCACGTGTTACTTGTAACTTGTGGTGTGTCCGCTCGGCCTCGAGCTGCTGCGCGAGGCGCGCGAGGTCGGCGTGCAGCCGCCCGGCGCGTTGCTGCGCGCGCGCCAGCTCGCCCGCCGCTTCCGCCGCGCGCCTCCGCGCCGTTGTCGCCTCTTCCACCGCCTCCGTGCACTGCTCCCTGCAATAGGCGTGTAGACACTAAATAAAATAATCAATAACGTCATATTTTCTCGAAAAAGGATTAAAAATGTAGTCAAATGGAGAAAAAATCAACGCAAGAGGTTAAATAATCACGAAGTCATAAGTGTCCAAAGTTTTAAGAAGGGGTGTGTTCTGTCCCTTTTTCGCAAAACGTAACTTGATATGAAACGATGACGCTGGAAGATTGTGACGTCAGTAAGAGACGGCAATGTGCCGTGCCCATCGTGTTCGGCGCCGCCGTCGAAGCGGCCCCCCGGCAGCATCCCGTAACGTGACGTCACATACTGTTTGCGTTTTCTCTCTCTAACAAGCGATATTAAAACGGCTGTAGCTACGTAATTCTTTGAGTTATCTGAATGGGATTTTCGTCACTAGGCATATTTTATTGCCTTCTTTCTTTTGGAGTAATAATAATTTTCGAGTCTACACCCCTATTGAACCGCATCACCGTTACAAAACGGACTGGATAACATTCAATAAGACACTGTCATCCTATATAACGCTGACAGAATTCCTACGTAGCAAATGTTAGACCGTAGGTATGATGGCTAACGGTTTGAAACATCGCACGAAGCTACTGCCCCATGTACAGGTCATTATAGCTGCACAGTAGGTACCTTCCCATACATACCTAGCTATTTCTAACCCCCGACGCAAAAACAGAGAAGTGTTTGTGTATGTGTCTGTGGCATAGTAGCTCCTAAACGAATGGACCGATTTTAATGCGTTTTGTTTTGTCTGAAAGCTCACGTGATAGAGATGGAAGAACCATCCAGCCAGCCGTTTCAACCAAAACCAGTTCACCCGTTTTTGAGATATTGAACTTTGAAATGAAAATGTCGGAGGATTTTTCAACTTTTCCAAATTGTTAATTTCGCCGATTCGAGGTTGGACTAAGGATGAATATGTCAAAAGACCAAGCTCATGACCGAGTAGCTCAGAACCTGGTCGAGATAAACGGAGAACACATTTCTTATGTCCATGAATACCTTTATTTAGGCCAATTAGTCTCCTTCGAGGCAAAACAGGTCGAAAGACGGACAGAAAACGCCTGGAGGAGCTATTCGATGTTATTAGCTAGTCGATGAAACACCTCATGAAAAGAGACCACCACTGCCTAGCCTGCCACTATTACTTAAACGTATGCTCATGGACATGTGCATTCTTCCAGTTCTCACTTACGGTGACCAGACTTAGTCGTTGACAGCATCTCAAAAGTCCAAACTCGGGGTTTGCCAGCGAGCCATGGAGCGCAGCATATTAGGTGTCAAATTAATGGATCGTATCCGCAACACCAAGCACTCCAAGATTCAAATAGTCGACGTAGCGCGGAAAGCGGCTAAGTTGAAGGGGGAGTGGGCTGGGCATGTCTGCCGCATGCCGAGGGAACTGTGGGCCAAGGCCGCTACTGACTGGCAACCCGATAGCTCGAAACGGAGACGCGGCAGGCCTCGCCGGCGATGGTGGGAAGAGCTAGACTCGTTCTCAAAAGAGTGGCCACAAGAACCTCAGGATCGAGAACACTGGAAACGGAGGGGAGGCCTTTGCTCAGCAGTGGGACACTACAGGCTCCCAATAATGATAATAACACCAGTTGGTGCGAAAAACCAAAGAGAAGATCACACTAAATGGTTATGTAATGTTACTGTACGCTTTGCTTAGGTATTTTTTTCAATATCAATGAAATCAGCAATTAAAATGACATCATAATCAACAATTTCAACATAGCCGTCCGTAATTAGGCACATTTAATTACATCGGATCATGAATATTTGTAATAAGCAATCTAGTGATTACAATTTATCGTTAATACATCGTTATTTTAAATAATCTGATTAGGACAATAAAGTTGTTTTTAACGCTCATTCAATTAACAGACATATGATTAATCATTAACCAGTCTCTCTAACATACCACAAAAAATGGTGAATTCAATAACAAATTGTCATGTAAATGTGGAAATAATGCAATAAAAATATCATATAAGGATTTGTTTTGTTAGAGTGGCCTGTGGCAGGATGAGTTGGGGCCTGGCCCCGTATCAGGTTCGGCCTTATCACGCGATAAGTGACAAGATAGAGCGTCCGTCTCGTTCCATCGAACGGTGTCAGCCAGTGACGGACGCTCTATGAAGGCCGACCATGATACGGGGTCAGTTAGCATGATAGGATTTAAGATCAGAGCTCGTACTCATTATCCTCCTGGCGTAATTCTCGGTTGTGCCATAGAGGAGCCCGGGGTCCGCTTTAACACCTAACCCCAGTATTCGGCGTGGGCACTAGTTTTACGAAAGCGACTGCCATCTGACCTTCCAACCCAGAGCTCGGCCTAAGCATCGCAAAACAAATACGGAAATAGAACATGATAGAATAGAGCCATCACATATGTGTGTGATTAATGATTATTATTATCTAAAGAGGATATTTCACAATTTCCGCCATAACCTTGTCACAGTGACGTTCCTGCGGCGTTTTACGACAACTAAAATTAATAAAACTATTTGTCATTAATGCTAAATATTTTAGGTATGGTTAAAATTCTTGGTGGAAATACCCCCACAACCAATTTTGGGTTGCGGTTATAAATATAATTGAAACATATAATTAAGAATATTGTACATAACATAATACGGATCTAACACCGCTTTCCATTTCGGAGTTGTCGTTGTTTTGGTATTATCAGTATCAGTATCTTTATTGCTTTCATAGGTAAATACAAGATGGTACATTATATTTGTTCAGCTATGAAACCCTGTAGGGCACTACAATATAACTAAAACTAAAATTTAGGTAACTTACAACAGCTTAAGGCTGTCACTTAATTCTTATTTATACACAAAGTAATGAGCATGCAAAATATAATCTATAAAGTATAACCGATATATTTAACTGAGCTATATTTGAACTAAGTATACTACAGTATTAACTAACTTTCAAAAAATTCTTGCTTGTTCGTCCGTTCGACCTGACCCTTTATAGGGCACAATTTTAATTTCATAGCCAAAATGACCACCTGTTAAAGTCATCTTTTTGTATTATTTTGTGGGCCAGAATTTTTAAGTCTACACAATAGCAAGAGACTTGAATTATGAATAAATTTTAACTTTGCCCGTTAAAGGGTTAAGATCTTATTTCACGGCTCAAACCGGCGTTAAAATTGTATGTCAGTAGTCCATTGATCTGTTACCGTTTCACACTTAAACTGCCGAACCGATCGAGATGAACTTTGGTATGGAGATATTAGAGATATTATTAATCCCGGGGAAGGACATAGGACTAATATCTACTATTTCATTTTGGGGTGATTGACTCGAAATAACAAAAGTGACGAAGATAGTCTAAGGTCGAGTTGCACCAGCTTACGATAAGTCAGTCCATAGAAAATTGACAATCTTTCCATAAATTGAGATTTTACCACCGCTTATGATTATCCCAAGCCTGACCGAAAATAACTTAAAACTTGCGTACGTATGGATATTACAACTCTATTTTAATCCAAGGTGTCGATCTATGGGCCCTGTCTGCTCATCGCGAAAGTGCATTTAAGTTGCAAAAGCGAGCAATAAGAATAATGCTCTTGCAAGTGACTGAACAATGCAAATTTTGACGGACAACTTACATACGAACAGGTCAAGTTAATATAAAGCTTGTAAAAGTCAAACCTTGTCTGTGTGGGAATTATTATTTATGACCCCAGGTGCGTGTAGTGCTTTCAAAAGCCCCTCTCATGTTAACCGTGCGCGGCGGGCGTATTTGCTACTGCACTGCATAACGAATTGCATTCGCATCATATCTATGTATATGTCGCAGGGAAATGGCCAAAACAGAGATTTGAACAAATCTTTATGGACATGACCAAATCACGCAGGATGTTAAAATGGCGAATCCATTTTATCATTTGCCTAGAATAAATCAGTCATTTGATCAAATCTCTAAATCTGTTTAGTGAAATGACGAAATCAGCCAAAAAAGGCAACTCGTTTTTTCATTTCACCAGATTTGTTTAGTGATTGGATAAAATCCTTGAAAGACGTGAAAAACGAATTTCGAAGTACTCGGTTTAGCGATGTTTTGATAGTAGGCGTTTATTGATTTATTTATTGAAAAAAAACTTTTTGCACATAAGTACTGTATACCTTATTACATTAAGATCTGTTTTATAACTATGTTCTCGCAATAAACACTGTGAACTTTACACTTCTAGCTTCTAATAAACTTACAAAAATAAGCCTGTAAGAGCGAAGTTTGGCTATCTAGTCTAGGGGGACAACAGTCTCATGCAACAATGTCCGATTTAGTATGTTTTTAGACCAATGTTCGTCGCTAAGTTTCGCACGTAGAAAGTCTTATCATTGACCTTAGAATGTGGTCGACGTTACGAACAAGGTTTCTAATCTACATGTGAAATTGACAAAAGGTCTTTTGACTACTCCACAAAATTAAATTCGACCAACACTAACTATATTGACCAATGTCTGGCATTTATTTCAGTACTAGACCAATGTCAAAATAAGACACAGTCACATAAATATTGAAGGAAACAGAAGTATTTTGAGTTCTTTTTGGTGCACCATTCACCAACCACTAAACCAAAGTTTAGCAATGGTGTTTGCTGTTTTCCTGATTGGGTCGAGTCAGCCGTATCTTATATTTGACGGGAGCCATGGTTGTTGGCCAGTGTAATAACTAGCTTTATAACTTAACAAATGACTTGCGGATGTCCATGTCGATGTCTTGAATAACCACTTTAAACTAAAATCACACACTACATTCCCGTTTCTTCACTCCACTAAAATGTTTGGTATTTATTACAAACTCAACACACGACTAAAATTACAAACAATGAATTTATAACCTATATTGAAAAGTGACAAAGTACAATAAGTTTGTTTTTGTTTGTCTGTCTGTTACCTTTTCACGCTTAAACGACTGAACTGATTGGGATGAAATGTGGTGTAGAGATAGTTTAGTTTGGAGTTCCGGAGAAGGACATAGGATAGTTTTTATGGCGAAAATGCTCCCCTAAGGTGATATAATGGGGGGCGGAAGTTTGTATGGAGATACGATGCAAACGGCTTCCACGCGGGTCAGAAGCTATTTATCTATATCTATAAAAAAAGAAGTCTTGACTAACTGACCGACTCATCAACGCACAGCCGAAACTACTAATGTTAGAGAGTTGATTTGGCACAGTAGGTTACTTTTACAACGTGGGCTAGGGATAAGAAGGGATACCTCCACATAAATAGGGGTGCAAAGTTTGTATGGAAGAAACTTATTTCTTGAGCTAGAAACTTAAGGCGAGGCCACTTCAGAAAACTACCACAAGGGCCTAGAATGGGTCGTGGAATTTCCTACTTTCTTACACGAACACTGCCAAAAATGAGACCGTTTCTTTTTCAAATGTTAATTGATGATATTTACTACAATTATATGATGCCCAAAACACGATTTGATTAATTTGCCTCGATAGATTAGGATCGTAAAGTTAGCTCTAATTTTGCGTTTTTTGGTAGGTCGTGCTGAGAATAAGTATAGTTAAAGAATAGTTGGAAGGATATAAGTTTTTATCTCGGAAATCATCCCTTAATATGGTAGAAGCTTGTTTGAGACAGCGATAATTTAGCTTGCGTCTAAAATAATTTAATAGCAATATAATAAAAATAATAATAAATATTAGGGGACAGTCTTGCACAAATCGAACAAGTCCCAAACTAAGCAAAGCTTGTATTATGGGTACTAGACGACGATAAACATACTTATATAGATAAATAAATACTTAAATACATAGAAAACATCCATGACTCAGGAACAAATATTCGTGCTCATCACACAAATAAATGCCTTTACCGGGATTCGAACCCAGGATCTCTTGCTTCGTAGGCAGGGTCACTACCAACTAGGCTAAACTTACACTAGGCTAAAGCGGTCGTCATATATTTTCTAACACGATAACAAGCTCTACGCGGAAGTCGCGGACAACAGCTAGTACTTGTATAAATGTTAGATAACATCTCCTCTGTCCGTTACGTTTATGGTTATACAGGGTGAATCCTAAGTCGTGAACAGAAATATTTGTTTCTTACTGTTTAACTTTAGCATGGCCTCCCAAGTCGAACAACGTATAATTATTACAAAAAAGAACTCATAGATGGCGACACAGGTAGCGAGCGAAACATTTGAACCAGTAATCGTGAAGATAGAATGATTTTTACACCTTAATAAATTCAAAGTACCTTAATTATATCACAAACATCCTTCCGTACACAAAATAAAGGTATATTTTATAAGTTTAGTAAATGCAATAAAATTGGTACTAAATCCATGTAACTCGTACTATAGGTACGTGTGAGCTTTCAAGTTTGCTACGTATTATTGAGTACTGTCACTAGATGGCGCCCACACTGGTCGCGAAAGTTCTATGGAACCACAGGCTCCAAGCATTTGACTATGTATATTTTTGTGTGATGCGTAATATTGTCTCAAAATACTACTTTTGTATCAAAAAAATCAAAAATACTCTATTTGTTGCCCGGGAAGTCAATGCCATCTGGTGATATTTCAATGTATTACTAAAACGAGCAGGTGGGCTGACAGCGTCATAGCCGTGGCAGCTCGGATACTGCATCTACTGGTGTAGCTACGGGACTAAAATTGTATACAGAATTGCCTACATTAGGACGGTACGCTTTTGCTCTATGAGATTGGGTATCTGTACTAGTATTCTTTAATCTGTGACTTTAGTTTTAACATGTGGATGTGACAACAGGCAAAAATATGTAAACGTTGTTTGTTAATCTCATGGTCACCCTAATTGCTACGTTAAACTGTCACTTTAAGCTACAGACCAAGTCTTGTCGAATAGTGTGACCATAAGGTTGGTGTTTTTGCAATTTTAAATGATTATCAATGAAGTTTGTTTGCTTCTAGAGTTAATGCAATGAATTTGCCTTAAAATACTGCGATAGAAACAAAAAAATCTGTTTACGATTTGGGTTTCACCCTGTTTATTTGCGTTGAGATTACCGACCGACCGTAAAGGCGGCTGAAACGCTCTGCACGGCTAGCCCAAACGGCGCGCGAGCAGTGACGCAGCGAGATAAATAGTACATTACTACAGAGGCCGGGAAGTAAGCGGTTGCCGGCCGAGTACATATAGACGGCCGAGCGTAGCGAGGTCGGATAGTTATGAGGCTGACAACCCCTTTTCACGCCGAGGTATGTATAGCACTTTTCTCAAACATGCAATGAAATAAATTAAAAAAAACATCAAGAAATGAAACTGAAATTTTCATGGCTGAAATTGTGGAATGGAAATTAAAAAAGCGGCCAAGTGCGTGTCGGACTACGCACAACGAGGGTTCCGTGCCTATCAAAAAGGTCGTATCGTTACTGAAATCTTATGGCACTTACGTCCTTTTCTTTGAGGAAGGCAGTTTTTTTCATATTTTTAAATACACGGTTCAAAAATTAGAGGGGGGGGGGGGGACACAATTTTAATGACTTTCGAGGCGAATATCTCCGACTCTATTCACTTAATCAAAAAAATTACTGACAAAACCTTATATTTATTTTGAAAGGCCTATCGATTGATGTGCCACACGTGGGCTTGCAATGAAAAAATTTTTTTTGACTTTGAGTTTTATGTATGGAGTACACCCCTAAAAAAAATTGGTTTTTAGTAATTGAATTACAAAACTATGTAGCGGTTAACAAAATACACCTATCCTCAAAATTTTATTCAAATACACCTTATAGTTTTCGAGTAAAATGCCTGTGACATACGGACGGACAGACAGACAGACAGACAGACAGACAGACAGACAGACAGACAGACAGACAGACATGACGAATCTGTAAGGGTTCCGTTTTTTGCCATTTGGCTACGGAACCCTAAAAAGACCATCTTGCAGGCCTAGGCCTGCAATTTTGTAAGTACTTCATCATCTCTTGTCTCGCTGCGCCCGAAACGTGACACTTCGAAGCCCATTATGAAGAACACAACGTCAATATTTCATTGCATGTTTCAGAAAATATAGTTACGTCTTTTGTAAGCTTTCTAATTAGAATGAAACGGAGTCTTGTGCTAGCAGTGCAGATATCCTTCACCCCGTTGCTACTTACTCGACGGTTGCCAGTTTGGAGGTCAGGGTTTCGATGTGAGCCTTAAAAGCAGCCGCTTCTTCTTTCAGCCGCTCCTCTTGGCTGTGATCCACCGTCTGATTTTGACGCAGCACAGCTTGAGCCCGCACCTATGTCAAATATGAAACCATGTTATACTAATACAAAAGTATATGCACCATTCTCTTCTTTTAAAGAGGATATGACGCCTATCGCATCGTACTAAATGGGGTCAACGAACGAGGGCGTACTGCTAAGCTTACGTCATCGTTCTTTCCGTCGGTCTGTAAGTCCAAAATCCAAGCGCTAACATTTAAAATATAAACAGAAATTACTGTGTGACGTCGCACTGTTTTAAATACAGTACTGTAGTCGCAACCGGAAATACCACTCTATACTCTAGATTAAGGGGTTCCGTAGCTAAATAATACATATTTATACTTACTAGTTATTAACGTTATTTGTATTTAGTTTTAAGCCTTTATTATCTGTTGTTGTATTTTTAAGTAATGTTCTCTAATTAAATGCTCATTATTTTTCATTAATATTGTTTAATATATTCTATAATTTTTAATTGTATTCCATCATTTCGAATGTTCTCAAATTGACGACTTTTCTTTTTGACATGTATTGTGTTCTGTTATATGTATGTAATAATCTATCGTGTAAGTGTGTTGGTGTTATTGTATGCTGTAAACTTTGTCTTCAATTTATGTATATTAAGCAGTAGCGATTGTTAACCAAATTACAAACTTCAAATAACTTCTCTGGTTCGAATCCCACCCGAAGCAATATTTTTTTCTATTTGAAAAGAATATCGATTTAACATGTTAAAAATACTGTTTAGGGTTCCGTAGTCAACAAAGCTCAGTGGCGCGTGCGTGTCGTTGTAACAAATACAGACAGGTAACAAGGGAACTACTTCAAGGGATCGTACATTGTTTGTTTGTGAATCATAGACGTGTCCACGAAACACGCCCCAACTCCATCAAACGGATTCTGGTTCGACATTATAACTCAGGGATAATATAAAATACCTTATAACTGGCATGTTCAGTCTTCAAGTCTTCCAACTCAATTTTGGCGATGTTCAATTGGTCTTGCAGTTCTGCGCACTTCAACTCGATTCGCTTCAGTTTGTTATGCAGTTCCGCTTTGTCTTCACCGAGGCTGAAGATAATCTTTTCTTTGTCACTTAGTGAAGCAGTTGTCTCCAGGTTGGATTCTTCATTTGTCCGCTTCTCGTCTTCTACTTCTTGCTCTAATTTTGATATGATATTGTTTTTTACTTGAATAACATTGTCTTTGTTCTTGGATTCGTCAATAGCACTCTGTAATTCTTCCCGAATCACCCTGTTCTGTGCCTCTTCAGCTTTGATTTGTTCTTCCAACAAATTAATTTGAACTTTCATTGAGGCTATAGTTCCTTCTTGTGTGTCGATAGTCGATTCCATCTAAAAGAGATTTTTGTAAATATCAGGATTAGTTTAATTTAAGGATAAACACCTAAGATGGGAAGCGGAGCAGCGTGGATTCCGGATTGTTAGGAACATTAACATTTTAAGAAAACTGCTTATATTATAGGATGTCCTGAGAAATAGCTTTTATATCTATTGCTTACTTTCGACCTAAGTGCCCCCTATTATCAGAGGCTCTAGTATAAGTTTTACCGAAACGAAACGTTACGACCGCGTTTGCGTTTAGATGTCAAATCCCATATTAATTGAGGGTAAAACGTAAACGCGACCGTAAAGTTTTGTTTCGGTAAAACTTATACTAGAGCCCCAGTTCGCATATTAACACCTAACACCCTCACAAGTAATAGTTTTGTAGGGTCCGTGTAGTCAACAAGGAACCCTTATAGTTTCGCCATGTCCCTCTGGCCGTCCGTCCGTCCGTCTTCGGCTTAGCTCAGTAAGCATTACTACTACGTAACTGTAATTCGGCATGAGTATACGAGGGCTGCACTGAAAGTATCGGTAATCTAATACTTACGAACTTATTTTCAACATATATTATACCTTTTTGTAATCTCTGAAGTTTCATCATATTAACACACTGGCCACATAGCAAAAAAAACAATGATTCGGTTTAAATTGTTTTTTCAAGTCGTTGAGTTGCTGCTGAAGATGGAATTGTCCCGTGATAATTTAAGAGCTATGATATATTACGACTTCAAAAGTGGATTAAGTCTAAAACAATGTGGAGACCGGATGATTGCTGCCTTTAGTAATGAAGCACCTTCAAAGACGACAATATACAGGTGGTATTCAGAATTTCAACATGGCCGAGTATCCCTCACGGGCGACTCGCGTGAAGGTCGACCAAAGTCGGCAGTTACGCAAGAAAACGTCCACCTTGTGCGTCAGCTGATAAAACAAAGACCAGCATGTGACATATCGGGAAATTCAGGAGTTTTTGGGGATTGGAATGAGTCAGATACTTGATATTAATGAATTGGGCGTGCGAAAGTTGTTTTTCCGTTGGATCCCTCACTTATTGTCTGACGAGCAGAAAACGACTCGTGTCAATTGGTGCCGCAAAACATATCGTATCATTCAAATCGGGGCACGTGGCTACTATTCCTCTTAAAGATCGTAGAACGATGAATGCCGATTGGTATACAAGTATTCGTTTACCGAGTGTCTTTGCTGAACTTAGGAAAACAAAAACCCTAGTCGCCGCATCATCCTTCACCACGACAATGCCAGCCCTCACACCGCTCGGAAAACAAATGAGTATCTGGAAGGTGAAAAGTTCGAACTAGTGGACCATCCTCCATACAGCCCCGACCTAAGTCCCAACGACTTTTTCACATTCCCCAAAATCAAGGATACTCGTAAGTTGCGTGGTCAGCGGTTTCAGACACCGGCAGAAGCTGTGGAGGCTTTTAATATGGCCATTTTGTCGATCCCTATTTCGACAAAACAGTAGAATAAAAAAATCTTGAAAAAAATTTTTGCTTGGATAGCTTGTTCAAAAACATTATAGGTTTTCTACAACATTTTTTTCAATTTAGTGTTTTTTTTGCGAGCTCTAATTTTTGTTCGACTCATGCCCCCCCCCCCCCCTTCCTGCTGCCTAAATGGCTACTACTGGGGATGTGAAAAAATCGTGATAGTAGTAAATATAATGAATTTAAAAGGAAAACTATCACGGCCAAGTAGGCATAACTAGTTACCGAGTAATAGTCGACCAACTTAAAATGTACTTAGAAAGGTCAACTTTCGTACCAAATTCGGCTGACGCAACTGCACCACTTAGTTGGAGCGCGCGTGTCGATGTAACAAGACAGACTGGCAACTACGGAACCCTACACTGCGCGTGGCCCGACACGCACTAGGCCGATTTTTTTAAATAACGGTGGGCGCCTTCGATAAAACTCATGCTTTTTCTATTACTCTCGAAAATTGGAAAGTTTGGGTTTTCATTCTCGGTATATCACTTAATTCTGATAAGAAAAGTGTCGCTATTTTTTTTATTCAACTAAATGAAGCTTTTCTTAAACAATCCTAAGAAATTAATGGAAAATTGGGGACAATTATTTTACTACGATATTGAGCAGGAAAAACCAAAAAATACCATATTACGAGAAACAAGTCAAAGGTACATTTCATGCTAATGGCGAAAAAGCAGTTATTCGTTTTATCGCTGCATCTACGCAATTTCAATTCAGTCCTCCGCTCGCAACGCCTCAAGGACATAAAATCCGCTATAAACCCATATCTCACCTGCACAATTTTTTTCTTGCTTTCCTGCATTTTTGTAGTGAGGTCATTCATGGATTTTTCATAGTCTTCCATTTCTAAGCTTAGAACATCCTTTTTCTTTACATCGCGACGGGTCTTATCCAGGGTTTCCTTCGTAGCTTTGTGCGCCTCTATTTCAGCCTCCAGCCGCTGATTTACACTTGTAAGTTCACCTAAATACAAATATAAAAATAAATATAAGTACTAAAGCCAAGGCCAAAAACTGGGTAATAGGCATGGTTATTTTATTGTCTTAGTTATTACTATTTACCTTTAAGTACATCCAATTCGGTCATAGATTTCTCCATCGATTGAACAGTGCTCGTTAAGGTTTGCACTTTCGTCTCAAGATCGCATATGATAGCCTGGTCGTGCTCCGTGCGCGGCGGCGCCTGCGCCGCGACGTGGTCGACCTCGTCGCTCGACGCTGCCGATGACTTGGCAGAATCTTCAACTATCTTACTGAGTCTCTCTTTATCTTTTTCTGCGTGTTGCAATTGCAGCATGGTTTCGTTTAATTTCTTTTTCAATTTTAAAGCAAAGATTCGCAGCTTAGTGTACCTGTAATTTATTTGCATACCCGTTAATTATACGAGCTACGGCAGCCTATTGGTTTAGACATTCGGCTGTCAAGCGGCGGTCGTGGGTTCGAATCCCGGCTCGTACCAATGAGTTTTTCGGAACTTATGTACGGAATATTTACCGTTAGCTTTTCGGTGAAGGAAAAACATCACCGGTCTAATTCAATAAGGTCTAGTTTTCCCTCTGGGTTGGAAGGTCAGATGGCCGTCCCTTTCGTAAAACTAGTGCCTATGCCAAATCTTGGGTTTAGATGTCAAGGCGGACCCCGAGCTCCTTTAGGGCACAACCGGGATTAACGCTAGGAGGATTTATTTGTTAATTATACGAGCTGGTGAGCGGAATCCACCGGATTGGTCCACCGTCCACCACAGGGTCATCAAAATGACCAGCGAACAGATCGCTTGTTCAGCGAGCAGATACGGGCTGAACCAGTATGTATGTAGGTCTAAGCAAATCCTGTTTAATTAAACCCCAACCAGAATATTTTTTATCATTTATCTATGAATGTAAAAAAAATCGGTCAAGTGCGAGTCCGAATCGCGCACCGAGGGTTTCGTACAAACTTCCATACAACATACCCGTCTTGTCCTGCCCATTCATTCTGGAAAAATCTTAATATATAGTTGGCCATGGGCAACCAAGGAACTCGCTATGTATGAGGAGCGTTCAATAAGTTCTCGGTAGTGGCATTAAACAGAACTTATTAGTATCATATAATTTTTAATTATGAAATACACTCTTTCATGTATTACGAGGCCAAGTCTCGAAACTCTTCCACCGTAAAAAGTTGTGAGATATTTCGTAGTACCAAGTCTCAGGCATTCTTATTATTCTTTATTTGCTCTTTTATTGTATAGAATTTACGACCCTGAATAGCATCCCTGGAAATCTGCACTCTCTGCCAAACAGAAAATTGATACAATTGGCATTTATTCTTCTTTATTTGTTTCTTAGTCTACCTCCTTAAATTGCTATACGATTATCTTATCTCACTCTCCCTTAGTATTAACACCCTTATATTTTTCATCTATGTTTACCTAATCTACAGAAATTTTTAAAAAGATGGTTTTATTTTTTTAATTTCCACGCATCTAAAGAGCCAAATATCTCACCTTAAAATCAATATTCTGGATAACCAAACTAGAATTTTACCAAAATCGCCTCTAAAATTCCAAAAGATATCCTCTCATTTTACTGACGTCAGAATATTTGCTATATCTTTGTTTAACTATTAAAGAAAACAAATGAATAATGTCTTTATTTTACTTATTTAGGGTATTCATAAATAGTGGCACAGTATGAAAAATAATCAGAAATTATTATCATGAGATGTACCAATCATGCCGATACCGAGAACTTATTAAACGCCCAACGCATTTAGGCTTGTTTTCCAGCGACAACCCTTGATCACATGAACCTATTTCAATATTTTAATTTTATTTAAAAGAAGGTACAGTATACAGAATAATGTTTTAAGTAAGTATTTGAAAAATTGTGATTAAATTACTATATTTGATCAGAAATTATTTGAAACGATTTAAAGAAAAATAACCTAGATTGGGATACCTTTATATATTTCCTGTAAGTATGTTAATCTTATGTTATGTAATAACATCAAAAAAAATGCTGTTTGTTATTTTATAGGGTTCCGTACCTCAAATGGCTCAAAGGGAAAAAAAGGAACCCTTATAGGATCACTTTGTTGTCTGTCTGTCTGTCTTACAAGACCTTTTACCTCGGAGAATACCTTGGAGGTATCGAATTGAAATTAAAACTATATACTCAGGTCCACAGTCCTTCTAGCTGTGAAAAAATCAAACTACTAAGATAACGTAAGAAAAGGTACGGCCGTTTATGCCACACAAAACGTATATTTCGACACTCTCAAATGAAAATGTATAGGGTACTTTCCGTTAACCTAGAACTATGAAATTTGGCAAGTAATATCGGCTTATGCTACAAGTACCTGCAGGAGGAAAATATTTGTAATTAAGTACGGAACCCTCGGAGGGCGATCGCACTTGTTCGGTTTTTTTTTCAACTTCATCCTTCATAAATCAACATTACATCACTGAAAAAAAAAACAGTTTCAGAATGTCCAGCTGAAGCCTTTTTTCATGTGACAGCACTTGACCTTAAGACTTTGATTTTCGCCCTCCCCCCCTTATATCCTTCCTTTATATCCTATATATGAAATAAAACATGATGATCAAATTATTCATTCTACATGCATGTGCTAATGCACGTCTGTCTGTCACAACGTCTGAACAGAGTCGCACAAACAAGGGTTCCTTTTTTACTCTTTGGTGCGGAAAATAACACCATGTTCTCTTGTGCTACCAAACGTGGTGTGGTACTCGAACGGTTTAGTGCTATTAAAATATGAATCAAATGAATCCTCTCATGAACATGTTCTCGAAATTCGCCGACATAAGAGCCATGGGACATATATTTGAGTTAGTTGTATGTGCACCCATGTTTTTGCTCCTGACTGTACCTGCAATGGTGCCTTTATTGGCCTATATTGCTGTTTATAGCGGTTAATCGTCTCGAATCGGATTTGATCGCGACCTTTCTTAAATACACCCAACAGATTTAATAATATCGTAGAATTGTTTGGGTCTAACTCAGCAATATAGGTGAATATAGCGTCAAACTCTAAGAACTATTGGTAACAAGTGAGATCCTGGCCTGTTCTTACAAGATTTTATTGGCATCGTTATTTAATTTAATCTAAAGCTCGGCCTATTAACTTCACACCCGGCAGGCAAGTCCTCCCGGCTTTACTGCCTTATTTGTAGTAAGGTTCCATACCCACGGCCCTTTGCCTGTTTTTGGTTTGTGAACTAAACTTTATGCATAGATTAACCCCCTTACTAATAAAACTTGACAAGCCTCTTTAACTATAACATGTTTCGTCAATTTCTCACAAATATCACAGAGACTTTTCGGTTTAGGCGCAATACGGTCCCTCTCGCAATACGTCTCTCTACCAAAATTACGTCCCATTCGCTAAGTCTACTTTGCAAACGCACCTTTCTCGAAAATGGGTCATTATGGGGAAGGGACTTTTAGCGAAAGGAGCATTAACAGGCGTGACATTTTGCGAAAGGAACGTATTGCGAATGGAACATTTTGTGAAAGGGACGTTCTACGAAAGGGACATAATTTATGTGAAGGGACGTTTTAAGAACGGGGCATTTTGTCGAAGGGCCATTTTGAGAAGGGGACATTTCTGAAAGGGACGTTTTGCGGAAGGGACAAAGGGACATTTTGCGAGTGGGACTGTATGCGCCTAAGCAGACTTTTTTAGCTAGACAAATGTACACCAAATAACATAGATGATAAATGATAATACATACTTTTCCTCAAATGTTTCATCTAGATCTCGCATACGTGAATATTCTTCCGCTTTAGATATCGTTGAAGTAGACATATCTTCGTTACTTATATCGGCTGCTAAAACACAAATGGGACAGTAATTACAATTACAATAATAGACCTTCGGAAATAACAATCACATTTATATATTATACATATTCACCAGGGCCAGATTGCTGTTTGAGTTTCTCTATTTCTTCTCTTAAAGATGAAATTATACTTTCTTTTTCAGCCAAACTCTTAATTGCTGTATCTCTATCTGATATCAACTTTTGACTTAAGTTACTTTCTTCAGTATTTTTCTGTTTCGCGTTATTTAAATCATGTTCTAATATTCCTATAGATTTGCGGAGATCCACTTTTTCCTGGTTAGAGATATCTCTATCTTTTTCCAAGGTATCTATCAACCTCTCCATTTCACCGACCGCTTTTTGCAATTTAGATATACTCTCTCCACGTTCTTTTAACACTTGATTTATCTCTTTCATTTCATTGAGTAATTCTGCATTTTCTGTCTTGTAGTTGGAAAGATTTAATTTGGCATCTTCATATTCTGTGACAAGACTATCAAACTCTCTCATTTTACAACGCGATTCTTTAACTTCAGATATTAGTGAAGCATTTTCTTGTTTGCAGGCCGATAATTTTGTTTCTAATTTTGCAACGTCGGCTTGCAAGGACACCTGTAATTCAGACATGTCGGCTTCGTCCTTGGGCTGCTCTAAGGATAGTTTTAAAGTTTCAACTTCTTCCTTTAATAATCCATTCATATCTGCCATGCTTTCATAATCTTTTTTCAGTAAATCATTTTGCTCTTGCAGGGCTGCTAATTGACTTTTTAATGAATTAAGTTGGCCGTCTTTTTCTAACTTAGTGCGATCTTTTAATATAGCATTCTCTTTCATTAATTCATGAATGTTCAAGTTCAGATGATGGACATCACTCTGCATTTTGTGAACTTGACTGGTCAACGTTTCATTCTTTCCCTCTAATTCCAACGCCATATCTCTGGCATGCAGTTTTTCCTTTACTAATGTAGACTTTTCGCTTTCCAATGCTCTTATCTGCAATGCGAAACTTGCTACAGTATTGCTATTTGCATTGTTATTTTGTAAATTGTCACGAAGCTCCATGCTGTTAGCCCGTGCACTTGGCAATTCTGTTTTCTGATTTAATAAAACATCATGTGCCTCTTTTAGGGTTTCCATTTGAAGCTTTAGATTATCATTTTCGATGATATTATCTTTGAGAACTTCCACTTGTTTATTTAGTTCACTATTGTATTCAGTCAAATCTTTGTTTTCTTGTTGTAATTTAATGGTTTGGTCTCTAAGAACATGAATCTCATCTTTGAACCCTAGTATTGTAGAATCTTGATCGGCTACATCAGTCTGTCGTTCTCTCAATTGCTCTTCTAACAAGGCTATTTTTTCTTTGAGTCCATTATTTTCTTGACTAAGTTGCTTTAACTGGTTATCTAAAACTATAGACGCCGCAATAATGTCGCTTTGCCATTTAGGAATGTTTTCGGAATATTCTTTTACTGTTTTTGATAAAATAAATCTGGAATTTTTGAGTTGATTTATACATGCTGCACATTTAGATATTTTATCTCTGTAACTTTTTAACTTAATGCTAGATTTTTCCTGGTTATTCTTTTCATTCTCATACAATTGTGTTAACTCAGTAATCTTATTTTCATATTCAACAATTTTATTCTTAGACTCATTCGTAGACCCAGTTGCTTCAAGTTTACTTTCTAGATCAGCAATTTTGTCATTAAGTTCTTTAATAGTTACTTTAAAAGTTGATTCTGAAATCAAAAAGGCAATGTAAGTAAGTATCTTCTATATATAAGAACGTAAAAGTCCTGACTGACTCACTCACTCACTTAGATAAATCAACGCCCAGCCCAAACCGTTGAACCTAGAAAGCTGTTTTTTTCGAAATAGGTAGTTTATATGACGTAATACCCACTATAAACGGATTTTTGAAAATTCCACCCTCGGGGGGGGGGGGGGGGTAAAAAGGGGGTTGAAAGTTTGTATGAGGATGGAGTAAAATTTTAAGTGAGAGACTAGAAACTGTGTATGGACTCCTTATTATTATTACAATACAAGAAAAGTTATTTTAGGGTTTTGGAAAAACCCACCCCTAAGCGGGTTTAATAGGGGTGCAAAGTTTGTACGGGTGAAATTTGGTATAGAGATAGTTTGAGTCCCGGGAAAGGCCATAAAATAGTTTTTATCCCGGAAATCATTCCCTAAGGAGGTGAAAGTTTGTATGGAGCTACGATAAAAACGAGTTCCACGCGGACGGAGTCGCGGGCAGAATCTAGTGTAAAATATTTGTGATAATTGTGATGTTACGCCTAAATCAGTAAATGATCCAAACAGAAATATTTTGGTCTGTAAAGATAGTCTTTGTAAAAAAAAAATTACCAGACTGGAGTTTTTCTTCTAACACCTTTAACTGTTCTCTTTGCTGAAGTCCAATATTATTAAACTCTTCCATCTTTGTTTCTAAATCAGACAGCTGGGTGAGAAGTTGCTCATTTTCCTCCACAAGTCGGTTATTTTGTCTTTTCAGTGAGATATTTTCGCTATCCAGGTCGGACAACTTGACAAGTGAATCAGCATATTTTTTTTCTTTTATAATGAAATCTGCTTTGTGCTTCTTGATTTCGTCTTCGTACATTATGCATTGTTGGTTTAAACTTTTAAGTTTATTTTGGGCAGACTCAAGGTCAGTTATGTAATTAAGTTTCTGCTCAGTGAGTGAATTAGCAAGTTCTTGTAGAGTATGAAGGTTCTCATCATATTTTTTTCTAGAATTTTCGTAATCCGCATGTTTAGTTTTATATTGATCTATTTCATTTTGTAACTCTGTAAAGCAAAGATATACATATATAATCAATTTACATGGACTGGAGCTAGGGCTGGAATGAAACATCTTATTATGAAAGACAATTCGAACCTCTGTTTGTCAGTAACTTATTATATTTCAGAGGATAATATTATTGATCTGCCAATATATTTATTGCATTTCATGAAGGCGAGTGGATTCAACGATGATGATGATGATGTCTTGACCGATTTCGGCCACATATTTTAGACATTTTTTGATAATAGGTATGCACTTCGAGGTAAAGTAAGCTACCCTCCGTACTAGTTTACACTGTATTACGGCAAGGTAAGATTTGGTATCAATAATTAGCAATATGACCGGAGTGTAATTGTTTTACGCTCTGGTGCATGCTTTTACAAAGGTAGGACCGTAATTTGGGCAGGTTAATAGCCCGCCAAAGAAGTTGTACTGGATAGTTGACGGTAGGCGAGCCATGAGCTTGTCTCGCTTTTTATAGAGTTCGTTACGACGCTCAATTTCGAAATTTAACGTATTTAGACTTTAACGTTATAATAATAGGCACTCGCATACTCGCCTACGTGAAAGGTGATTTCATAATTTGCATTCTAATAGACTCATCTAATAATTCAGTGTCTTTATTAGCATATAATCTTGAACTACCAAAGAAGTTTCGGTTATTGAGGAAGATAGTCAATTTCTAGATGAATAACGGTAGAAGTCCCTGTTTTAAAAACAGTTTTATTAGATTCTCCCTTAAGATAGTGATAGAGAGATGATAAGCATACTTATTTCATACAATTGTCCACTGTTGTATGTGCACTTAGTCCCCAAGTACACAGCCATTACACAGTTTGAATACGCACCTTGCTTAGAATGCCTTGCTTTTTGAGCTATTACAAGAAGACCTTTACATTTAGTAACCAGTTCCTCCCTAGATAGTTCATCAAAAGAATTTTTCTTGGAAACATCCTGTGGATTCTGAAAAAAAACAACATTTTTTTTACTGTAAAATATGCAGCATACTTGCAGGACACCCTAACCTACACTATGCTTGCCCATACGCGGTCTCCACTCCAGAGGCTCTAGTTTAAGTTTTACCGAAACAAAACTTTACGATCGCGTTTGCGTTTCACCCTCAATTTGTATGGGATTTGACAGCTAAACGCAAACGCAGTCGCAACGTTTTGTTTCGGTAACACTTATACTAGAGCCTCTGTACTTGTCCTCTCACTCTACTAATCCTAACAGTTATCGGTTCTGCGGGAGACGTGACTGGCATCATGTTTAAAAATATGATATTGAACTTAAAGAACAATCAGATCCATATATAACTACAGAAGGGCCAATTCGGCCATTGCACATTGTTTCGGAGACCAGTAGCCATTTGACCCTCCCAGTGCTGATTCGGTTTTTCAGGTTGATATCACCATCACACTGAAAGGACGAACCGAAGTACCTAACAACAGAGTGTACATAATCAGCAATAACTTACAGTTGATCCCTAGTGCAAAAGTACCGAGACGCCTAACCTCATCCATACATTTATAGAAGGGGCTCCGCATATGTCACAGGCACGCCTTACCATTTCAGGGCCTAACACAAAACCTCTTGAGGTGAGTACTTGGACAATAAACACCATTTTCAGGTTTTTTCACAACCCAGCATAATACTGAATAGGTATAACACTTTTATCTCTTTTGTCTAAAATATGTTTATTCTTTATAATTCTTGCAATCCTGCACATCTCCCATATTTAAAAAATAATGGGTACCAGTAAACTCTTGCAGAATCTGTCCATGTTAGGCTCATCATGCAACATTTCATTGAAGAATAAAGTCAGCCTTTAATACCTTCCATACTTCTGCTGGTATGTCCATGTATCCGGTCTACTTTTTTTTTTTTTTTTTTTTTTTAATTTATTGATTAAGACAAAAACAATGAATATCATTACAAAGCCCATCTAGGCAAAACCTTGGAGAGGTTTGTGTGCCGATGGGGAGTTCTTATTATTCTTTTGATCTAATTTATAGCTAAATTAAAAACTAAGTATTTTAAGTAGGTTAGTTAGTACAACTTAGTTTACAGAATATAGGTTACATTATTGCATTTTAAAAAGTGCATCTTTAATATTTTTCTTAATTTACAGCCTTTCACATATAAGTTTTGTACATGTTCAGGTAATTCATTTATTATTTTAGGCAGTAAGTATGAGTATTTTCGAGCACCATATATATTATTATATTTAGATAAACAAAATTGGCTTTGGGATGATAACTTTCTTAATCTAATACATCTTTTCTTAGCTTTGAGTTTTGTAACATTGTGATATTCTTCAATTAAGACAGCTAGTTTAATTTTTTTTTGTACAGGAAGTAGATTACAGTATTTAAATAGTTGTGAATAGTCGGTTACATAATGCTCTTTAATATTTTTTGGTACAATAGTTTTGAGTATTCGAATTTGTAGGTTGTATATTTTTTCCATATAGGTCTTAAAGGTTCTACCATAGGTACCCAGGGCGTATCCGATCACAGAGTCAGCGAGGGCTAGGTATAGCAGACGTAGGGTTCTGTACGGTACTTTATGCTTTAAAATGTATAATCTACTCAAGATAGCTCTCAGCTTATCGCATACGTAATTAACATGAGGTCCCCAGTTGAGCCTGTGATCTATTATAAGTCCAAGGTACATGTGTTCCTTTACCACTTGTATATTTTCACAGTTACACGTAACTGTGCAGCTGTGTTGGTGTAGGCACTTGTGCTGATGGGCAACTACAGAGACCTCGTGTGCAATTTTGTTATGAGCCGAACGAACATGCATTATTTTTGTTTTTTGTGCGTTAATAACAAGCCCGACGTCATGCGCCCATTTACAGAGAGTGTTAAAGTTAGTTTGCATTACGCTCTCGGCCTTAGCTATATCTCGGTCGGCTGTGATAATACATGTGTCGTCCGCGAACTGGTAGACAGAGCCCTCAGTTATAATGTTGCACATTTCATTTACATACAACAAGTATTCGGTTAGGCCAATAATAGATCCCTGGGCCGTCCCTTTATCCGTTTTTACAGCTTCACTGTATGTGTTATTAACCTTAACTCGAGTATATCTGTTGACGTGATAGTTTTTTAGCAAATTAACTAGGGGGCCCTGTATACCGTTCTGCTCTAGTTTGCTGAATAGCGTTTCGTATTTCAGCATATCAAAAGCTTTACTGAAATCAATGAAAACAACGAGCACATGCCTTTTTTCATGCATGTGTTCGTTGATTTCATTGCTGAATTCACAAAGGAGCTGTGAGGCACTTCGGTTTTTTTGAAAACCGAACTGTTTAGTGTTAATTATTTTATGTCGAGTCAAGAATTTACTAATTTGGTTACCGAGGTATCTCTCAGCGATCTTGTCAACACACGACAGTATAGTGATTGGTCTGTAGTTGCCTCACCTTATTCTGTTATTCTTATTCACCCATTATTTTCTCAAGTATGACTGGGGTTTTATATTAATTTCTATAAATCGTAGCATATGCTATGCTACTAAATGTTCACCTGCAATTATCTTGCAATCTGTAGCACAGTCGATTTTATTCCTTTTTACCCAACTGCCGAAGGAGAGGAGGATGATGTTTTTCGAGCATATGTATGTAAGTATGTGTGTATGTCTTATTAGTTGGCACACCCTGCATCCTACCCAGTTTGACAGATTTCGACATATGAGGTGTTGTTGGATTCCTCTTAATCGTGGGAGTGATATAGGCTATAATATATGAAAAATAAGCAGTTGGGTCCTTTGAAAAATCTTTTAATTGCATTAACCCTTGTCATGCCTAAGAAATTAACTTTACTTTTTAAGAACCAAACATTAACACTGAAGCAGCTTGTAACAAGGCTTCTCCCACTTTTTTACCATCCCCATAGTCCAAGCACCCATGTACTTGTTCCTATTGTACATATCACCATCATCATTATCAGCCTCTCTTCGACTATGCTACTTATCACGGTCTTACATATATGCAAGACCAAGATAAGTAGCATACTACTACTATTGTTTTTATATGGTATACCATATAAAAATCTGAAACCCGCTTTGCTACGATAAATGGTTGAAACATCAGCAAATACACAACTACAGTTAAGTAAGTGAACAAGTGTTCACTGCTGCTTTTTAGATTCATCTGAAAATATTTGTTTTGACAGTACAGACAAAAATCCAGACATAGGTAACAACATAAGACTATGTTTACATTGTTCTATAAATTTAAAGTGTTGCACAGACAATTTAATAATGTAGTTTAGGGAAAAGGATCCAACCCTCAAGTAATCACCATTGAAATTGTATAACTTTTGTTTTAGCCAGAAGGTTCCAATCTCGAATTTTACATTGTGTGGGATGGATCCTTTTCCCTCCCTGTACTCGTGTCTTTAGTTATTTTAAAAACACATAATAATAATGAAACAACTAAGAAAAGCAATAAAATGTATCATTGAAATGACACAAATTCAGACAATCAAATTTACTCTCCAGTTGTGATGTCGTTACCAAATACCAAGTAAAAGGTTAGTTACTATCACTCCAAAGCTTTTGGTGAAACGAAATATAGAATAATTCGTGGCAAAAGCAGGCAGGCAAGTTCAGATACAAAATGGTTAGTACCTTATGTTCCGTATTGTCCATTTTAATAATGATTTTAATTTACGTAGCTCGCTTCATAATCGAAATTGATCCTTACTAATTTCAGAATGATAAATATTAACAAACCGAAAGTACACGAAATAATGACAATGACAAATAATACCATGAAATCAGAAATGACAGACGGGACGGCCGACGCTACGTCAGTCAAGTCAATTGAGTGAGAGCGTGTTCAGACCAATCCTTAAGGCCTGGGCCACACAGGTATAGCGATTAGCCACGCGAAGATGATTTTCATACATCAAGTCACCCAAGTTGTACTGAAGTGGCAGTCACGGTCGTGTCGTAAATCACCCCTTTCATCGTTGTTCACACCAATCCGTAACCGCGTGTTCACACTGCGTCCGTTTCCGTGTCCGGGAGGCTTCCCTCTTTTTCTCGCTTGCGATGTTTCGCCCGAGTGCGAAAGAGACGGATCCCTCCCGGACACGGACGCAGTGTGAACACGTGGTAACACGGCCCAGTCAGGTATCGCAGCATGCTCCAAACAAAAACTGTCGTTGTTGGACTCGACACCGACAGTTACGGATTGGTGTGAACACGCTCTTAGCGTTTAGAAAAATATGTTGTCAGTCTATGACCACTAGTGCTGCCCCAACTTCTCGTGAAATAATTATTGTCAAATTTTTGCATTTATGTTGAGGAATTTATAATTGTATACTCATTTATGTAGTTTCCCGTACAATGAGTACGAAATGAGAACAAATTGGGCTTAACTACGTATGGCAAGGGATAGGGTTTTTCAGTTATATATTCTTCCTAAATTACCACCATACTTATCTAAAAGCCATTACACATCTAGCGATGTGTCATGTCATAACAAGTACTTAGCTCTAGTTATAATGAAAGGTATGTTTTGCAGTGTTATTCCAACTATAGCAAGTAGTTGTAACACATTTCTAAATGTGTAATGGCTTGAATGTTCGTACCAAAAACATGCATAAGAACCCCATAGGAGGCGCCAAACGAGCGAAATAGGTTGACGGCCAAGCAAGCTAACAGAAAATCTAGTACGGAGTGACCTTGATTTGGCCGGCCGCCGTGCTTCCGCCACGTATCCACACGGGCCGAAATCACGCGGCGGACAGCAGTCAGTGCAGTCCGCCAATTTCGTAGGTGTAGCGGCACCTATACAACGTAAACTATGCAAAATATCGTAATTCTAAACTAGTGACTTAATAACCTATTTATAGTAATATTTTCTTTCAAAAAAATATTTTTCAACATAATTTTACAGAATAATAAATAGTCACATCACTATCGTGGAAGAAAGGAAATGTATGATGGTCTTGGAATTGAAAGTAATGGCGGCTTCTCCAGTCATTGCTGACTTAGTTTTAACTAGTGAAATAAGCTTACGTTTATAATATAGATGGTTTCTATGAATTGTATATTGTCTTATTATTAATCTTTGAGTGTGGTGATTACCTGAAATGTGACTTCGTTCTATTTCCGAGTATTTATTTTTCCAGATACATACTTTCCAGGTAGGTGAGATGAAATGTCTTCCAAGCACTTACATATATAATTCTAATAATAAATGAGTGGATTTCAGTAAATAATGTAAGTAATTGGCATTTGTCAGTACAGTCTAAAATATCAATAACAATAACAAGTATCTATCACAGAGTCACTGAGCCAGCAGTGACACATTCTGCTTTAAAAATGTATTATCAAACCAAACATGAATATGAATACTGTAATCGCCGAAAAGGACTAAGTACTTCTACAGAGGGTCATAGGGTACATACTACATAATTCTAAGTTTTAAAATAACACAAATATAGGGTACATACTACATAATTCTAAGTTTTGAAATAACATAACACATACAAAATAACTAGTGAATTCATTCAGAGAGCAGTGGAATAATTTGAATTTGCAAGAGAGTTTCTTATTATCAAAGTTTTTTAGCCTAAAGCATTACTGTTTTTCACTGCTTATGCAATTGCTTAATATAATTATGCCTTCTAATAATTTAGATTATCGTTATTCTTAATTTTAATTTTAGTTGTTTTTTTTTAAAGCTGCAATCTCTATAATTACATTGGGCTTGCTTAACCTTCTAAATAGTACCCAGTGGACTTTTTTAGCACTTATGCCAATAAACCTTTAGAGAGCCAGTTTGTTTGGTTTCTGTTTTGCTGAAGAATATTACAGAGTAATTATTTTTTATTGTAGTACTCTAATCATGACATTTATAATTTTTATAACTGACTGAAAGGACGATGCCCATTTCTGCCCCACCTGTTATTAAAATATACAGAGACATCATTAAGTAGGCATTCGTAATTAATTCTACTTTGATTTTTGGGATAATTGTAGGATTAATTAAAGCTTGCGTTTATTATTCACTGATAAAACGTGATTAATGCATTTCCGATTTACAAATAATGGTGACATATTTAAACATATTGCTCCTAGCGGTGAGTAGCAGGCAACTGTATCTGTCAGTTATGCTATGTAATGCTGTCTCCAAATATTCGCCTTGACTGTTTTTAACACGACCAGAAACAATTAAGAAGTAGGCATGCTTAATTATTTTGACATAGATTTTTGGGATAACTGTAAGATTCATTAAACCATGCGTTTATTATTCACTGATAAAACGTAATTAATGCGTTTCCGGTTTACAATGATGGTGACATATTTAAACATAGTGCCCCTAGCGGTGAGTAGCAGGCAACTTTATATCAGTTATGCCATGTAATGAAATGAATGAAAAATCGAAACTGAATCGTGGACGACCAGGCCAAGGTCCACTCAGGGCTACATAGCCTCAGATCATGATGATGATGATCCAATCACCTTTCTTGTATAGAAAATACTTCTATAAAAGTATTCCAAGAAATTAATTGGTTAATGTCATTAGACACGCCTTCGGAAAAAAATTAGCACAGTCTGTTAAGCATATGCGCCTAGCTAAGTAATTACAAGGCGTAATTTTTCAATCAAAAAATATAGGAAGCCACCTGGTTTAAATCAAAAATAAGAAATATATACTAAATCTACGTCCAAAGGACTTTTAAATAATATATACGTTAACTTTGCACTTGGCAATTTTTGGTGGGGCACGCGTCCATACTAATTTGGTCATCGTCCTTTAAACACTCACATTTCCCTGCATTTTTATTGAATTAAAGTATGTGAATTCTATGTCCAGCAGTGACTGTCTTTCAGCTGATATGATGATGATGATAAAAGTATATGCTTTAAAAAAAGTTTACTTGAACTGGGAAGGAAACCAACTAAACACGTGCCAAAATAAAATTTTAAGTCATATACCTTCCTTAGTACTGCCATGCTTACAATAACAGCAGTAACTCTATTCGGAATATTATTCAATTGTTTAATTTATTTGAATAAGAATCAGGTCGACATCTGAATTACATATTATCGAAATAAAATAAATGCTGAATTTGATCGGTTTAGTAATTTTTTTTGCAATCAATATTCTGGATGACCACAACATAGTTTTGCCAACATCACCCTTAACATGCAACAAAATATTGTTATTATTATATTAATGAAAGTGAGGCAGTATGAAACATAATCAGAAAGTATCATCATGAGACGCAATCATGCAGAATTGTAGAACTTATTGAATATCCTTTGTATCATAATTTGAGAAATAGGCTTTTATTAGCCATGATTGGAATGCCAGAGGGGTCAATTTTGGCAGCATACCATACCCAAGCGTATCACTATTGAATAATAAGGCCAGGTATACAACAAGGACCGGGCACAAAGCAACACATCTAACCTAACAGGATAGTACCATAATGGTATACTAAACAGAGAATAGCTTCTAGGTAAGCAAATATAAAACTATCATCTCATCTGCGATTCCAATTCAAACTTGTTAATTACACTGTTTAACATGTATTTTGATAATCATGGCAGGGCACTCATTTAGTTCCGGATTAGGCCATAAGCAAATTAAGCAATTGCTTATGGGCAATATTAATGAACCAAACAGATAAAGATAATATCTTTATATGTGATATTTTATGATATGAGAATGGAAACCAATGCGAGCATGTTCTCATAGTTCAGGGAAGGTTACACAATTTAGACGCAAACTAAGTATGTACATGATACAGTAAATACGTTTAGAGTGTGAAATATTGCAATGCGAATTATTTATGGTGCATTCCAAGGGTTCAGGATAACTTGCCACGATTCCTCTTCCCGCGAGACACTCTTTTTTTCTTTTGCATCATCCTAAATAGATACCTAATATTTGGTACCGTTTGCACAGCGCTATACTTAGTTTTAGTAAATAACCGTCCGTCCGTCCTGTTATTTATTTAAATAATATAGGCCACATAACTTAAAGCTCAGATCTCAAGATAAATTAAGTTTTTGTTATACATAGCACCCGGGAAGTTCTAAGTTGCTTGTGTCAGGCAGGCCTTAACGAAATTAATTGCGATGCCTCTAAACAAATGCCACGCTCTGCGACTTAAGTGCGGTCGAGGTAAATTAAGGTTTGGCACATGTCAACTCTATTTGCATGACATTAAGGTCCAAAAGTGCTGAACATTCAATTTCCTCGACTGTACCTACTGCACTGTACAGTCAGCATCATATAGTTAGTAGCAGCCAAAGTATTTTGGTACATTTATGTCTTTATTGCTGTAAGAATAAGGGCGTGTACAATACATTTGGCTAGTCTGGCTGCAACTAATTATACGATGCTGACTGTACTAAGGTCCCTTTCCCCTGAGAACGAAATATTTGAATAATAGATGCATCTTATTAATCTGATATAACTGCCCGCTATCTAATACAGATAGTTCAACTGAAAGCGTACGCAGCCATACGGCAGCACGCAAAGATAAGTTGAACTTTCTGTGCCACTATACTGACACTATACGTGAACTATACTTTGGCCGAAATACATGCTATGCGACATTCCTGAAAGATTTTATCTTAATATGTTGAAAACTTCTGTGTCTTCAAACAACTTCAATTTAAGGAATATTATTATTTAAATAATTTGGTTTGCAGAAACATTTAGCGATACCTTAGTGATAGCTATAGGTAGGCTGCTTAGCTCAGTTCTCGCCTGAGTCCGCCTCCCGCCCTCCGCCCGCGCCCCGTTGTCATCATACCCGTGCTCCCGCGCGCCGCGCAGGCGAGGACTGAGTTAAGCGGTCGAACTATAGTAATAAGTTTTTTTTTAAATATAACATGTCGAAGTTGGTGTTTGTCTATATTTATCTATACTTATAATATAACGAAATGCCCGGGCGACTTCGCAAAATTGCTAAGAAAGCAGGCAAGTACGCGGGAAAAACATCGCCTTTGTCCATTCTATATGCAGGTGAAAGAATTTTTGGAAGCGGATGAGTAGTTCCGGAGATTACCCATACCCATTACATACATGTGTATAAAATGGTCCTTGAGGATGGATGTAGGCTATATTTTGTTCCGTGGCTACACCTGTGTTCTTTGTAACGCGGGCGAAGTTGCTGCCCGCAAAAATACAATGCGACATTCACGTTGTATTTGAAAAAAAAAAACGCGATTAAGGGGGTGCATTCGAGATTATCGCGTGCTTTGAAACGCCGTTCTGACTAGATTAATCAGCAATAAGGTCTGATTTTCAGATATATGATTCTTGACTATATGTTTGTTTATCTGATTTAATTGATACATGATTGGCTAAAGTTTCCTCGATAGAGAAAAATCCAAAGTTGGATCTTTATTTTCCTTTTTTTACTCAGCCTACTCAAACAATACATTATTTTATGACACAATCAAGTTAATACTATAATATTTTATCTCTTAATGAAATATAAATAAAACTTCACTAAGTTAGGTATTTATCGAAATTTGTCCAAAAAGCCATTCCCGAAGAGTGTTGCATCTCTTTTTCTCGTGCGCGGAAGGCATAAGCGTGTCTCTGTCAAGGGGGCGTGGTCCACTCGAATTAAGGCATCCCCTTAAACTGTTATGTAATTATGTAATCTCTAAAGATTAATAAAAGAATTATCTAAAATTAACTGCGCTATTTAAAATGTTCCAAAGTTATGAAAAACTTTCAAGCTCACGCTAACTTGCGCTATCTCTTTTTCTGTACTTGCCCCACAAAAGCGACGACTAGCACTTTGTTTAACACTTGTCAAAATAAATTACATAGTTTATTTATGTTGTTCTGGTGTTTCTTTCTCGGATAAAAGGTTATTCTGTGTGATGTTTGTCTACCTGCTTTGCATTTCTCTCGAAAATGTATAGGTATTTATGTGCAATATTGTTTTCTACATGGTATGTAATTTTTCTATTTTTTACATTCTTGGCGTGCGGTGCGGCGCACTACTAAAAAACGTTTGATTTCCTGTGTTAATCATAAGGACTTATTCAATTTACAGATCGGCAAAGTGGAGTACTATGTCCAGTGACGAAGACAAGCCTCCGGCGCCGCCCGTGCGCCTCACCAGCAACCGCACCGCCGACCGCGTGGACTCCGCGGCCTGCGTCGACATGAGGCCGCTGCCCAAAGGTTCGTACTCGCAACACAACGGAAAACCTACACAGACCACTATTTTGGTATAGAGACAGTTTGAAGGAAAACCCGGGGAAGGACATAAGATAGTTTTTATCCCGGAAATCAACCCGGGGGGTGCATGGGGGTGAAATGGGGGGGGGGGGGGGGGGTTTCTGTGGAGCTGCGATGTAAAAGAATTTGCGCGCGGAAGAAGCGGACGGAGTCGCGGGCAGAAACAGGGTTCGAAAGGATAATTATCAAAGATAATTATCGTGATAATAACAGATGGATAATTATCGATTTATAATAACAAAAAAAATCGCTCGTGAAAGTGAACTGCATTCGAAGTATTCGAACGTGTATTTCCGCACTTGCGTCTATCGGAACGCACAAAGTGTCAACGTGACGTGCCGCGCCGTGGGTATTCCCCTTACAAGAAAAAATCAGTTCAGGATTAAGCAGTTGAGCGAACTCGAGTGTCATTGATTCTTATATTATCTGATAAATATCAAGAAGCGTAATTATCTTGATAATTTCGAACCCTGGGCAGAAGCTAGTTTATAATATAAGACAATCGTTGACGTAACTTTCATTGTTATAGAACCCGATGATGGTGGCGACAGAAAAAAGAAAACGTTGAAGGCTAAAATGAAGGGATCTAAAAGCGCTGCACATAGTGACAACAAGCCCAACATCAGCTACCCCACCAATTTCGAACACACGGTCCACGTTGGATTTGATGCGGTTACGGGAGAATTTACGGTAAGGATTTTGTTGTAATAATATTATTTTGCCTGCATATTTAGAAGTAAGTATTATTAATAGTACATTATTTTATTGCAGAGGCCGGAAAAATAGCAATTCGTGGATGAGTTGATTTTGTGGGATGAAGCGAAGCTGAATCCGAAAATAGATACGAATCCACGAATTGTCATTCCCGCCGAGGGAGATATAGTGCTTTTCTCCAAAAATGCGAGGAAGTCAAAAGATATTTTCAAATAATATCTAGCCATAATCTTAAAACGGCTAATATGTCAAAAACCTATCAAGTTCCCGCTCCAACTTATTTTTGGGGTTCCATAGTCATCAAGAAACCCCTATAGTTTCGGCATGTCCGTCCGTCTGCGGCTTAGCTCAGTGACCCTTACTACCAGAAAACTGTAATTCGGCATGGGTATTTTCTCAAACATGCATTGAAATATTGTCGTTGTGTTCTTTATAATGGGCTTCGAAGTGTCACGTTTCGGGCGCAGCGAGACTATAGAGATCCGTAATGGCATTTCATACAAAATTGAAGGCCTAGGCCGACAAGATGGTCTTTTTTAATTTCCATTCCACAATTTGCGGTACAGCATCACGGCGTTCAGCCATGAAAATTAAAGTTTGATTTCTTGAAGTTGTTTTTATTTATTTCATTGCATGTTTGAGAAAGCACTTTACATACCTCGGCGTGAAAAGGGTTGCCAGCCTCATAACTATCCGGCCTCGCTACCCTCGGCCGTCTATATGTACTCGGCCGGCAACCCCTTACTTCCCGGCCTCTGTGTGTGTGTAAAGTGGCCGTCAATAGAACTTGCTAACTATGTAAACAAACCGTCATACTGAAATTGACATTAAATGTCAATTTCAATACATTGTTTGTTTACATAGTTAGCAAGTTCTAATGACGGCCACTTTACTAATAAATCAATTTCGCCGACAAACAGTAGAATATAAACTTGAAAAAAAAATTGTTTAGGGTACCTCCCCTACGCCTTTTTTTGTAGTATAGTGGGGTATCCTTGGATAGCTTGAGTTTCCTAAAACCATTTTACAACTCAGTGATACGTTTGTGAGATATTGGGCTTTAAAGCCCAAATTTTTGTTCGAGTCATGTGTCCCCCACCCCCTGCCGGCTAAATAGCTACTTGGGGATGTGAAAAATTTGAATTCATGTAGTAGATATAATGTAGATATTTTCTAGCTTATTTATGTTTATTAAATATGAGGTTGTTCTGCCGGGGAGCATGACGTGTTACAGCGGTAAAGCGGCTGAATCGCTGCGTACCAACTTGACACAGACATTGCTCTTGAACATGTTTTGAGGGTAGGTAAATTTTGTTCAGAATTCTTCGTTTCGGATTGTATTATAACTAAGCATAAATGAGGGGCCTGAAGTGATGTAGGTATTAAATAATGTACCTAGTACACAGGTTAATCATGTTAGCGTTGTCTTTGGGCAAGAGGGGTATTGTTACGTCTGTTATTGCATATTTGATGCACACTCCCATATCTCACACAATATATTTTTCACGCCACTGTTCGGAAATGTGGCAATAGAAGGTCTAAAACCAAGCTGGAAAGTAGGCAATAGCTGTAGCACCTGAACCATCACTACTACAATGTTTCATAGTAGTGGTTGTTATTGTTGGACAGTTTGAACAGCGATTCACCAATCACAGCTCCCCCCGCCCCCGCCCCGCTCGTGACGGAGGGCACCGCGCGGGGCGGCCCGGCGTGGTGCCCTCCGTCACGCGAGCGGCCGCGCTAAAGTGTTTCATATTAATTATGATCTTTAAGTAGGTACTTAATTTTGACTTATAATTACTTGCAATTTCCTCGCCGTAGGCGTGAAAAGCACTATGTAATGTCTCGGCCAAAAGTGCAATAGATGGACTCGTCTCCTTCGAGGTCCTCACCTGCGGCTCGGACCTCGAACCCACTCGTCCATCTATTGCCTACTTTCTAGCCTTTACAACAATATACTATAGCCATCAGCCATTCACATACGGTAGGCGGAAATGGTGTACCGCAAAGAGATAATCAAAACATCATACTTGCCCAAGGAGTATATGTTAATAATCTTCATTGAGAATTATTTATTATTTAACCTGTTTAAAAATGCTATTATTTTGTTTTGTGGCTTATAATTATTATGAAACGGCTTTTAACGAATATAAATATTATATTTGCTTTGTCTTGTCCGAGTTCGATCACATACCAGGATATTATGTTGTGTTGAAAGTACTATGGTGTGTGTACTTGTGTAGCGTCGATGTGGAAACATGGTAATACAAGTAATTACTTATTTTCCATAAGTATGTAGAAATAACAAAAATATCCCTATGAATTTTGAGTAGACCGGTAGGGGTGGGTCGTACAAAACTATTTTGCAAACTATTTAGTATGTTCGTTTTTTTTCGTTCGTTTAGGATTCTATGGAAAGAAAAAATATACTACAATCCACTTGTTAGGGTTCCGTTGCTAGTATGGAAAAAGCGCGACGTTATATTGTGAATAAATAAATTGAACTTTGAATGATAAATTCAGAGGTATTCGCTCCGAAAGTCCACAAGTCACAAAACACCTTTCTAATCTTCGGACCGTGGAAACGAAAAATATGGATAAATCATGGACCTGCTTATTAAATGAATGCTTTCAACGAAAATAGTTTTAAACAAAATTGGTCTAAAGATTAAGTGTTATGAATATTGCCTTTGCGATCTTGTGTTACGGAACCTTCATTGTGCGCGGTCCATTTCTATATGTATAGGTATGCTTCTAACCAAAGTCTACTTGTCAATTTAACATTTAGCAAATATAATAAATATTAATTTTAGTCGTTTTAATAGAATATAGAAAGGATATCTCAACAAATGCAGAGAAGCACATAAATAGAGAGTATACAAAGAAAAAAAAGAAACTGAATCAATAAATAATTAGGAAGATCACCTATATCTTGAATGAATCTTCCAAACCAAGAGAAAATATTATATATATATTAATATTATATATATATTATATATTAATATCATTTAGTTTAATGATAATTTCGATTAATTCGAGATAATTTACCATCTTCCTAATTCATTTATTGGTTCAAGATTATTTACCTCAAATCAAGTATGTATTTTGATCATCTCACCAAAATATATAGGTACTTGATCACTTAAATCTGTTTGTGTGCCACCAGCACTTGGCTGATTGTATTCAGCATGGTTCCGAATTCCCCGTGTCCTACTCTCCATTAAGGGGCTCCACCCTCTTTTTGACGAGTTTTCAGTTGATAACTCTCCGTCAAAACTATACATATATTTATGGCACAAACGCTTATCGGTTCTTCAATAGGGATGCGGACTAAGATTTTTTTACGATGCTATTCGAACCAGTTTTTGAGGAGGAACAAATGTTTGTATGGGAGCAACTACAATTAAAGAACATAAATACCCAAAAATTTGAGACAAAGATTAACGTCGCTGGCGGCAGCGGAAAACGCTTCATACTGATGAAGTACCCTCGTATGACGTCACAAGTGGCATTTGTACTAATTGTTGTATGGAAAATCAGGCAAATTGTTGTTTCGGTCGCGAAATACTGCGTTTAAGTACATAGTTGTCATACAATTTTGTTTCTATAAAAGCGTAAGGATTCTATTGGTAGCTTTAAATTTACTATTGGACAATAAAAATAAAACATATTTTTTCCTAATTTTCAAGGTTCATATCTTTTTATGATTTTAATTATATTTTATAATTTATACTTTATTACGATAATTTGATGGTTTACTATCAATTTAGCATCACTACGTTATCAATTTGAACATGAGGCCGCATGCCTATTCTTTATCGACATTAATTATCATAAAGATATATATGTGTTCCGTACCAAAATTGGTCCAACGGAACACTTATGCGATCACTCTGGCTGTCCGTCTGTTTTTGGCATAAAATTGCCAAAGTTTAGTGCCGTATATCTCGAAAACTGTGCGTTTTGAAGTAAATATGGGATACTATTTCGGTCAACCTCGTACTTGTTAATACGAAAAGCCATAAAAAAACACGAAAAATCGGACAGTTACAGACCGAAGGTCATTGGGAGCTAAGAGTCTCTTAACTAGGCTTTACAGCGCTGTAATCGGGCTGACGTTATACTGCCATTACATCTCAAAACGAAGTTGACACTGATTGAAATTATTTGTAACACAGTGTAGCTAATAGCTATATGTACAGGAAAAATGCCAAATTATTATAGCAAAGGGTAGTTTAAAAAAAACTTAGTACTTCACCACACTGCTTGCACATTTCCTTTCCACTTCACCATAAGTAATACTTTCCGAGAGCACTAAGTTTGTAAGTATCGCCGAATTAAATCAATTCTCCAGGAATTTCATACCTTAGCTTTGGTACATCACCATTCGTAAAAATCCCATCAGAATCCGTGAAGAAATTTTCATTTAGGAGTTGCATTGGTCGGCTGTTCTCATCTGCATCAATACCACATCGCAGAATTTTCGGTTTCTGCTATAGCAAATGTGAGTTACTATTGTAGGTTCTTAAATAGTACGTGCCCATAATATTTAAAGAGTTATGTCGGCTCCTCATGCATTCACCACCAACACCCAAAAAGGTCTTGATAATATAAAAAAAAAACAAGTGCGGACAGCGTGGTAAAAATATGCTCGCAGCACGGCTATCACAAGAAGCCTCGAGTTATCTCGATTTTTCTCAAACTATCCGTCTCTCTCTTATTAGAAAACTTAAAAAGAGTGGTATAGTGCGTGAAAAATCGAGAGAGCTCGCGCGCCATCTTGTGATAGCCGTGCAAAAAAAACAATTATGTTATGAACATTATCCGTCTATTGAAGTTTTCTGTATATATTTTATACTACGTAAAACGTTTAACTGAGGTCTAGATCGTAATTAAGTATCAAAGTGAAACAATAGGATATTATTTTTTAGTTCATTACTAGTACAGTAACACGGCATGGCTAATGATCACAAGGTATATTTAAAGTATATATTTGAGGTCAGATAATACCGATACCCCGAAATGTTGAACTCCTCTCGTGGATAGATTCCCGACTAGGTAGTGAAATTACCTATGCAGTTTAGAAATGTATGTACCTAGTCGTACTTGTATAGTACATTAACTATGTTTCGGATGGAGTGCCATGATTACCGCTTTTGTTTCAAGCTGCCTATAACCGTAAGTGACTGCATATTGTATTAGCATAGAAATTAGTATGTAGCTTATGCATTGTATTTCTTAACTTTATTAGTTTTTATGGAGACGTACAAACGCCAACACAGTTAATTGATTATCCTGTATTTATATAGAACCTTATTACAATGTACATAAAGTGCACTGATGGTCAGATAACTGTGTTGTCGATAGTACCTTCAGCATCAGAAATATTTACACTGATAAAAAGCTCTGAAGGATCGCCAAATCTGCACGACTATGTCAACATAGTTTGAGTCTGATCTTAATGTCTGTGTTGATATACAGTATTTGCAGCTGACTGTACGACTTTTCGCAATTAGCATGCTTTTGACGTATTTTGGTATTTTACTAGTCTACAACTACATTTATTAATTATTATTTGTCTATTATATGTAGTTTACCTAGCATTGTAGGTATAGTAATAGCCTTTAATTATATTTCTCTTGCATTTTATTAAGTGAAACATATTTATGAAGTGAAAACTTCTTTAGCGGCGCTGTGCACTTTTTGTGATGGGAAAAAAGGGTTAAACTCGCCACAGGTCACGTGACCGTAAGATGTGACTTTTTATTTTTTATACTACGACGATGGCAAACAAGCGTACGAGTTGATGGTAAACGGACACCGCAGCCTATAGACGCATGCAACTTCAAAGGAGTAACATGGGCGTTGCCGACCCTTGATATGTTTGAGGATTCGCCGTGTTGACAGCTGAAGGAACAAATTCCCTCGCTCTCAACACGACGCATCATCGGGAGCTCTGGCGACCTTGCTCACCTCCACGAACACAACACTACTGCAGATCAAGTATATAGTAGTATTATTATGGCTGTGGTATTCTGCAAGGCGGAGGTCCTTCCCCAGTTGGGCTGCTCCAAATTCGAGCGGGATGACATTTCGCTGTGCCCTACCTCAACAAAAATTAATGATTTATCGTCGAAAATCTGCCTTTTCTAAATAAAATGACGTTAGTGCTGTGAGTTTCCTAGGATCTTGTGCTACTGAACCCTTCATTTTGCGTGGTATGTCACGCTCTTGGCAGACATTTTTATACATAAACATAAGGTTTGTAAAGCTGTTTTTTTCACGATATGCTTACGTTTTATTTCGTTTCTAGCTGGTACTTATTATCGAATAATAACAATATGTACATATACATCGATCATAGGAACATGCTCTATCTAAATAAGAAATATAAATTTTGACGACTTATTGATAAGCATAATTTAAAAACCCTATGTGATCAGATCAGCTGTTAACAATAATTTAACGTAATTTTACGAGACGCGTCGATTTCGGAATAGTTCATTGATTGTTGTCATTAAATCATTTAAATAAAAATGAATATCATGTAAAACTGATCTTTTAGATCATTACATCATAACATTCATAACACCCATATCACAGATACATAATAATTCTTACGAACAAATAGTGGCATTTAGTACCATATCACCATTTTTAGGATTCCGTATCAAAAAAGGTAAAAAAGGAACCCTTCCCTTATATGATAGTATGACTCTGTCCGTCTGTCTGTCACAAAGTTAAATATCTCAGGAACTACTTATGCTATCAATTTGAAATAATTGTAAACAAGCCTTAACCAGATGGGAAAGGCATGTTTACCTTTAAGGCTTTCTTATTCGAATGAAGCTACATACGCGACACAAAATATCCGCTAGACGGCGCAACATTATTGTAATTCTCCCCAGTAACGCACACCACTACAATTCACGCACACTATCTCACTTTACCGTGACAGGTCACTGACCTAGATTAGAGAAACTGAAATTGTCAAAACATGTTACTGGAAAATGACAAAGACTTGGTTAAATTTCGCATTTAAAAAAAAAGCTACGGTAGCCTAGTGGTTCAGGCATGCGGCTGTCAAGCGGGGGTCGTGGGTTCGAATCCCGGCTCGTACCAATGAGTTTTTCGGAACTTATGTACGGAATATATACCGTTAGCTTTTCGGTGAAGGAAAAGATCGTGAGGAAACCGGTCTAATCCCAAAGGTCAGTCGCTTTCTTAAAACTAGTGCCTATGCCGAATCATGGGATTAGGTGTCAAAGCAGACCCCGGGCTCCTTTAGGGGCACAACCGGGAATAACGCTAGGAGGATGATGAGGATGATCATGTTTCTTAGATACATTTCGGTGGGTGACATACAATTGAAAAGTACTACGTTACATTGACAACGTTATAGTAACTCTATGCGGTTTCCACAAAGTAAAGTGCAAAATCGCATGAAAATTGATTAAATTTTGCTATGATTTTTCTAACTTTTACAGAAAATATCGATCTTCCTATCGTATAACTTATTCCGCACAAATTCTATTAAAAATACTTAGATGAAGTTGTTAGTTGTCAAACACACATAACTAGGCAGGATATGTGGGGAACACCGGGAGATGTGAATCCCATTTTATTTAAAATTTTAGGTGTTAGTCGCAGTGACTTGATTTTGCGCCCACATGTGTCAAATTTAATTAGGTATCATTAGATTGTTGATTATGTTAATAATTTATTTTTATTAATTTTATTTTTAAAATCTCCCACCCTATACGGGAGAGATGACCAATGCAATAGGCAGACTTGACCATAGATCCATCAAATCTATCTAACAAAGTAATCGGAGTATATAATGTTATCTATTGAAAGAAAAAAATCAGCAGTTATTGTGTGCCATTTCAGAACAAAAATTTCACCAACAGCCTTCTTTCACAAAAAACCTCTTGCTGATATTTTTTTCCGCTTTATATGGCGATTATGGCGAAGTGAGATCCTGTTGATACCACATTTATTGGCTGTGCGCCGTAAAGATGCTTTATTTAAATCTATGGTATTTTTGAGTTCTCATGGCTTATATTTATGGCGAGCCACTGTCGCTTTGTATAAAAATGGCACAAATTACTAAAACCAAAACAAAAAAAGGTATGAATGTTAAATTATAATATAATAAAGAACACAGCGGAAGATTTGCACCACTGATCATGTCACCTGCTACCGGAGTGGTCAAGCCCCTCACTACCCCTCTTGCTTTACAAAAGTGATGTTTTCTTTAAATGCCTGTAACGGATGATTAATTTTACTTAAACATTTACACCCAATAAAACTATATTAAATGATAAATACAATGTAACAAGAAAACAGTTCTTATCTTAAATAGCAATAGAATGTAAAGATATATTTTTTCAACTTTCAACATGCGAAAATATCTAGACGCCGAACCGTTTCTGAGTCTTGGATGTTTTCTAAGTACTTATATCTATTAAATATATCGTCGGCTAGTACCCATAATACAAGCCTTATTGAGCTTAATATGGGGCTAGTAAGATTGCCGCTAAAAAAAATTGTTATGAACTTATAAAAAGTTTGAGACCATGACTGTACAATTTTGTCGAATTGTAGACTTAGTAGTAAAGTTTTGTGGTATAGGGGCCAGATTGTACGATTAGAAACAGGGTTAGGTTAGTTTAGTTCTTTCAAAAATCAATTAAACTCTTAATTTTAGACATCAAGAACATTTAACAAAAACGGCACTAGAACTCGATTTAGATGCCAGCGGCATCGCGGCGTTACCTCAGGATCACCCTATTTGCTGCGCAAAACTTAACTACACTAAGGGCCTGTTTCACAATCGCCGGATAAAGTTATCTGCCAGTAAAAATTATTGCTATCCTTTTCTCCCGTCATATGAAAGAAAAGTGACAGCCAACATTTATCTGACGGATATGTTTTAACTGGAGATTGTGAAACAGGCCCTAAGTTCGTTATTCTAATTAGTAATTGTCGGTGTGTATGTGACATCCGGTCTTAAGGCGGGATTCCACCGGTGTGCGGCACTGTGCGGCACAAGCATATTCAGTACAAAAATGCTTGTGCCGCACACCGGTGGAATCCCGCCTTTAGCCGCATTGCGTTATATTGAGTTAGATTGCGTGGAACTTATCATCTAACCCGGAACTTTATTCCAGCTGGTTCTGAAAAAAAAAATACTTGATTTCAAGACGCAATAACCGTCTGAAACAATCGTTTCAGTTTTCGCTGCGATGTCACTGACACCTTGTATACATAACTCCATCTAGTCCTTTAAACCCTCTTCCGGAGGAACGTGACATGGTCTGAAGATTGGCAATGTTTATTAGTTACTCCTCGTTATCAGAATACATGATATAAAGGTGGTTACTACACTGGCGATCGATTTCACACCGATTCGACTTCGCTTGTTATAGTAACACCCTTACTACATACGATGTAGTCTCAATCTCTCATGTCCAGAGATCGGAAAAATTTGCGACATTGTTTGCAATTATGTGGACATGACTCCAAAATTAATCAAAATGTTAATTAATTATTCATTGAAAGATAATTTGAATTATTGGAGATAATAGTTTATTTATAAAGTGCTTATAAGCACGTATATACTATAATAACTTGAAAAAAATGACGTTACGACGACGATGAATTACATAAATAATTATTAGCAAAAGGTTCGTATTTAAAATGGGTATCGTTTCCGTAAATATTTATATACAATAAATAAATAACGATTTTAAACTGACACGATTACTTATACTAGAAAAAAATTGAAAAAAATACTGATATTTTTTTTAAATAAACCTATACTTTAACAAACTTTTGTATTTATTGACTAGGAATCAAATTATATGTCAAGTAAAAAATTAATTAACTGAATAACATTTTGATTGATTTTGGAGTCATGTCCACATAATTGCAAACAATGTCGCAAATTTTTCCGATCTCTGCTCATGTCTATGGCTACATTTCCCCGGTTGGTTACTAGTGTGGTGAATTACAGGGAATGCCGGAAGCATGGGCGCGGCTGCTCATGGCCTCGAACATCAGCAAGCAGGAACAGAAGAGCAACCCGCAGGCCGTGCTCGACGTACTGAAGTGGTACGATGCTTCCGCCACGCAGCCGCCTCCCTCCAAGTATATGACTTCTGCCCAAATGCACACCACGCATTCAGGTACTAATTACCATATCAACTTTTCTTCCTTGATTCTTCCTTCGAATGTAAAAAAACCTAATGTATGTATTCTTACAGGGTCTTCAGTATCACGAGTGTCTTCCAGCAGTCCGTCGTCATCGACGCCAACTGACACGGAGCACCCCGAGCCTCCGCCGCCGCCGCCATCACGACCAGACCGCACAAAGAGTATAGTAAGTTTTAAGTACAATTTTACGTTTTGATGTCATAAATAATACGCAAAAGGGGTTGCAATGGGAAGTCTAGCGTGAATAAATCAATTACTTGCTCTATTGATTTGCGTAAGAAAAGGCAATTTTGAGAGTTATTGCACGATCCACCGGCACCAAGATTTTACTCGTTGCAGTACACGAAACCAATCGAAGAGGAAGAGGCCCCGCCGCCGCGGCCCGCGCCGGCTTCCGCGTCGCCGCCGCACGTGCCGCACCCCACCATCACCGCACATCCGGTATGCGTCCGATGCGCTTCCGTCGCTTTCTTTACATATCCATCCTATCACTATCAATCAAATGTTGAGCTTGTTTAATTTTCGGAGACCTCGTATTGTTATAATAGCCGTTACAAAAGAATAATTTAATATCATTTTGATTAATTGGTTATTTATTACATATACTATTCGATCACTGTGTTATCAGATGTGTAACTAGAATTTAATCATACCACTTCCTTTTGGCATTCCCGTAGTCGTGTGAAAACAATACATACGTTCAGAGGCTCTAGTATAAGTTTTATCGAAACAAAAAGTTACGACCGCGTTTGCGTTTAGCTGTCAAATCCCATAGAAATTGAGGGTAAAACGCAAACGCGATTGTAAAGTTTTGATTCGGTAAAACTTATACTAGAGCCTCAGAATAACCAATTTTCGCTTAAAAGTAAGTTTCGTCGAGGGAGCGAAAGGTGATAATAATGTAGCATTATGTACATTGCCAAACACATAACGTCTCTATAATGAAGAATGCGTATGAAGCTAAAACATACCTTTATCGATGATTACCGTGTTTTTCTCTATGTCTCAGCTAGGATGAGTGCTCGCGCTTGACCAAAAGCGCGCTGTCATCTTCGTTTGACGTTTGTCATGTCATAGGTCATAGCGTATGTTTTCCCGCTAGATTTAGCATCTTATCGAGAAAACTTTTTGAAAATAGTGATAAAGTGCAGTAAAAGATGAGCTCCAATGACGGTAAGGAAGTGGAACCCGTTCCAGAGAAGGAGAAAGGGCAGTCTTTGTCTTCCGACTCTTCGGAGGAATCGTCTTCATCCACGGAGGATGAGACAACGACGCCACCTCCCAACAAACGACCTCGGAAAGCTCACGGCGAGCAAGTTCCGCAGGCGTCGTTCGATCCTCGAGTCGATTCGATTTCAGGTGAGTTACTTAACAAATATTTTACTGCACTCACAAGCGGCTAGCGGCGAGGGACCGTCAACTCAGCGCGAACAAGATGATGATTTTTTAGTTCCGCCTCGGCAAGTCCACAAGATTGTTGATTTAGGCGAGATTAACACTGAGATTAAGGAGGGTACCCTTGTCCAACCAGCTGAACCACTGATGCACCGGCAATAAGGAGATGGACAGAGTGGTGTAAAGACAATAATACAGACAGTAAATCTCCAAGTGGACATGATGTGGCAAGATTCTTAGCAAACTTACACCTAACCCATAATCTGGCTTACAATACAATCTTATTACACAAATCAGCTATAGCTACCTATTGTGCTAACTCAGGGATGTTGTCCAAATGTTTCTTAGTTAAACAGATTTTAAAATCTATTTCTTCTGCAAAACCAATAGCTCAGAAACTCCCCATCTGGGATACTAAGATATTATATGACTGGCTATTGTTAACTACATCTAAGAACACATTGTTTGATACAGCCAGGAGAACTGCTATAATATTACTATTAGCTTCAGGAAGGAGAATACATGACCTAACTCTTTTACAAATAGCTAAGGACAGCCTTATATAATCAGATAACAAGATAATCCTTTGGCCAGCTTTTGGGTCCAAGACTGATTCAGCAACCAGAAGACAGTCAGGTTGGTGTTTGAGTGCCCATCCGGAGGAAAGGATTTGTCCGGTAAAACATATCAAACTAACTTTATCAGATCCTAGGCGATCCACTGTTCAGGATCTTCATGAGTTATTTATAACTATAACAGGAAGTGTTAAACAAGCCTCTAAAACTAATATTGCTGGATGGATAAGAACTATATTCAGAGAGGCTGGCATTGATGCTCCTCCAGGGAGTGTAAGGTCAGCAGTTGCCTCTAAAGGATGGCTAGATAACAGACCAATAGATGAGATATTAGAAAGAGGGAACTGGAAATGTTTCCAGACCTTCAAGAACCACTATTATCGTAGTGTACAAAGGCCAGAAAATATTATTAGCACTGATATGTTTCATAGTAATTTCAGCAGTGTCTGAGCTTTGTTGATTGATAAAGATTAATGTTTAATTTTGATAAAAATATAAATAGATTCCTATTTAATTATTTCTCATTTTGAAATATATTAGTTGTGTTACAATAGTACTAGTACACTAGTATAGATGTATGTTATATTAATACAAGCATTACAGATGATGCTATTTAATACTATTGATCTCAAATGTAAACCAATGTGATTGTTGATCTCAAGAGAGTTGTTAAGAGGCAGACGCTCTTTCTAAGCCTAAAATAGAGGCTTATCTATGATTATTAGATTGTATTATGTATTCACATTTAATTCAATACAGGATTCACATAGCGTATGTGTTTTTCTTTTCAATCAGCAGATATCAAACACGTCTTCATTATAGAGACGTTGTGTTTGGCAATGTACATAATTAGAATGTTTTGCATTCCAACAAAACATGTATTATGTACTAAACAAACACATAACGTCTCGGCCTTGCTGTTGAAAACGCTATGACATGACAAACGTCAAACGAAGATGACAGCGCGCTTTTGGTCAAGCACGAGCACTCATCCTAGCTGAGACATAGAGAAAAACACGGTAATCATCGATAAAGGTACGTTTTTTAGCGTTTATTTAGGAAAGCTTCATACGCATTCTTCATTATAGAGACGTTATGTGTTTGTTTAGTACATAATACATGTTTTGTTGGAATGCAAAACATTCTAATTATTTTTTGGAGCAGCAGGTAGCGAGTAGAGTGGAGGTGAGCCCGGCGCCGCCGGCGCTGGACCGCAACAAGAACCCGGCGGCCGCGCCCGCGCCGCAGACGCCGCCCGCGCACGCGCCGCTGCCGCCGCCGTCTAACGGCGCGCAGACCAACACTGAAACTGGGTAACTCACTCTATACTAATTGTTTTTTTTTTAATCAAAATTTAAATAGACACAAAATAGTCAAAATGTTAAGTAGTCAACATGTTATTTGACACGCATACCGACGATTATTGAAGCGTTTGTAAGTTAATGAAGTATTTTAAAATAGCCTCTGTTTATTTATTTTTCTATATTTACAGAAGGGCAACTGGACAGCAACAGAGGAAAAAGAAAATGACTGATGAGGAAATATTAGAAAAATTAAGAACAATTGTTAGCGTTGGTGATCCCAATCGAAAATATACGAAAATGGAAAAGATTGGCCAAGGGTATGTAAATATCTTTGGTGATTTTAAAGTGTATTCTATCACCTGTATTCTTAGTACGTTGTTTAAGACACCTAGAACTCTACCAACATTCGCTTTTACATTTCCCCTATTTGGCAGTGGGCGTGCTAGTTGTGTGTCCTAATTTGGTGCAATAATGCCCGTGAAATAATGTACGTTTCGTCGTCGTTTGGTGTAATAATGTACGTATAAGGTGCATTATCTCTGCATGTTCTCATTGATACCATTACATCGAAAATAATAGTGAACTTACCAGCAGGGAAGTGGTCGTCGTACTGATATACTGTATAATCGAAGGTATTATATATTTACAGAGCCTCGGGTACAGTGTACACTGCTATCGAAACGTCAACCGGCATGGAAGTGGCTATAAAGCAGATGAACCTCAGCCAGCAGCCTAAGAAAGAACTGATTATTAATGAGATCCTTGTTATGCGGGAGAACAAACACAACAATGTGGTCAACTATCTCGACAGCTACCTCGTTAATGAGGTAATTGCATTTAATCAATCAAAATTTACTGTAATGGATGAATCTGGCTGTCGTCATATATGTTCGATGTTATTTAAGTGTTCGCCTATCCCTCCGGGAAACGTGACTATTTGTTTTATCAAACCGCGATTAGTGTAGGACTTGAGGCGACAGTATTGCCATAAGTCGACGTTCATACGAATTAGCAGCTGTTCCATTCCCAAAGTGATCACTCTTGATTAGGGGGCTCCCATACGCCAATGACCTTCGATCTGAATCCCTTAGTTTTCTAATGTTTTTTGTAGCTTATTATATTAACAACAACGGCTTTAAGCAATATAGTATCCCATATTAACTTCAAAGTTCATTGTATTCGAGATATTTGGCATCAAAGTTGTACAATTTTTGGACCAAAAAACTGGTTTTCTGGCCATAACTTTTGTGTTAATTAGTTTAAAATGAAAACCCTAGACACGTTTTTAGAGACTTCATAGACGAACCCAAATATGTAGATGTCGTATATGTTAGATCTTTCACGTCAATAGAGATACGAAATAAGTGGTTTTTTATACAATGTTTAAAAAAAATCATACAATATTCATTTCTTTAAAAATCCGGTAGACAAAAATGGAGATAAAAGATTGCTGAACCGATAGCCGTTTGACTTATAATTCTATCTGTAGTGCAAAAATAGGAGATACGATTCAAAACTTGTCAAAAATCGATGAAAACCTCGGGTAGCCCCTTAATGTGCGTGTACATAGGTTGCGTGATTGTTGACCGGAGCCATTTGTGTTGCCAGGAGTTGTGGGTAGTGATGGAGTACCTGGCCGGCGGGTCGCTGACGGACGTGGTGACGGAAACGTGCATGGACGAGGGGCAGATCGCGGCCGTGTGCCGCGAGGTGCTGCAGGCGCTGCACTTCCTGCACACCAACCACGTCATACATCGAGACATCAAGTCTGACAACATTTTGCTGGGACTTGACGGACAGGTCAAGCTGAGTAAGTATTTTACTGTAGTACTCTTTCTCGAGCAACAATAGGGGTGTAGACACTAAATAAAATAATCAATTATGTCATATTTTCTTTCTTACATTACATTAAAAATGTAGTTAAATGGAGAAAAAATCAACGCAAAAGGTTAAATAATCACGAAGTTTCCGAAGTTTTAAGAAGGGGTATGTTCTGTCCCTTCTTCGCAAAACGCAACTTCATATGAAACGATGACGTTCGCAGCTAGTGACGTCACTAGAAAACGGCAACGTGCCGTGCCCCATCATCGCGTCCGGCGCCGCCGTAGGCGCGGCAGCCTCGCATATTGTGACGTCACACACTGTTTGAATTTTCTCTCTCTAACAAGCAACATTAAAACGGTTGTAGCTTCGTAATTCTTTGAGATATCTGAATGGGATTTTCGTCACTAGGCATATTTTTTTGCCTTCTTTCTTTTGGAGTAATAATAATTTTCGAGTCTACACCCCTATTGTATGTTTGATTTATTGTAAATGGATTCTCGAAAACGGCTCTAACGATTACGATGACATGCAATACAGGTGGTTGCAAAGAATCGATCGAACCTTCAACGGTTAAAACCAGAAAATTATATTTCGTACATTTTCACCATAGTAGTTGTCACCTGTCTTTCAAAATGTTTCTGACCTGCATATGTTTTTTGTTGAGATTTCGGTTATTTTGTTATGTTTACGTTTCCGATATTACCCTATATATATATAGTGTGTATAATAAATAATTCTGCTTAATATATAGTGAACGTAATACGCGATTAATTGAATGTACTTCTTTGCAGCTGACTTTGGTTTCTGTGCGCAAATTTCCCCCGAACAAAACAAACGAACGACGATGGTAGGAACTCCTTACTGGATGGCTCCTGAAGTAGTTACAAGAAAGCAATATGGACCGAAGGTACACTCTCTAATATTTGTTAGCTATACATATATACCAAGCGATCTTAATAAAGTAACAGATACTTTCAAAAAAGTTAAGTTCAATATTTACAAACACTTGCAGTGGGTGCATTTATTATATAGTTTGTCGAGGCATTATCAGGAAATCTAACTTGACCTAAGTACTTCCAAAAGTTGACACACTTGCGTCCGATGAAAAGGCAATGTTATGGAACCTTTAAACTGGTGTAATGATGAAGGCAGAAAGCGGCCATAGTAACTCGTCCTTTTGGGCTCATACTCGTACGAATCCTCTCATGATTTCATTATTGTGCAAAACAATTGTATTTACTCTCGGAAACCATAAATGTTGTGAAGTGACAGATTCTGTTCGAGATAACGTTGACGTCGGAACCACTGGAGAATCAAAGGAAATTCTAGAATCTTTGAGGAACCTACAGAACGCCCCAAATACAAATTGCCCACTTAAATCGATTTGGATATTTTCTGCAAGTATAAGCAACGAACCCAGAAAGTACAAAGTTGGAGTCGGTATTTAACACGTTCACTGCCAAGAATCGCCACGCGCTACGCTCATTGCCGATCCCGTGGTTTTCCTCGTTTGTAGCGGATAGCGATTACGGCGTAGGCGCCTGCTAGGCGGGGTCCTAGCAGTGAATGTGTTAACGTTCTAGATTTTTCCTTATTTTAATTTGGTAGTTTCTTTTCAGGTGGACGTATGGTCGTTAGGTATTATGGCTATAGAGATGATCGAAGGAGAACCGCCTTATCTAAATGAAAATCCTCTTCGAGCTCTCTATCTGATCGCGACCAACGGGAAGCCAGACATCAAGGACAAGGACAAGCTGAGCCCCGTCTTCCAGGACTTCCTCGACAAGTGCCTCGAGGTGGACGTCGACCGGCGCGCCACCGCGCTTGATTTATTAAAGGTACGTTTCTATTTACTAGCCGACCGCGAATTGCCTATAACCACCCAGAAAGTCCTGCAACAGGGGAAAGAGTTTTTTTTATCGTTTAATCGGTTCCGGAGCTTACCCATTATAAACAAACTTACAAAGCTAGAATCTCACAGACTTCCTCTTTATAATATTTGTATTAGATAGATTATTACTTGCTAGCTGTCCTCTTGAACGAGTCGCTCGTTGGCAAAATTGAACGAAAGGTGTGTAACTTCCACGTTGCAATATAGCAATGTGGAGGTTTACGCGTATATACAACGGCGCGTGTCTGTTTCAGCATCCGTTTCTGAAGCTGGCTCGGCCGCTGGCGTCGCTGACGCCCGTGATCATGGCGGCGAAGGAGGCTGCCAAGGGTCATTAGCGGCGGCCGCCGGCGGCCGCGCCGCCCGCCGCGGCCGCCCCGCCCGCCGCGGCCGCGCGCCGCTAGCGCCCTCAGTGCCTGCTGCATCCTAAACGAACGCTTCACACAAACTAACTACACTACACAAGAGCCACAGTACGCATATTTACGTTAGCCACTTTTGACTCATTTGCATCAATTGACCGTTTTGTGATAAACAGTACTTCCAGACAATTATCCTAGACTGATAGCTGTCGTGAGTTTTGTGCGTTATTTTCACGATTTCTTTTTATCGCCTAGCATAAAACGGTATTAAGTAAAGTTCTCCTTCGTGATACTAGCCATGGACTTCTTCTGTCGCAATATTGATGTGATGACCTGACCTGTCTGTACATTAAATAATTCATTCGATTAATTTTATAATATCGAAAAATTGTAGTCACATGTGCCACCACTCTTGATTTCTTGTCTTTGATAATTATGGATGAGCGGCCATGGGAAATGATAACACCATAGTTCAAGTGTAGTATGTGCCCCTTTGTTCTCCACTCGCCTAAAGCGCTCTCTCTGCTGTGGTGGTTGAACCGCTCAACATGCCCGTCCAGCATGGCAGTATTTTGTTTGTCAAACGTAATACTTGCGATCATGCTATACTCATAAGCAACCAAGACAAAAATGTACGGCACATCACATTTGTCCAACTTTGTTTGCTGGTTGTTAACATACCTGTGGCAGTCGTGGGTACGCATCCTACACACAATCCGTGATGAATAGTGCATTTAGGTGATTTCGTACAAAGTATTCTCGCCTTATTGATTCTTTCAAAATTCGTATTCTAGAATATTCGTGCAAGTAGCACGACAATCAAGTAGACTGTGGACCTAATTTTTGAATGAATTAGTCAATTTATTGCTTACTTTTAGCATCCACAACAATATAAATTTTCTGGTGCGCTGTTAGCTATCTTTATGTTAACAATCAGTATGTATATTGACTCGGCTTTTACTAATAGTCGCTGTCACTGTGTAGGCAGGTCTGACCATCAGATATTTTATTGATTCGTTTTTGTAATTTTAGATTGGAAGCAACCTAAATCCCGAGCAATTGTTCCACAATGTGTTCCATGATAGCAATAAATAGCCTTATACATGGAAGTCCGTATTAATGCGAGTGATGCGACGAACCAGAACAAAAACAGGTCGGACCTTACTTGCCCCTATAACTAATGCGGGTTTTATTGTCACGCTGACCGTCGGCGCTGACAGGCTAATATCTATGACGTTTTAGAAATAACGCTGAGCGGTGAGCGCTGACGATCGTCAACGCCGACGGTCAGCGTGACACTAAAACCAGCCTAATAGTATGCTTGGCGGTTTTAGAGTCGGTGTCATCGATCAGTTAATCCAAGTTTGGCGAAAGGGTTTAACACGGCAGTTCACTAAGTGGCCGCTTTGTAATACTCTTTCGCTAAACCCAGGCATTATGTTAAAAGGTGACGAAATTAAAGAGCAATATTTTATCTGTATAGTGGCTGCCGAAAATAAAGTGATGATATTTTTACATGAAGAGATTAATTAAGAGTGCAGTCCAGTAATGAAAGTATTTAAGGAATCCTATGTAACGTAGTGGTGTTATTTATTATTAATTAGTGACGAAATCTCTTATTGACGTGTTTGTCTCCACTTTGCCGTCACATAGAGATTGACTCTAGGACCGATAGAAGTAGATAGATCTCTTAGATATTTTGACATAACTAATACCTAATATACCTGCAAGCCTGCAACGAAGACTGGCAGTGTTGAAGATCTTGGATAATGTACATTGTAGAATACAAAACGTCTGTTATGTTTTATTACCTTCTATCCGGAGGTAGCTATTGAGAACGGTGAGGAGGAAACACATCAATACCAGGATGTGTAATTAAAAGGTTTCACAAAAAAATATTTAAAATTAATGATATTTTTATTGAGGATTCCATTCTTGACAGAAGGTTGTCTGAATCATGTTATAAGTCAAATACGCGTGTGATGATGATTGATCATTATGAATCTTCAATGCGATTGCTTTTTTAAAAACAAAATGAAGATATGTAACTGGCGTACAATACAACGGTGTGAGTTCACTATAGGTACATTGCGTTATTATTTTTGAAGAATTACACGAACCGTTTGTATTGCTTGACAAGGCGGGGGCCGATGGACTCGTTCCAGCTGCGCGGCGCCTGCGCAGCCCCCGTGTCGATGGTAGTCCACCAGCGCTCATCATTCGTACTAATTGTGTGACCCAATATTTTTGACGCGGTTAAGCTAGTAGCTTATATAGAAAACTTCAACAATCTACGCAAGAATTGGGCCGTTCTGGTGGATTATATATAATCATTACATATACAGGGTGGAATCTTGTACGTGATCCAAAATAGCAAAATGTGAATCTATCCATGATTCTGAGCAACTTTTATTATGGGACCAACTTTGTGTTATGCCAAAAAAATCCAACTATTTCATTAACTCTGCTCATTTTAGACTGACAAGAATGTATGAACAGGTGTGTTTTTTTTGGCATAACACAAAGTTGGTCCCATAATAAAAGTTGCTCAGAATCATGGATAGATTCACATTTTGCTATTTTGGATCACGTACAAGATTCCACCCTGTATATATGATTATTTACATGTTTAATTTTATAACATTTTAACAGTATGTGTAGTTTTGTATGCATTTTTATATTTTTGTGACTTTCTATTACGCCAGAGCAGCCTAGATGTTTACGTCGGACATAAAGCATTGCATTCGACCCTTTCCATTACTAGCAAGTGTGTAAGTGCGGGTGCAAATGCTTTGTCGGACGTAATCACAAACGCGATCCGCATGAGCTAAGCTATCACGATCGCATTTATGCCTCACATAAAGCATTCGTCCCTTTTAAGCATGCATTATGTCCAACATGTTATCTTACCTGAGGCCCTAGCACGATAGGTTATATCGTTAAGTTTGACGGTGAAAATGTACTGAAAGCTCACGTAACATAACGATAAAACGTATCGTGCTAGCTGGGCTGTCGCGTTTTCGAAAAATTCATTTAATTATTTTACAGTAGGTATGTTTACTTGCTTCAAAATGTGTCTTAAATGTTTTATTTTTGGAAAAAGGTATAAGATGACTCGGGGTTATTATATCACATAGGTATGTGTAACTACAATAAACTAGGATTAAAAATACTTGGCTACAATGTAGCCCCGGGTCACTTTAGCGTACATTATTAATCGTATTCATTATCGTACACAATATGCAGGGTACCTGTATGGCGGACCGTGTGTACCAGATACTTACTTAGAAATACTTTCACCTATTTGTCATAAAAAGGTTTCTAGATCCAGCTAATCCAGACGAAAAATAAGTTAGGTCAACAAAACACAAAGAGCAAGTGCGCAAAACGACATTTAAAAGTCATTCTTGTCGTTTGGCACACGGTCTACCATGCACCCTGTACCATATGTTAATATTATTGATTGTAATTCGTAGGGATATAGGTATTTTGATGTAAAACATAAATAATGTGACAAATTCAGACCAAAATTGCATTTTAATTTAGTATTGTTTCGTCGGTTACGTTTTTCGACACTGGCGTGATGTTAAATGTGATATCCACTGGTACCTACAGTCTATAAATATCCAATTAGTAAACTAGAGACTAAAAATGTTGTTCAATATAGGAAGATAACATTAAATAATACTAAGTTTTTTATACGTAGATACCCCAAACAGTCTAGATCACGAAATTAAAACTAGATTTAGTACGATACTTCTATTATGATCGTTTCTAGGTTAGGTCACCAGTATTTAATGTACAGTCGACTACAAAGAGATAGATCGATTCGGCCAAAGTTACAAAATATGTATACGCGACTTTATTGCCTTATTAACATTAGGTCGGTCGTGTATACATATTTTTGTGACTGGCCGTTTCGATCTCTTTGTCGTCGACTGTACTATAATTTGATTGATCGACTGAAACAATAATAAAATGTTTAATGCTGATTTCGACTCCATTATTCCTAATGTAATTTGCATTTAAAATTCCAATCCCTAGTAATTTTAGTATATTTTACTGCTTTCTTTTAGCACATGTCTATTTTTAAAAATACAATTTACAATGAATATTTGTTATTTTATATTTATTGCTTGAATGAGAAATGGAATCAGATGTATTATTTTAGTTAGAAAGGTATTTTTCCGTAATGCTGTACCAGATAATGCGGCCATGCCGGCGTCGATGGCGGCCGTCGCGGACTATTACCTACACTAAGCTCTCCCCTGAAAGCTGGGTGTAGCGGGTTACCTCATTTTCAGGCAAAGAGTATCCTTTGTGTCTATTTGTATGGGCGGCAACCATGGCTAAATAATGCATATAATTCAAGACTATTTTCGATATCTCCGCTCTTTGTTCATCATAAAGGCTTAAAATTTTTGGCCAGAAATCGCAATGCATTATGGAAATATTCCTCCTGACATTAACCCCCTTATTCATAAAACTTAAAATGCCTTTTCTAAATAAAATGTGCTTTGTCCCTTTCTGACGAACACATGTCAAAGAGACAGAAATTTTAACGGCATTTTAGTTAAAATAGGCTTGTTGAACTCGCTTCGGTCGACGCCGTAGCCGACCGAAGGGGTTGAACTTTTATGAATACGGCCGTAAATGTTTAGTATAAAAGTGAAGCATTTACCTAGTATTAAGTTTACAAAGTCTATCTGAACATTAACTTGTGATTGGGCTTAATTACGAAACTAAAGTTTCTTCATTTCATGACACAATTTTCTGAATAATTTACCCAAGATTCTAATAAAAGAAAATATATATGATCTTTCTTGTTAAATATTTTAAAGAGTGCAGGCAGTACAACGCATTGTGGCCGGCGCCCACTCGGGTAAGGGTCATTTAAAAAAATGGGTACCTATTGAAAGTTATTGATAAGTCGGCATTGAAATTGCATCTGTAACTTTTGATTCGTCTTGAATAAATCCCGTGTTGAGTGGCCGCCGATCATTCGTAATCAACGGCTCTCTGCTTTTATTTTATTAGGTTGTGCCTAATGATGCTATTGTTTCCGGTTTAATTTATATCCTTTCGTATTCTATATTCTATTACTTTTAAGTGTTGATATGAATGCAGGCGTGAAAGAGAAAATTGTATAAAAAGGTATTACACAAAGAACTGGGTGTGTTGGTCGGAGCCGGCCTACCCCTTCTGGGGCGCTACCTCTCCCTCTCTGTCGCTCGAATAGGAAAGTGCGACAAAGACGGAGATACACGAACGAAACTCGGTTTCGTTTCGCGGTAGGGCCTCTGTACATAGTATATAACAGGCACCTTAGAATCGAGTACTTTTTGACAATATGAAGTGACCAATTAACGCTACGTAGGTACTGCAATGGTTCAGGTTGGTGCAATCTACGACTTATGCTTTTTACTTTTTATCATACCTTCCACTAATTGCGTCGTTATCACATAAGTTTTATCTGTGGTTAGAGGCCATCAAACCGCTCGACAATATTTCACTAGATAGGGGAGACTGGGGCAATAGGAACGCGGGTCATTTGAAACAAGCTTAATAACTCGTACTCTATGGAAGAAGAGGAAGGAAATTATCAGCTTTAGTGTCGGGACTTGTCTAACCATAAATTTCACGCCATCGAACCTATTTGATTTTTTATCAGGATATATTGCTTTTTCACCCCATGGAGTAAGAATTTGGCTTAAGACAAAGCAAAAAAAAATGTTTTTCATTGTAGGTATTGTTGGTCCTTAATTATGGGTAGGTTAAAGTCAATTGGGACTAAATTCGGTTACATTCGTAAGCACGATATCAGGTAATATATTTGTCAGGAAATTAATTATTTAAGTGATTATAATAATTTAATAAATATTTTAATCTTAGTTGTTTCAACTGACCCGAAACTTAGTTTCATTCGACCCAGGCTCAGGGTAATTTGAAACGTTTTCCGATGTTTTGTTAAATGCTTATTATTACCTACAAAATATAGGTACCACAATGAGGTCAATTAACCATTGTTGTAACATAGCCAATTATCCTGGCTAGGGTTGAAAACATTTACCAAACAGATTCTATTAAAAATGAGGACATATAACCTTTCATGTCAAAATCGTTCCAATTGACCCGTCTCCCCTACCTATATTTTTATTTATACACTGGAATAAGCCCGCTACCTAACGTTATGATAACAGTTTTTGAAATAATATGAAGAGTGCAAATCGTTCGTGAGTAACAGACGTACTCGTATTTTGGTGGCCTCGGTTCGTAGGCACTCGTATGCCTTTCGGTCTCTTAGGTCCAGTTCCTGATATGCCCAGTATACTCTTAAGTCTATTGCTTCGAACGTCCATTCCGTGAATGTCTAGCTTCTGTAACGTCCATTCCGTGAATGTCTAGCTTCTGTAACGTCCATTCCGTGAATGTCTGTCTTGCCTGATTGCCTGGGATACGATGATTAAACAGTTTGTTCATGATGTTGACAAAACATTGATTAAACATATTTTGGCTAACAATTTTTTTGCCTAATTTATTTATTTAGCAAGCATTCTGACGCTCCGCTCGCTTCGCTCGCTCCGCTATCCATGGTCATAAAACAAACCTAACCTAACCTACAGTATTCGGGGTAAAGTGGACGTTCAAATAAATGGACTTGTACAGGAATGGACATCCGCGGACATGGACTTTTGCATAAATGGACTTTCGCAGAAATAGTCGTACCCAACACACTAGACGTACCTAGGAACTGGACCTAAGAGACCGAAAGGCTCGTATGTACATTACCACTCGCTTCGAGCCTACTGGAACCTTTATTAGCATTTCGGCCTAATTCTTAGTTGTAATTTCATTTATTTGGCCACTTTATATGATGGCCTACATTTGTTAAGCACATAATACTGCACCAACCACGCTATAGAATTTTTGTGCAATAATGTAAAATAATCTTACTTTCAAGCATTATTCATTATCGCAAAAACTTGTAACGTTCTGTGACAGATATGTATTAAAAAGTCTGTGGTTATTATGAAAATAAATTGAGCATAAAAATTCATTGAGTTAGTAATATTTGTAATTATGTATTTAATCTAAGTTACGATTGTATTAATAAATGTAATAGGTTATTGTACAAGAAAGCGATTTAAACCTTTTTCATGATTTTTGACAGTTGTAAAACATCAGTGCCATGTATGAGCAACTTGTGCGTATAAACTACGAACATAGAGGTACTATAATAAAAGACTCACCATGAATTATTGCCTTATTATTCTGTGCCATCTACCGGTCCACATATTACATAATATTTGAGTCTCATACATATTTCCAACCCCTTTTAACCTCCTTAGAGGATGAATTTTAAAACAAGCTGTAATTTAACCGAAGATACAGTTTTCTTACTTTAAAATTGTCTTGTTCCCCGTACAAACTTCCAACTCGTTTTAGCCCCTTTAGGGGATTAATATATTTTAACCCCCTCATGGAATCAATTTCAAACAGTCTAAAACAGATGTTACAAATCTTTTACCTTAAAAATGTCTTGCTCTCCATACAAACTTTGAACCCCCTTAAGGGTCATTCCTTTCAAATAAAATTATAATATGTTTTCTAGTTTTTAAACAGTCTAAACCCGAAGTTACAAATCTCTTATTTTAAACTTTTAACCCTCTCTTGTTTAGGGGAATCTTGTCGCTGGAATCGAATTCTAATCTTTAAACAAACAGTCCAAAACCTAAGTAAAGAATCTCTTACTTTAAAAATTGTCTTGATCTATATGAACTTGGAACTCCCTTTAAACTCTTAGGGGATGAATGAAAAAATAACGCTGAAATCTGTTTTGTAGTCTTTTAATAAACAGGCTAAGACCAAAATTAAAACATCTCTTACTTTAAAAATTACTTTTCCCTCCATACAAACGTTGAACCCCTTTTAACCCCCCGGTGGTCAGTCAGGACTTCTTCTTTTATATATATAGATGGACTAGCTGTTGCCCGCGACTTCGTCCGCGTAGAACTTGTTATTACCGTCTTAGAAAAGTGATTGCTATTAAATTATTGTAGGTGGAACCTTAATTATCGCCGACCCAAACAAAGTTCTACCATCTTAAGGGATGATTTCTGAGATTAAAACTATCCTATATCCTTCCAAGGGTCTCAAATGATCTATACGGAAAATTTCATCTAAATCCGTTCAGGGGTTAAGCGTAAAAGGTCAGTGCGATGAGTTCATTAGTTTAAATTCCTAAATTTAAATTGAAAACTCCATTTGACAAATATAAATATCTTAATAATTAATAATCATCAACAGACGTTTCTGCAATTGTATATTTTTTCATAATGTATTAAAGCTACATTACTGGAAATGTTTGCATAAATCCGTCCAGTAGTTTTGCTCACGTTAGTCCGGGCTACCAGTATAGTTTTGAAAGAAAACTTATCTAATACGTACTCGTAGAACTTTCCATCTCCATCCGCCGTCCTCATTTAACTGTGTTGGAGAATAAACTATTTTGATTATCCAAAAATCTTTTTAAATTAACAAAATAATTCGTAGGTTAAATTAAACATTAGCTTCTTTTCGGTTCTGGGAGCATCACAGTTCTAACTAGGGTTTGCAAGATCCGCCAATATTTCGGAATCGGATATTTCGGATCTTTAAATTCAACAGATCCGGATATCCGGGTGTTTCGGATAAAACGGATCCACAAGGTTTTTTTGGTATAAAGTAGGAATTGTAAGGCTAAACTAAGAAACAACTGCAACCAGCTACACCACCGTAATTTTAGACCTGAAAGATTTTAAATAGCGTTAAATTTTAAATAAACGCATTCCCGACTTCATAAGGGGTATCAAACTTTATTTTGTTTAAAATTTTTACTTACTAGGTACTACAAACTAACCGGCGAAGTTAGAGTTTCGTCAATGAAAGCTGTCACTTGAATAACTACAACCAGCCCCCCTAGCACACTAGGTTTTATGTCCGACATAAAGCATTTGTCCCTCTTGCACTCGCATATTGGCCAGAATGGGACGAATGCTTTATGTCCGACATAAAACTTAGCGTACTAGCCCCTCAGGTCACTTTAACTCCGTACTTGGTGCTCGTACATACATTTCAATGAGCTCCATGTTTACAATTAATTCAATTAATATAATATAATTAAAAAAATTGGCATGACCCGGACGCTTTACTCAGTTATCGATTGGAAGAAGAGCCAACACGGAATTCGTGAAAATCAAGGGTAGAGGTCTGTTTAGCAAGGGAGATTCCAGTAGGCTAATAAGACTATGTCTAGATATGGCAAAAATGGTGAACGGGCCATAAATATAGCGCGATATTCTTATTTTTAACCGACTTCAAATAAAGGAGGAGGTTCTCAATTCGGTTGTATTTTTTTTTTTTTCAGTGTTTGTTACCTCAGGACTCCGTCATTGATGAGCCGATTCGAAAAATTTTTTTTTGTTTGTAAGTATATGCTTCCAGGTAGGTCCCATTTTTTTCAAAATTCAGTTGGATGATGGGATCCATGAGGAATTGAGGGAACTCCTCAATTATATTAGGCACGTGTGTAGTGATTTGGGTATTTTCTATTGTAACTAGTGTATTTACCCGGAAATCATAAATTTGGTGGAGTGGAATTGATGATGAAGACCACAGATGACTTATGGAATTCCTCAATTATGTACTTAAAAGTACAAAAGTATATCACAGATTCTGATAAGATTCCTTGTGGATTCGACGGAATCCCTCAAATATTATCGGCCCACATACAGCGATTCGGTTTTTTTCTCTAATAATCAACGTATTTATTTGCTCTCGGAAATCAGTTCATGTGGGAAATTGGAAAAGAAATGTGGAAATATTCTCGTGCCTTGGCGGAGTACTAAATTGAAGTCCGTTACAACTTTGTTTTTCTAACCTAACCTATCCTACATTTCTGGTAGCTGTTCGGTTCTGTAAGGTTCGTGGTTCTAACTTAACCCAACCTACTTTTTTGCTAGCAGTCGGATTATATGTATTTTAACTAATAAATAGCTTGTAATTCCCGGCAAACAACTTTAGCAAATGACCTTGCCTGCGCAAAGGCGAATTGTACGTGCTGCCCCCCACTTCGTCCCGCATGTTCAAGTTGTTTGCCGGGAGCTGTACCATATAGTATATGTATGACCTAAGAATTCCCTTACTTCAAAAATTAGTTGTTCTTCATACATTTTTCCAACCCTTTATAACCTCCTTAGAGGATGAATATTAAGAAAATTAGTTTCCTAGTCTTGAACCAAAGTTAAAGATCCATTACTTTAAAATTGTCTTATTCCCCGTACAAACATCCAACTCCTTTTTAGGGGATGAATTTTTTTATCCCCCTTATGGAATTGTAATATTGTAAAAAAGGAAAACTAAAGTTACAAATCTCTTACTTTAAAAATGCCTTGCTCTCCATATAAACTTTGAACCTCCTTTAACTCCTATAGGGGATGAATTTCAAAAAACTCTGAAATCAGTTTTGTAGTCTTAACATACCTACAGGCTAAGACTGAAGTTACAAATGTCTTACTAAAACATTTTCTTGGTTTCCATATAAACTTTGAATCCCGTTTTAACCCCCTTAGGAGTGGAATTTTTCCATAACGCCAAAAGAACGTTTTTTTTTATTCTAATAAGTAATCTTTCTACAAAGTTTCAAGTCTCTAGTTCAAAAAATAATGTTTTCCCTATACAAATATTGCACCCCTATTTAACACCCTTGGGGGTGGAATTTTCTAAAACGCTGAAAGTACTTTTTTTTATCTTAATAAGTAATCTTCCTGCTAAGTTTCAAGTCTCTAGTTCAAAAAATAATGTTTTCCCCATACAAACTTTGCACCTCTATTTAATCCCGTCTTATCCCTTGCCTACGTTATAAAAAGAAGTTCTGGTGTAAACTTCAAGTTTCTAGTCCCAGTAGTTTCGGCTGTGCGGTGATGAATCAGTCAGGAAGTCTTCTTTTATTTATATATATATATATAGATGCACTTGTCAATGTCTCATGTCGTATGAGGTCTTCGCATCTTCCCCCTTCTATTTTCTAAGTTTCTCATTAACTGCCTGGTTTCCCTCTCTCTCCAGCTAGCCATTAACCTTATTTACATCTAAACATAATTATGTAGGTACTAATAATTTCAAGACTATCTAAACGCTTTCTTCAGGAATGTACATGTACTGTCAACCAATTTGATTCCTAAGCCACTATGGAACCCTGTCGTAGTAAGGTGACATACAGGGAGATATCGGGTAAACTCGGCTGCTCGACCATTGCTGATCTCCGCTCTGTTGATGATGGTGATGGCAAATACAAAACGCCATCAAACGTCAAAGTGAAAATTTGACATATCAACAAAGCACATTTCACTGACACTTCCTCGGTAAATTGCGGTCATTTATTAAGTGTTGCTGTTGACAACGCACATGCGCATAAGAATTAGTTTATTCATAACTGGGGCAACTGTCAGTTATAAAAAAATAAAAAAAATAAAAATTAAACTGCCGAAAAAAATGCCGATGCAATTAAGTACATTTATTAGCTTTTTTAATGACACGTGTAAGATTGTTGTTAAAAATCATGTTATTTATTGAATGACTGATAATAAAAGGTTAATTATATATTCTAACCTAAAACCTCATAGGAATTTTAGCCTAGAAATTTATCGATGTTCATGATTGGATATTTTTGTAATCCTGTACCCAAATATGGACAAAATGTCCATGAAGGGTATTTTACAAATATATTGTTTTTACATCTTATAGTTGTACATTCGTTTACCTTTATCTTTCTTTTTTTAAATCAGTTTCAAATTATGACTGTCCAATTATGAACATTCTGTCCATAATTAGGTGTCCAAAAAAATTGAAAACCGCCTTAAAATTTATCGATTTTATATACTTATTGAGTATTATTTAATCCTGTGGCCAAATAGATTAATATATAATTTTTTGAGATTAATATATAATAAATTACTTTTAAAATAGCTTCCTACCTTACCGAAGCTATTAATTGCTATAGGTATAATCCTAATTTAACTACATATAATATAAAATAAAAATGTCTTGTCTTGTTGTATAATATAAAATCTTTAAAAAATTGTATTTTTCTCAAACTTGCAATGAAATGTTGACGTGACTTACCTACTTCAAATTAGGTTCGGAAATACTACGTATCCGGTGCGATGAGTGAAGATGATATGTAAAGGAATTCCATACAGCCTTACACACCTAGGCCGGTAAAGCAACCTTCTTTTGTTTTCAAAAGGGGGGGGCGCGGGCCAGCTGCCGGCGCGGCTGCGGCGGTGCAGGCGGTGCACGAAGAAACGTATTATATATAAAACAAATTGATTACTTTTTATTTTTATTTCATTGCAAGTTTGAGAAAAGCACTATACAAATCTCGGCGAGAAACGGGGTTGCCGGCCGCTTATCCCTATCCGGTCTATATCTTGGCCTGCAACCCTTCGTTTCCCGGCCTCTATAGTAATGTACTATTTCACAATCGTGTTATAATAGAGAGCTTTTTAGTCGAGTACCTTGTTTAGGCCACGAAGCTTGCTGAGTGGCCTAAGTAAGGTACGAGATTAAAACGCTTGATTATGACACTATTGTGAACAATACTTTTTGTACGAGTTCAAACGCTAACCGGCAACTCGCCAGAATAGAAATATTATTTTGATCTCCGACTAGGTATAGTTGTTACCAACCTCGGGGTCAAGCTATACTGGGTACGGACCCGTGCTTCACCTCGTTATTTCACCTGGGTGAAGCACGGGGCATAACCTGGTCCCGTGTTTCACCCAGGTGCAGCACGGGGTTAATCACTAGTCCCGTGCTCCAACTGATATTATTTTCGTACAATCATGCTCGTAATCTGTAGTACAGTCACGGATTTTAATTGTTAGGCCACATGCCGCTGTTCGCATTCTAGCCGTATAATACAAATCGGGTTTAGTCGTTTATGCTCGTATATTTAAACAACGAAAGCTTCGTATAATTAAAGAGCAAAGTCATATCTCTGTCTTTATCATTGTGCTTGTCAGGCTAGAGATGTCATTTAGGTTTGAATCTTTCGACAATAATGTTACATTTTCATGCATTATTAATGGTTGGCTAATATCAGAGCCGGAACTACCAACCTCACATCTGAATCACTTCCTACACCCAGAGTTAACCAATAGCAGACCTAGCAACCGCAACCTAGTAACCAATGTTATAACGTAGCGATAGTAATGGAGAAATAATGATAGGTCATTTCGACGAAGGAGAAACGAAAAACTAGCGACTTTATCCGAATGCGTGGCGTCTAGGATACAAATGTGACGTTCGTGACATTATCATAATTGTTGCACATAAACGTAATCAATCATCAATAACCGCATTAAGTTCCCGAAAGTCGACATCGCATCCGTCACGCACGCATTGATAGTTTGATGACAATTGCATACTGTAAACACCAAAATTGCGATATCGCACTCACTACTCTATGCATGGCAATATTTTATTCGGGGACAGAAATGATGTAGTAAAAGTTAACCGCCGCCATCATAAGAATTAAATAAGAATTTGACTTAAGTCAGTTTTGTAATTTGTTATGTTTCAGCTATCATAGCTAACTACATAATTATATTATTCTTAAAAAAATAGACACTATTTGACAAAGAAATATATTTATTAAGAAATTTACTTATGTAAATATCGGCGTCCACATTTTACACATGCCTTGTTCGTTCTGGAATACACATCAATACACTTCATATCATTTTAAGTATAGCATAAACTCATCAACTTTGTAGTCGGGGAGCATTTCTCCTCGCTAGGCTTCGCTGAATACAGTGGGTGATGGTCTTCATGGGTCCCATAAAGGCGACATTCAGTTGCGGAATTCCGCCTGCAGCTGCTCCCGATATGTCGTCTTTCCCACAACGCAACAGTGTTAATAAATCTAACACGCTTATGGTTCTACGAATTTGGCATTACTTTAATTCTTTAACAACGTTATAGAATGAGCTCTCGCTCAAAGTTGGACGAATACACGAGCTTGTCACGATCAAATTATCGCATTAAATACTTTAATAGTGGTTATGATTCATCAAAATCCATAATTCAGAATTGTCATCTTTGATGTCAACATTTAACTGTCACTGTCTTTAAATTCAAAAGAGGTCTGAATCAAAAATATTGCTTGCATGCAAAACTTATTGCTCATTGACATCTCATTAGCCAACATTTAATTTTAACCTTTAAGGGAAACACATTGTTTCTGACTCTTTAAGATGGCGGGGTTCACGGTGAAATTTATATTCAAATATTTACAACAGTTATCACTTAAGACAGTTATGACAAAGTCAAAATCATGTATTTATTGTTTTATTCTACATGTTGGTATTATCCTTATAAGGGTTGCTATAGTCACGTTTAAACAAGGTTGCCATGGTTACTTAATAAGCGCCAAATTACAAAGCTTCTTGTCTAGATATACGTCATGTATTTATTCGTAATTAATCGTGTAATCTCGTGCACGCTCGTGAATGCTATAATACTGCAAATTTAAAGAACTTCAAAGTGGCCTAACAATTAAAATCCGTGACTGTACCTACCCTGTTAAACATTATCTACCACTTATAACATACAAGTCAATTGCAACCTTTTCATTATGTTACACCTTTTTGTATTACATTAAAGTATTCGATTTATGTCATTTATAATTTGTCAATAACTTGCGTACACACGTCAAATAAAAACAAAAAATAATGAAAACAGTTCATCTTATTACATTATCTACTGTTCAAAATGGAATCTGAAAACACCAATTCTCCTGTTTATCTACACCGAAAACGTGGGACTGTGATGGTTTACGGTGGTTTACAGTATTATAAGCACAAGACATATAAGAACGGTAACCAGCTTTGGGTTTGCTCCGAATCAAAAAGAAGAACGGCAAAAAATGTCAGGGTTCAGTTACTATTCAGGTAGGTGGTATATTTTTGCTGAGGTGGTTATTATACGTTTCGTAAAGACATATTATATTTATTCGTCTATTTAAAAAATATTTTTACTTCAGAATGACCAGGTCGTTAAGAAAGTGCAACATACAACAAAATTTGACGATGATATTTGCGTACCGGATTTCGCAAAAATAGAAATTTGGTTGGCTATGGAGGACGCAAAAGCAGCAGCGATGACATCAACCGAGCCTTTGCAAAGTGTATATAAGCATGCAGTGGAACCACTCTACAGTAAAGGGCTCGATCTTGTTACAACGATACCGCCCTTTAGTAGTAAAAAACATGTTTTAAATGATAAACGAAAAGAAGGTTTTCAGTGCAGCAAAACAATATTTAAAGACATTTGGGAAGTAGAAGTACCAGGAAAATTTTCAGATATGTTAATAGCTGATTACAAAAGCCTTGTTGACGACACGAGAATAATATTATTTTGTACCGAGCAGGGACGTAATAAAATTAAAGGTATAGATGAATACTTTATAGATGGGACATTTTATACCGCTCCGAAACCATTTTACCAGGTCTTGGTTATCCATGGAGAAAATGGCAGTTCTAGTAATAATACAAAGGCTGAGCCCTTAATTTATGCTTTGATGAACAATAAGACTGAGAAATCGTATTCAATACTGTTTGACCTGATCACAGTTTGTCTTCCTAGTTGGACACCAAAAAAGATACATGTGGATTTCGAGTTTGCTATAACTAATGCACTAAAATTATTTTTTCCAGTTATTATTATTAAAAGATGTTACTTTCACTTCACAAAATGCCTCTTGAAAAAGTCCAAAATACTTGGTTTATATTCCAAAGTTTACACCCGAATTGTTGGCCTGTGTACAAGCTTGGCCTTATTACCCGTAGAATTGATTTCGGAAGGATGGCAATATATATTATCTGAAACCAAAAACCTGCAAAATGAGAAGCTAAAAAAGTTTATTAAATACATGGAAAAATATTATATTAATAGAAATATCAACGAATGGTGTGTATATAGTGAACGACATCGGACAAATAATGTTGCTGAGAGTTGGAACTCTAAACATAACAAAGAATTTAAGAAGCCATATGTAACCTTAAATAAGTTCCTAGCAGTAATATCCAGAAACAATTTAAACCTTTTAATAGAACCTACCTCTAAACGACGCAAAGAATACTGCGAAAGAGACGAGTTCATTATGAATACTCAAATGGAATTATTAAACAACCACATCACAGTAGGCCATTTTTTGGATAAATTGCGTTAAACTTTAAAGATTACTTCCAATTATAGTTCAATCTTAGACCATACAGTACCTTGGAGTTTGTGAATCACCCATCTGAATTAACACTGGCCACTTTAAGCACGAAAGAGTCCGTATATATTTTTGTTTTATTTTATCTGTCTGACATAACTCCAAGTCAATTTTATTTGTAAAAAATTGTGCAAAGTAATAGTGCAATATAATAATGGCTAGTTACTTTGAATTTAACAACGGTGAAACGGAGAATGGCTTCGGAACACGGCAACTAAAAAGAGCAGTGTGCGAAAGCAGTACTTGTGTTTTTAGTGGATGTCTCGAGGAAAGCCTTCGCCCGCTTACATATCTCCACAGGGCAATGATTTTGTCAAAATATAATTTTTACTTGCCTCCGCATGCAAAAGTGTGCTTACGTCATATTGATGCGGAAAACTGGGACGCCGTCGTAAATTCGAACACAGCGGTCACAAATTTCAGCGAAGTCCACGCGGCAGACATTATAAAAGTGTTCAAAAGTGCTCTACAATTAGTCCAAATTACAGTGTTATCCGCATTGGAATAAGGGGATTTGATTATTATATTACTAAGATATTGTTTAAGATATTGAGCAGCAAAGTTATGCCGTCGGTCAGTTTTTTTTTTCACTATAGTGCCGGTAGATACGTTTTATTTTAATTAATTTCTTTTGTATTATTTTGTGTTTTATAGTATCGTAATAAAAGACTTCAGCACTCGGTTGTACTTCATTTCTTTACTATCTATCAATTGTCAGTTGGAGCATGGGGACTAGGGCATACCCCGTGCTTCACCCAGGTGAAATAACGAGGTGAAGCACGGGTCCGTACCCGCTATACTAGTGATACATTCGTGAGGCTAATCAAGACAACTTACGAATTGTAAAGTAAAAGTAAAAGTAATTTATTTTGCGTAAAACGTGGTACAGAAGATGGTATACATAATATCACAGAGAAACACACATTTCACCAGCACCTGGCATGCAAAAATTTGAATATACCTAATAAAATATAAATTAATCATAATGGATGTACACAATAAATACGAGTATAATGTCAATTGAAATTCATATTCCATTAATTACGTCTAAATACAAATTTCAAGTTTTATAATAATCAAAGTAATCATTCACAGAATAAAATAATTCGTGTATTAAAAATTTTCTTAATCTTGATTTAAATATGTTAAATGGTAATTCTTTAATGGCATCATGTAACCTATTATAAATACTAATTGCCATACAATATGCGTTCTTGCCATATAATTGAGACTTTTTAGGCGGAATAGCAAGACTATTTGGGTACCTCGTATTAAATTTGCATATGTCACTTTTTTTGTTGAAAAATTCTGGATTCTTCTCTAAATAACGGCTTACAGGATGTGAGAATATCCAAGTTGTAGATAGGTCTGATGCATTGTTTTTGCGATATTAGCACTCGTTTTGCATGACTTGAATTACCCCAAAGAAGGATGGCATATCTCAGAAGGGAACCAACATACCCGTGATATGCCTGTATTGCAGTTTCTTTTGAGCTAACTTTTGCAAGTTTCCATAAAGCATATGCAAACGAGTTTATTTTATTGCATAATTTATTAGTGTGATCCCTCCAAGAACATTCATCGTCAAGCCATATGCCTAAAAATTTCGTGTTACAGGATTCTGTTAAGGTCTGGTCTTCATAGGTTACATGTAGTGGGCGTTTATTGCCATTTCTATTTACAAATTGTATAAATGTAGTCTTATCAATATTTACATTCAAATTATTTCTACGTAACCATGTTATAATATTAGTAATTGTCATATTTATGTCACTATTATAAGATCTAGCATCATTACGTGGTATAACAATGGATAGATCGTCGGCAAAAAGAGTACAGGCAAAGTTAGTTACATTTGGTAGATCGTTAACGTATAATAAAAATAAAAGGGAACCCCATAATACTCCCTTGTGGTACTACTCCGACTCTGTTTATTTTAGTGGAAGACTTATAAGCAACCACGGTATTAGAAGGATCAATTTGAGTTATTTCCACAAATTGTGTCCTGCCATGTAAATAGTCCTTGAGCCATTCATTGGCTACACCTCTTACACCATACAGCTCGCATTTGGCCAAAAGCGTTTCATGGCAGACAAAATCCAATGCACGGCTCATGTCGAAATATAGGGCAGATACGGGCACGCTTCTATTCATGTTACTAAGAATATTATTTGTTAAGGTGAAGGCAGCTAATGTCGTTGATTTCCCTCTCTGAAACCCAAATTGTTCAGTTTTAATGATTCTGAACTTGTTAAGAAATGATGTTAAACGTACATGGAATGCTTGTTCAAATAGTTTTGAGATAACGGGAAGAAGTGAGATAGGCCTGTAGTTTTCTACACATTCTTTACAACCTTTTTTGTACAGTGGTTTGATTAAGGACATTTTCAGAGGTACCGGGAAGACACCGTTTGTGAACGATAAATTCACTAAGTAGCTTATAACGGCAGCAACCTTTAATTATGTTTGTTTGGACTTCATCATAACCGGCAGAGTTTGTGGAATTAAGGTTATTGATGATTTTATATATTTCGTTTTCATCTGTCGGGGCTAGGAATATGTTAGCGTTACTTGCATTGAATAGCGAAAGATCAGGTTTAAATGTATTATTTATTAGTATTCAAATTAGTCAAATTAATATAAAAAATATTAAAAGAATTTGCAATGTCAGTTGGATTTAGAACTACATTATTATTAATGACTAGTTTCTGTAAATTAGCATCGCATAAAATATATTTAGTCCACCTGTCCGTTGTCTGTAATCAAATCTTGCAAGATAAATTTGATACACTTCCCGGTTTCCGATTGAGCTGAACTTTTGCATGCATGTATAAATCGGATGACAATGCAATATTATTATGACATAAAGCTGATCTGATGATGGAGCTAGAAGGTGGCCATAGAAACTCCGTAATTAAACGACGCAACCCCATCGAGTTTGAGCTCGTTTAATTAGTCTTGACTAGTACTTTGGTACTATATGGTAACCAGGGTCTGATGATGGGGCTGGAAGGTGGCCATAGGAACTCCGTAATTAAAAGACGCAACCCCATCGAGTTTGGGCTCGTTTGATATGATGATATGGCGTGAATATTCAACTCCAACGAATTTGGGAAAAATTAAAAATACTAAACAGTTATAAATTATATTAAAGAAAAAACCTTTTTAAAAACAAGCTTTTATTATTTGTTAATTATTTATTATTAATATTAATAATAAATAATTCACGTATCAGGGGTTTCTTATTTGTTAATTATTTATTATTATTAATAATAATAAATAATTAACTCTCTCTTGGCCGATTTTTTTATTTAGAATAGCACTCTTAAAGGGCTTACCTACTCGCAAGGTGAAGCCTAGATGTTTATACGAATTCTTTATAATATTGTCTATATGTGGGACAAAGGTAAGTTTACTATCCATCAAAATACCATGATATAACGAATTTCAGAAACTCTTTTCAAATACTCACCTGAAATAGGTACTAACTAGGTATAGGGTCAGTTCTGGTAAATGCGCCACAGGGTAAAGTGCGCTCTCGGGTTAGTGCTGCAGATTTATATTTCGCACTTTCCCTGGTGGCGCACTTACCTGAACAGAGCTTAATTAAAATTAATAGTTCGTTTTTTTTTGTGTAAGTAATAAAGTTACATTTGTCCAAATTTAGAAATAAATGATTAGCTTCACATCACATTTAGATCACCTTGTAGCTTAACACAGTCATCTTCATTTTTGATTACCCTAAAGATTTTGGTATCATCCGCATTCAACGAATTGGACTTTTTCATGTGTTTGGGGATGTCAACGGACTGGACTCTATTTTCAACATAAGACTTGATCCAGCGGAACAGATCGCCATGTATGCCTAGTTACCAAAGCTTGGACAGTCGCCATCAGATATATCGGAGCGGCCAAAATGCTCTCAAATATCTGAACACGCCTTTAATGCCTCGATAATAGAGACGTGTTCAGATATTTGTGAGCACTTTGGCCCTTCCGATATATCTGATGGCGGCTGGACAATACGTATGGTGGCAAATTTTGTCGAAGGCATTACCAACCTCGGCATCAACGCTAAGACCATCATCCATTGCGCTGAAAATGACATCAGTGAAACTTAACAGATTGCTTGCTCATTATGTGTCTCTCGTCTCTCCACACTTGAAACGTGATTGTTCGCTGCCTATTATAAGGAACGGAACGTCAATATTTCATTGCATGTTTGAGTAAAACCTATTCCGGCAAATATAATAAAATACCCAATTTAACCATAAACAGATATAATAATAAGTCCACTAATCATCATACAAGTAAAATAACATGACACTTGTAATTTATAAATTATGATTTAAAAGTAGATGTTCTTCCAAATTTATAAATAAAGCTAAAACGGTTTTCTGTACCTACCGAATTATAGTGGGCTTACTGATATGCATTAAATGGACCACATTTTTTTCTTTGCGCATTAGATCCTGTCTATAGATGTAGTAGCCCTTTACTGCGCAGTGCTGAAACAAAAAAAATGGTTGTTTTTAAGTAATTTTTGATATAAATGGTGTCATTTTCTTTAAAGCATGTAGGAGTTCCACATTTTAACAATTAGGCAACATAAAGGAGAACTGTTAATTTGGTGAATTTTAGTCACTTATGATACCTAGCAAGGTTTTGTGTATCAAATTATTTACTCGAGGAAAAAGGTCGGGTAAGAAGAGCATCGGGGTAAGGCCCCCACATTGCATTATAATATCGGACCGATATTGCTGTTGTTGTCAGCTTAGGGTTGTGCAATCACAATTCTTGCGTAAAATCTAAAGTACACGTTTATAACATTTAACAGTCAAATTAGTCTTCTTACTTACGAATTATTAGGTATTTTATTGTCAAATGTTTTAAATTTATTGTCTCGTAAACTTCTCCGGAACTGAAAAAAAAGTATAAAATGTATCAAAAACAAGCCCAACTTACTGAAATGTGTGGTATACCTACCTAAGGTCTCTTTTTCACCGTATCTTGCTACTGGCAGAAATTCTACTGATCAAGTCATGGCCAAAATGCTAAGACGTAGGTAGTTCAAATTAAGTACCTATTACCTAACCTACTAGCAATTGCAGCCTATTCGCATTATGGCAAACAAACGCAGGTATTAACGACCTGCTAAAGCTATTTTAAATACTAGGTAGATACCATCATTTTTAAGTAATCCGTATTTATTTTATTTTATATGCTAGTGGTACCTATATTTAAAAAATGTTTTTCTGAAGTGTAGACTGTACTGGTTTAAAATAAATAATTAAGTATTATCGTTAAAAAAAATTAATAAAGTACCAAGTCAATTGTTACTATTACCGACCCATTACAACGACTGTCAATGCCAACCCACTAGGGTTAGCCATCTTCTCTGTAGAAAAAAAATAGAAAACACTAGTTTCAATATTTTTTCTACAAAGAACGGGGTTAGGTATATACTCGTATCAGGTTATATCACTGTAATATCAGGGACTAAGATTTATAGTTAAATGGGACAACATTATGTCATATCTCATTTGAACGGATTTAAGACGTTTAGGTTGTATTCAGGTACATCATTACCTTAATGCTATTGAGCATGTCTCCCTGTGTGGCCATAGTGCGCTCGTCCGAGCGGACGCGCGGCGAGCGCTGCATCGAAGGCATGGGCGCGATTCGCTGCGCGCCGAGCGACGCCGCACCGAACGAGTGCCCGCCGATAGAGCCGTCCCGCGCACCGGTAACAACTGCACAATACGGGTGTAGACTCGAAAATCATTATTAGGTACTCCAAAAGAAAGAAGGCAAAAAAATATGCCTAGTGACGAAAATCCCATTCAGATATCGCAAAGAATTACGACGCTACAACCGTTTTAATATTGCTTGTTAGAGAGAGAAAACGGAAACAGTGTGTGACGTCACGTTACGCGTCGCGCGCCGAGGGGCCGCGTCGAGGGCGGCACCGAACACGATGCGGCGCGGCGCTGATTCCTGTTCTATGCGCTAATTACCTACATTATTGTCGAAGCAATGGAATCAAGGGCATCGGCAGTGATGATAATAATGATGATTTAGAAGACTGTTAGGAATTTAATTTTTACTACACGCCACTCTTAGAACAATAGGTATTTGTGCAACAAGAGAGCAAAGTTTGTTTTGCTGAGTGCTGATTTTGAGTCCTGAGGAAGCGAAAGATTCTAGCGAGTGATTCAAAGTTTGAATCTTGAGCGCAGCGAAGGACTCAAAAGCACGAGATGCAAATACTTTGCTCTCGAGTAACACATACAACTTTTCACCTCAGCAGTGAGAACATATTCACATAAAAAAATATATAATAGCATCACGTACCTATTCGTCTCAAGATTATTCAGGAAGAAAACTTAATTATTTTAGGCGTTCGTTACTGCTTTTTGTAACTCCTCAGCGCCGGCCGCGCCATTAGTCAATAAGTACTAGAAAGGCGAGACAAGGAGCGAGAAACCAAAGGGTATTTCAGTATCTATACGAGTGTCGCGTGACACTAACACATCACTAATAACTAACCGTATTATTGTTAAAATTCACCGATTTTACTAATATCTTCGAGATATTTTAGAAATACTTATCGTTATCACAAGGGCACACATTAGCATATTTTACCTGTATCTCGTACACACCAAAACGAGCCGTACTGTTGTTAAAATACTGCCTTCGTCACGTCACTGACTTCATTATATTTCCTAGTTAGATAGATTGATTTATCCTAGTAGTTTTTATACTAAGAGCCTTATCACACTTGCGATTTGCGAGCGTATTTTCTATACAATTATCAGTCGCGGCGTACACGCTGCGTCAACGCCTTCATACAAAATACGCTTGCAAATCGCAAGTGTGATAAGGCTCTTACATCCAATATCAATAACGCAAGAATGAAGATATGCCTATTATGCCTAATAAAATCTGAAACAAATTTACAGCGCGCATTTTTTTATTAGGGGCGGGGCGCCGCGCTTGCGTTTGGAAACCGCATCTTTGGTATACGTTCATAAAATTTAAGATTGTTTAAACTACAATTAATAATTAGCTAGCGTAATAAAATTCATGTTTACCTATTTATTATGAAAAACGGAGTTTATTCTGAGATCTTTTATTGAAATATTCTTCAATTGAAAATTCCTTTGTATAATTATTTTGGTAAGTAATTTAAACTTGTTAATTTGATAGTTTTCGAACGTGTTACTTGTTTCGCGCTTTTTTGGGGGTCTACTTTAAAATTCTATTGTGAACTATCGACCAGTCTGCCATTTTCTTTTTTCCTAATGGAATGAAAGGGACAGCACTAATAAAGTTCAAATATTCTGAACTTGTAATAGACCCCATACGATGAAATGTCAGTGCTCCGCATCAAAATTAAAAAGCAAAATCGCGCACACTGTTTTCACGCAGCAAAATATGCCTGTTCGAGCTGCTGAGGTGAAAAAGCTTAATTTTGTTATTGCCCATCTTCTTCCCTCCCTTAAAAATTGATCCCAGCGAAAAAGTGTATAGAATCTGTAGTGCGCACATTTTGGTATGGGCCCCAGTTTACGTGTTATTTACGAAAAACTAAAAAGGGGTCTTTACACTTTAATGAAATCTTGTAAGTTAAATTTGACCCACTTCCCGGTGACCGGTTAAGCTGAAATTTTGGGTAATATTATGGGTATAAAGGGGGATAAGTAAGTATAGTTTGGATGATAATTTAATATTATGGTACCATCGAGCTGATCTGATTATAGAGACAGAAGGTGGCCATGGGAATTCAGTGCTTAACCGACATAACCCCGTTAAGTTTGGGCTCGTTACAATCGTCTCAATGAGTAGCTTTTAACGGTATCGGTATAACGGTATACAGAAAAGTACAGTCGGCAATAAAAGCTTGTACCAAAACTGAAATTATAGACAGAAACGATTTCTTATGTAGTATTTTCCTGAGGTGAAAAGATTTGTGTTACACACGGGTGCAGTTATTTACGTCTCGTGTGTTGCAACACTCGCTACGCTCAGCACGACTATCACAAGACGTCTTGTGTTCGAAAATATAATCCATTCGCGAGCTCGTGGTTCAACCCTAGAATCCATTGGCTAGCTCGTGTGTTCACATTCGAGGATAAAATACAACTTAGCACCCTTGTATAACAAATAACTATTATTTTTAAATGTTTGACTGACCATTAACTACGCACTCAGGTCCTGATTTTTAAACATTAAAGTCAACTGAGAGGGTCATTTTTGAGAAAAAGCTTTTTACCAACCTGCTTTGAAAGCATTGTTAAGCCTGCTGTACACACTGGGCCAACGTTGGCGCGTGAGCAGAAGGCAGCTATGCGTTAGAGGGAGAGACCTATAATTCGATCTCATTAGTTTACACAGCTGCATCCTGCTCACGCGCCAACGTTGGCCCAATGTGTACAGCCGGCATTAGACAAACCTTTTAGCCTGGACAGAGTTCTGTGCAGCGAATTCTGCGAATGATCCCTGATCGTTTTTCTGCTGGCACTGTTGCTGACGTTGGGTGTGTTGGTGGCGCGCGTGCGCTCCAGCAGCAGCGCGCGCGCCGGCCCCGGCGGGGGGCTGGGGCTGGGGCTGCGCCCGAGCCGCCGCCGCGGGTTCGCCTGGCTCGAGCCTCGGGATGCGGCTACTTTGGCAAAATATCTTTACTTTAAGAGGCTGACCAGACCTAATTTGGTGAAATTGATGTTATTTAAGCAGTTTTTTAAGAAAAACTATATGTTCTAGCACATCAAATAAAATATATGTTAATATTCACCATATTTCAAAGACCGTGGACGGGCTCGATACATAATTGGATGAAATCGGCTCGATAGAAAATAATTGCAAAGATTGGTCTTAAAATCACATTAAACGGTTCTGTCTTTATTTTTTTGACGTATGGGTCTGCAATTAAACAGATGAAGTCAACATATTCATACCTAAACCGCTAACGAGTCATATTTCACAAATAATCCACCCTTTTTTTTATTTCAATATTTATGTACATTATCTTCAAAAACCGGGCCGCCCAGTAACACTTGCTCTCGTTTACTCCGATACAAATAGACAGGGCAAATAGAAAGGCAGGGGAAATAGATAGGGCATTTTGGTGTTGACAGCGTCTTAACTTGGGATCATTTGGATTGGAATGATCACTTTTAGATACTCAATTACAGTAGGCCCTATACTATACTATACATACATGCATTTCCAATTATTTAGCCTTTATCATTTAGGTCGAGTTTTCTATTTTAAGATTGCATATGGCGTCTGTCGTGAACTTCCTCTTTATGTTGTCCACATCGCAATCATACGCGCACACACAATCAGCTCAACTTCACAAATGATATCAATAGTCAGCCAAGACCAGACTGGTAGGTAGGTAGGTAGGATAAGATAGGTAGGTACAACTAACTTTTGAATTAAATTAATACAGAACCCTATTATTAGATACTTGCTGCAGTTCATTCTGTTAAAGCTGAATGAATTTTGTTCCCCATACAAACTTTTAGCCCCGCTGAAGTAGGTTTGGAGTTGTAGAAGCGCTGATAGGATTTTTCTTGTAATTTACTGGCAGTTCAAGAATTTGCTTACAAAAGTTGCAGTTTTGAGCCGGTTAAGTAACAAATTTCCAAAAACGCTGTTATAGTTTTCTTGAATTCAAACGGAGAATTTAAGGTACACGTCCTAGTCCTCGCCGTTGCGCTAGTGTATGGCATGAGCACTTTATGTCAAATACATATATATGGGTTAAATAGGAACCCTTTAGGCTCAATAAATATTCTGTGTTCGAACTAAGAGGATTTCTCTTCATTCAAATTTAAGCTCTTTGACAACAAGTGTATGGCATGCACTTGTGCAACTTCCAGGACTAGGACGTATAATTAAAAAAAAGGTACTACAGTACCCCTTCAATTAGTAAGTAGCCGGTATTGCTAAACCTCGAAATCACGAGGAGTTTAATTAAATTTACTACGAATGTTCATTTGCGGTCCTGCGTTCATCTCGTAAAGGACTCTGCATCTGCACCAGACGTGATACCTACGTGTGATACGGTACGACACAAGGCTTCCTTGTCTCGTCAGAGGCTCTAGTATAAGTTTTACCGAAACGAAACTTTACGATCGCGTTTGCGTTTTACCCTCAATATGTATGGCATTTGACAGCTAAACGCAAACGCGGTCGTAAAGTATTGTTTCGGTAAAACTTATACTAGAGCCTCTGATGAGTCATGCTGTATACCTTCAACTTTAACTCGGAGCCTTTCCGACTCGTCGGTAAGTAGGTCATGATGAAAAAGTTCGACTGGATTAGTCTTGCCCAATTTCGGCCGAACACCCCGAGTCACCCCGTTCTAGATTTCCTGTGACCTTGCTTGGCCGTCCGCCGATTTCGCTCGTTACGTCGTTAGGCATCGCCTTTTGTATTACCTGTACTGAACAACGCTGTGGTTCTGTCACTCGAGGCAGGGGGGACTTTGTACGCGTTGTGCGGGGTTATAGTCAGCGCCTGGTTTAAACGAGACTTTCTATTTCCGGTGTTCTTCGTATCTTTGCTCCTCATTTGGGTATTCTGTGAAACGTTATGGCCGTAAATAACAAATATAGGGAGAGCGTTTTAGAAATAGTACCGTAAGCAAAAGCTTTAATTGAAAAATATTCGATGTTGGAGGTTGGGTTGATAACTGAACTGTAGGATTTTAAAAGAAAATACGGAATAATGTTTTTTTTTTGTTTTTGTTTATTAAAATATTTTTAAATTACTAATAAATTTTATTTAAACAATAAACTATCCTTACTAATCCATAATTGATGTTAAAGTAATTCTATCTGTCTGTTGTTTTCACGCTTAAGGTCTGCAACACACTGGCGCGGCCTGCGGTGGCGGACAATTATATAGTATAAATTAAACAACTTAGAAAAATTGAAAAACCCCCGACATTTTCATTTCAAAGTCTAATATCTCAAGAACGGCTGAACAGATTTTCATTAAACATGGCTAAGAACACTCGGGATAAAATTATCTATGACACAAAAAATACCTAATTCAAATCGGTCCATCCGTTTGGGAGCTACGATACCACAGACAGATACACAGATACACAGACACACAGATACACAGATACACAGACACGTTAAACTTATAACTTATAACACCCCTCTCATTGCGTCGGGGGTTAAAAATGTTTGCTGTGAGGTCTGGATATGGCAAAATAGTGAAATACACAAAGTTTAACCAGCACACGGTGTGACAGTTGATTCTGAAGGACAAGATGGCAATAAATTTGTACTTTGATATCGGCGCATCGGGGTAATATGACATACTTTTCGAGCATGAGAAGTGAAAAATCAATTACTTATAAAATAGTAAACGGTTAGTGACCTCATCAAAATTTATATTTGAATAACCCCAATGCACCTTTTTAAAGTTTGCCAGATGTGGGTACTATAACCCCCTACATTCACCTTCTTTTTAAAATATTTTTGAATATCAATTAACGTACTATATATACCTAGTCGGTCCTTAAGTTCTGTCACAAGGTTTTTGATAGATAAAAGTCAGCAATAAACTTTTTCGTATTCGTATTATGAGTACATGATTAAAAAGCTTATTTTATACGAATCAAATTGCAATACAATACATTTTGAACAATTATCGCAATATGACAAAAAAACCTTGTAACTTGAGACAATCGTGAACCCAAAACACGCCGCAAAACTGACAAAAATACCACTTACAACAAACTTAATAAAAAATCAGTGTTCCAGGTGACCAACAAGGTGTTTTTAATTTATTCTGAAACCTCGATTTTAGACCATGCTTAGCAACTAGCATTTGATTTTCCGTTAGCTTTCAATTCCAACTGCTCCCAGCGAGAACATTACGTACTTTTTACGTTTTCAGAAAAACGCGTAAATTTGATCTTGTGGGCAACAAGTAGGTATAGGTACACTACGTAAAATGTGAATATGAAAATTAGTGTTTATTTATTTTCTCATACATGCTCGGAAATGTACGCGTTAATATCACGAAATGAAGACGTGAAGTTTCTTGTTTATGGCTCCCTACATTACTTCTTGGCCTTAGGCCAAGAAGTAATGTATGAAAACCCTAAGTAAAACCATTATTGTCCGCTACTCTAACTTTTTAAATTTGCTTACTAATATTAAACTGACAAAGGAAAATTAACATACTGCCAACCACCACTAGACACTGTAAGCATACTTGCTTCATAAAAAAAATAAAAAAAATCTATGGTACTATACTTTATGTGCGGTTAAACATGGTGCTCGAACGGCTTGTTCAAATGGCATGTTTAAAAAATAAAAAAGGCGCAAATTACCTATTATTTAATTGATTACTTAGTATTTATTTTAATTTTAATATTTCCTCACATCGTTTGAGAAAAGTACTATACAATCCTCGGCCGGAACAGGGATTGCTGGACTCGTTGTATTCGGCCTCGTCTACGACTCGGCCGTCTACCCCAATCTCGTCCAGCAATCCCTTACTTCACGGCCTCTGCAGTAATCTACTATTATTGCAACCATGGTATTACAGATCTTACATAATCAGTACAGTTTCACATGGACCCTGTTAGGGCATAGCAATTAAATTATTTAATAATAGTAATAGTATACATGCAGCAATTGCAGCAACAATTGTGTGTCGAGTTTACATTTTATTCTAGGCGAGTTAACATGGTCAAGATTTCATACATGCTATTTTGGTATTGTTTACAATTTTACTATACATTCTTAAATTATTGTACGGTCGAGGAAATTGAATGTTTGGCACATGTCAACTCTATTAGAATGACGTTAAGGTCCAAAAGTGCTAAACATTCAATTTCCTCGACTGTACATTGTTTTAAGTGTTAATTCTTATTACATTCTTTACGCATATAGTTATTACTTATAACATAATATTGAAATTTATATAAAGTGAAAAAAAGAAGAGATTATTACATTTTGTGATAAGATTATTCTTTGCGCATATAATTATTATAACATAATATTGAAATTGATATGAAGTAAAAGCTTATTACATTTTATGATTAAATTATTCTTTACGCATATAGTTATTATAAAATAATATTAAAATTGATATAGAACAAAAAAGAAATATAAAAAAATCAGGTATTAAAATGTAAATTTAAGTAATAATTAGCAATTTATAGAGTAAGCATGCATATATTGTAATTATTTATTTGACGTGTGTGTACTTGTGTGTTTGGGTCTGTGTTACCCAGACTTGCTCATCTTATGCTTGGAGGAAATGGAGGTAACAGGGTTCAGGGAGGGTTCTGACTAAAATCTCACGTAAGTTTGAAAGGTTTCAAAAATCATGGAAAAATATAAAGTGAATCACGACCGTGTTTTTGATTGGCTATTAGCATTTAAATCCAATAATCGTTCTAATTTATCAGTATTTAATGAGCTATCAAACCATATATATTCTTGGTATTATTTACTATGCGGCAATACATTTGTAACAGAACTTATATGGACCGACTAGGTATATACTACATAAGCAAAAAATGGCCAATGCTCTAGTGTGAAGGTGGATATATTTATAACCGAAAGCAACTTCAACCAAAAAATATAGCAGCGAAAAAAATAACAAAAACATATGCTTGTGCCAACAACGCCATATGTTTTTGTATCGGCAATGATCGACACGCGCTCAGCATCCCCATCATAATCGTCCTTAACAGTTTAGTTTCTTGTAAGTTATGTTCAAAGCGTATTCGGCGAAGAGTTAGAATGCTAATGATACCTATCTGGTGAATGTGGACCAATAGCTATATGACTAAGTATTAAAATTCCAGATTATTTTTCTTTGTTAGGAATTTACAGGTCTCCCTCGATACATAATACACTTGGGAGTAGCAAAATGTCCGCGTGGGCTCGCCCTTCGAGTCTTCGGGCTCGCGTGAACGCTCGCTCGCTCGCCGCGAGCCTTGTTGTTCTGTTCGAGCGTGTTGCCTGCAAAACTGCAACTTGCAGTTGCATAGTTCACAAGTTCACAACGTATATCAGTCGACAAACCGTAAATTTCTACACGCATCTCCAGAGAAAAAAATGTGTTTACCTATAGGTAGCAGTTGCTAGAAAGGTAAATGTAACAAATCACCACGTGCAAATGTCTCCAAATTCAACCGCAACATGCCTGGCAAGAGTGGCCTTGGGTCCTAGTCCTCGGGCTGGATTTTGGCAAAAGCTTGCGGGCCGGTCAACGAAGGGCGTATAAAAGAACTCAAATCGACGATTATAAATACTACGCTTACAAATATACAGTTTCATTTGGGAACACCAAAAATTAACTTTCAATGTATTTCAATCATACACAGCATGCCGGTTGCCGCGGACTTGCGTTACGGAATTGGCCATAAATTACATATTTATTTTAGAACGACGGCAAATTGGAAATTTTTGGCAAGCTAATAAAATCGATAATGCCACCTGTTGTGCTAGGCTTCCTGTTAGTGTTTGTACAGAAAATTTAACGAGAAGCTGGATGGAAGACATAACCGTACTACAAATGTTTATATCCTAGGCAAACTTACTCCGTTGATGCATGTGAAAATAGTAATGTTTGATATTTTTTATAATGACATTAATCATGCTAAAGTATCTCTTTCTCGAATTATGATGGTAAGTATGCAAACGTCTTAGGTAAAAGAATTTTCATTTTTTTTCTAAACGGTTGGTTGTACGTTATAAAGTTCGAGAAAACAATTATAGGGTAAGTGCTCCAGTGAATGAACGAATCCAGTGAATGAACGAAACGCTGCTTATTTGCTTAAATTAAGAGTTCTGTATATTTCTAGCATACCAGGTATTTTTTTCTCGATTAGAAGCATTCACTGTAAGGGGTTTGTAACATTCATATCAACTCAGTCGCAACAATTACTAAATGAGAGAAGCTTAAAGTTCGCGGGCTACGGGCGTGGATGTTTTGTATGAGCCGGTAATAAGGGGACAAGTATGTCACCATTTATTTGATGTGCCATTGTACTAGTTTTATAAACTTGTGACTTATGGTGTTTGGTTTTAGGAAATCATAACAGTGAAATTGTGCTACTAAAACATCGTTTTACGTTATTCAAGTGTAGATTCTCATTTTTTAGTCGGTGTTCTATAACTAGAATTCAAAACCGCCCAAATCCAGTGAATGAACTGCAGTGTTCATTCACTGGCCACGACTGTTTTAATGTTTTCGCAATATCTTATGTTCTAGTGATTTTAATAAGATTTACTTTCTATTAACATAACCAGTAATGGCTTGTCTATCGTTGGCCCAGTGTTCGAACAAACCTCATTTTCGAACATGAAGTTAGTTCATTCACTGGTTTACAGATATCCAGTGAATGAACATCAACCGATAATTACTTGGTTCATTTATTGGTTTTACTATTTTTTTCGGAACCAGTTAATGAACGTTCATTTGTTACAGTTTATTAATTGTTGTAGAAAAAGTAAACCAATAACGCTATTCCGTCTGTTGGTATATCGATATAAAGCCAAACAAAATCGATAAACAACGATTTAACCCAATAAACAACAACTATAACAGTAGTTCATTCGCTGGTTTTAGTTGTTCATTTACTAGAAAACCGTGTTCATTCACCGGTGATTTCCCATTTTTCTACCTAAAAGGTCATATAACTTAAAATTATGGAAAACTATTGCAAAAGCAAAGTAATTTAACCAAACTAGAATACTTGTTTGATCTATACAAACAGTCATGGCCGATATTAAGTATAGCTATCTTACATAAAACATTTTTTGAAATCAAAAAAATCCTTAAGCGTTCATTCACTGGTGCACTTACCCTAGTACGTTTCATATGCTTTCAAATGACACCTCATACGAAGCAATCAGTAAAATAGAACCTGAGATTTGAACAAAAATCGATGACTGTCGGCCGCCATCTTTGTGATCCATCTATGTCCATAACTAAAACCGGTAGATTCGTACTTTGCACGTCTATCATGAGACGGCCGCGACATACTCCCGATTTTTTTCCCACTATACTTGTTCTAAGTGTTTTAATAAGAGAGAGACAGATAGTGCGAGAAAAATCGAGAGAGCTCGCGCGCCGTCGCATGATAGCCGTGCTGGAGACACAACAAGGAACACATCCATACCAGTTTTAGGTATATAGAAGACGTGTCCACGACTTTTATCAATATTGGCCAATTTACGCCGTACTACTAAAGTCTGTGATGTTTTAGGTGGTGTGAGTCCGGTACCCGTCCGATTTCAAAAATTCTTTCACCGTTATATGGGTGGGGACCAAATTCTTGGCCAGTAAATAGTTAGCCTCGTTAATTGGTAGTAGTTAAAACAATCCTTCGTGACATAAAAAATAACCATAGAACTGTATGGCTAATTTTTGTGTCACAACGGAACTTTTTAACTACAACCGATTAACCAGGCTTACTGGCCAAGAATTTGGTCCTCACCCATATATAGAATAGACTACCTTCCGCAGAAACCATAATGTTGCTTGCAGTCATTTACATTAAACTGTGCAAAATGTCAGCTCTATAATTTGAGATTCAGTTGCAAGATTTGACTCGATCAATCCTACACTGCAAGATTTAGTTACCCTGTTGTCCGCCGGGGCCATCCTCACGGGCGACGGAGACTGTTGTATGGAACGTGCAGCTCTCACATGTGTTACCCGTGCTTGCGGACACTAGGAAAACAGAATATATTAACAGGGCATTTTCAAATAAGTGTGTAGGTACCCAATTAGCGTAAGACGTCAAACAAAAATTAACTCGGCGTCAGTTTTGTGATGACCATTATGCATATAATTTATAACAAGCTTAAGTCAAAAATTACATTTTTGGTACAAGCTTTTACTGCCGATTGTACTTTTCCGGATACCATCATCAACTACTCGTTGAGACGATTCTAACGAGCCCAAGCTCAACGGGGTTACGTAGGTTAAATACTGAATTACATAATATTGAATTGTCATCAAAACTATACTTATACCTAAAATTTCAGCTCAATCGGTCACCGGGAAGTGGGTCAAATTTAACTTGTAAGATTTGATTACAGACAGACAGACAACGGGACAGGTGAAACTAAATAAAAGCTTGTAAAAAGAAACGTTCATATGTACTGTCTGAATACCTACTTAATTGTCATTTTATCAACATGGCACAAATGTCATGGCAGTAAACTGTAATAGAACTAGAGGACTTATTTTTCGGACGTCCAGAAAGTTCCACTTACATAAGCAAACCAAAACAGAAAGCCTAGGCACGACTACGACAGTCTTTCCTAAGGGTTCCCAAAACAAGAAAGTTGTAAGTAGTATTATTGTTGAAATTGGGCCTGACCTTGCCCCTGGGACTGGAACTGGTCTTTCCGGAAGGACCACTCCTGGAGCTGATTAAAGAGGGCGGGTTCATGAGCCGCTCGCCGCTGCCGACGTAGCTTCCGCGCCGCGCGGAGTTCCGGCCCCGGTCGTTCTGGTCACTGAATAACATTCATTAATAAGTAAAATCTTTCTAGCCCGTGCAACGTTAGTTACGAGTAAAGTACATTGTGATACAAGTGAGGTATGTTGATAATTACATCAGAGGCAGAATTGTGCACGCGAGTCGCAGATGAGCGTGATAAGAAAGCCGAGGATGTAATTATCAAAGCTCACGCGTTTCATACGTTTTTCAACACATATTATGCGAGGAAAAAATCCTTTTCATAAAATGAAAGTGTAGGCTCCTCAGTTATTTCCTTTAGTTATTGATGGCAACAGGTTTATATTCACATATTGTACATTGACAAGAATTTCCAGTGGCGTCAATTCTATTTATAATTTTTGCTATTCACCAACAAGTCAACATTTTTAATAATAACCAAACACGCACCAACAATGTTTACAAATATTTTTCAAATTACCTATAATGGCGCGCTACTATTTTTTTTCATGTAGTTCGCGCAGTGCACGCGCAGGTGTTTAGTGAGACTTAGATGAAATCTCTAAACAGCCAATACAAAATAAAATAAATATTAGTTACGTTTTAAAATGTTATCTTTATTAATCCATGTAAAATGTTAGCTAATGTGCATTACTTTTACTAATTTAAACGTTTCTATGTCACATCATAAAAGAAATAGTCACTTAATTAAGAAATAGGATTTAGTTTGTTTAGTCGAGTAAGAAATAAGCTGTACATTCTGTATAACCCGGTTAATTTAAGAATGCACCGTGTTCATGCATACATCCTGCTGCAAGGTACCAACGTGACTTAATCGGGATAGTTATAACCATAAAACACGAGTGTCGTAATGTTATAAAACACGCATGTTTAATACCCAGGAGTATGAGCCTAAAAGCGACATAATAAGAGGTACGGTACGTTACGAGCAAATGTGTTGAAAACGAAGTAAGCGCTGCCTGAAAGCCATCCCACAGACGTATTTTTATAAGTAAACCCTATTGATTCCTTGAACGTCGGTAGGGTAACTTGTCCATCAATGAAACGCCAAAATTTCAAAGCATCCTATCTCAAGACGTTTTTAAAGTTACGAGTCTGATAATTTGCACCAAGATAGATAATTTAATTAGTAATCACGTCGTATTCAAAAAAGTACTTTACTTTTGCAGTTACTGTATAAAAATAATTTATACGAAAAATGAGCTTTTTGTTTCACTGTATCCATTCCATATAAGTTGGACGTTCAATAAGTTCTCGGTATCGGGATGATTACGTCTCTAGATAGTAATTTATGATATTTTTCATACTGAGCCATTATTCATGAGTACACTAAATAACAAGAAAAAGATATTATTCATTTGTTTTTCTTTAATAGTAAAACTCAGATGGTATAGCACATATTCTGAAATGGTTTAAATATTTATTGGAATATTAGGGGCGACGGGGGACTTCCGTTTTTAATGGATACCGAGAGCTTATGGAACGCCCCTCGTATCTACTTTGTATTCCATTAAACAATTGAATATCTACGACAGGGAAATATGCAGTTGGAAAGTTTTATTGACCGAGTCCGGAATTATGGTGGCATTTTTGAGCTGTCTAAGTGACTTCCCATTCATTAACTTCGTAATATCGATATTGACGTGAGAATATCTTTCCATGTGATAGTGATGTGACATGACTAGAATTACTGACGGACTTTATTTCTCGCATAGGGATCAATGAGTTGAAAAATGGTTTCAGAAACGCATAATATTTTTGAAAAAGCTATCCATAAGATATATTCGGTTTATTGTTGAATATATTAATCACGACTGTTGCCGAGTTTTGAATTGTATACTTTGAATAAACATATCGTAGAATTTTCCGTCTATGTTTTTTTTTTACTTTCCTCGTATTCGATATGAAAAGTAGAGTGTTTAACTCGGGTGAAAGTTACCCATTTCTGACTCGAACCATTGGCGAGAAATATCTTGTCAGAAATGGTTAACAATCTACTATAACACATTTCATTTTGTAATTATATATGTAGTCCTGATTTATAAAATAAACACGTTTAATTAAAATCTTAGACTCTCATTATGGTAAAGAAAATATCGACCTATAGGTAGTATTACAAAATCATTTTTCATCTGTCGTACTCTAAACAGCGGGTTGAAAGCTTGAAAGTGAGGCATGTCGCTCCTAAGGCTGAAAAGTAATAAAAAATAAAAAAGCAATGGCAGAAACCTGTACAGCCACAGTTTTAGAAAATTGTATTGATTTTTGAAACTGGTTGACAATCATGCGTCATTTTTTTAAATATTAATAATAAATTAATTCTTGTATGACTATTATTGCTACCTATTTGAAGTTATTTAAATATTTTTAAGTGTTCGTAGTTCAATGCAACCGCTGCAGAACCGCGTCATAACGTCATAAAAAAATAACAATGGCAAAACCCTAGACTGCCACATTTCCATAAAATTGCGTTGATTTTTGAAGCTCGTTGATAAGTATGATGGTTTTAGTTCTTTATTACTTTGTGGTATATATAAATACATTTAATAATGTAATTTTACATCCAAAAAACAATTAAAATTTGGTTTTTCGATATAACCGCTTCGAAAGGGCGTCCAGGAAATGGTCCACACACAAACATTAATAAAATCTGTCAAAAGTTCCCGCCCAAATGGTCCGCACACAAACGCTTATAAAATGGGTTCTATAGGATCTAACTGATTCAGAAAATATTTAAGTTTTTGGTTTTCATTTCCTCGTATTCGAAATGAAAAGTAGAGTGTTTCACTCGGGGCAAAGCTACCCATTTCAGCCTCCAACTATTGGCGCTCGAACGATTTCAACCCTCGGTTAACAATCTACTATTTACCCAACCCTAAGAATTTGACAGCTACCAATGTTGGACAGGTAACCCTACCTTCTTATCTACCTATTCAGTTATATTGCGATACCGGAGCTTAGAGCGAAGGTGAAATTAGAATTGATAGATGACTGGGGACAACCCCGCGGGGCATAATTCACTTTGCATAGTTAAGCACAAATTCTGGGGGTTTGTTTCAGTCAGGATTCTAGATGCGGCCTGGAAGATAAAAGTGAATTATTTTAATTTATAACAAAAAACCGACAACGTAGGTACGTGTTGGACCACGCGCAGTGTAGGGTTCCGTAATTACCCTTCCGACACAGAATGCGGATTTGAAAGGGGCTTTTTTAAACTGATCGATTATTACTCGTTAATTTGTAAGTTTGTAACTTCTTAGTTCTGATAGTTTTCCTTTCAACTTTCATATATAGGTACACATCCTATAGAAGTTTAGCTCAATTACGCAAAACGGATATCTGAATCGAAAAATGGTTCTCAGGAACCCACCATATTTTTGAACGTGAACGAAATATGTCCTTCCCTAGTTTACCTATATGGAAAGTACCCAATTATCAGAGCCCGGAATTTTCACGGCAAAACAAAACACTATCGTAATCAAGCCAGTGGTAGAAACATTATTTTATCGATATCGATAGTTGTGTAGAAGAAAAAACGTCACCAAATAAAATAAATATTTAATAAAAAAATTACGTGAAGTTTGTATGAAATCTTGCACATTACTTATTTTTATTTTTATTAATAACTGTAATATTAAGGTATTATACGTATAACAAACACGTCGGTTTCAAAGCGTTGTAAGAAATAAATAATATCTAGACGCAATTTGTGTTTTATACGTAATGAAATGACATGTCTTATGGAGTAATAAATATTAGGAGACAACCTTACACTAATCGACCTAGTCCCAAACTAAGCAAAGCTTGTACTATGGGTTCAAGACGACGATAAACATACTTATATAGATAAATAAATACTTAAATACATAGAAAACATCCATGACTCAGGAACAAATATTCGTGCTCATGACACAAATAAATGCCCTTACCGGGATTCGAACCCGGGACCTCCGGCTTCGTAGGGGTCACTACCAACTAGGCTACAGAGGTCGTCAAATAAAGTCTATATTATTGACTGTATTGTCTATTATTTTCAATGAGGTGGTATACTCATTACCGCGACTTTTTAGTTGGCTCAAATACCTTATGGCGTTTTATAAAAATACACTTCGTTTTTTATTAAAAAATATAAAAAGTTGTTTTGCACACTGTAAATTGTCAATAATGTAAATACATATCGGCATGTTATTTTTATACCTATAAATACTCGATATCAATAAAATAATGTTTCTACCACTGGCTAGATTACGATAGTGTTTTGTTTTGCCGTGAAAAATCTGGCTCTGCCAATTATTTTCACTTGAATTTAATTTACCAACTGTCTGCGTAATTGATATACCTACTTATTTATCTAAATTCTTTTTTTCTAATAGGTACCTAGTAAATATTACTGAGGTAAGCCGTGGACAGACACACTAGTACGGAGGAAATAGGCTAATATAAATAATAAAATAAATACCTAAATAAATATTTTGGGGACAATCTTACACAAATCGACCTAGTCCCAAACTAATCAAAGCTTGTACTATGGGTACTAGACGATGATATACACACTTATATAGATAAATAGATACTTAAATACATAGAAAACATCCATGACTCATGGCTTAATTATATAAATACTACAATATCGGAATGTTCATGCTTGCAAGAGCAAGGAACAAGTATTCGTGCTCATCACACAAATAAATGCCCTTACCGGGATTCAAACCCGGGACCTCCAGCTTCTATATTGATATAAGTCGTGGACAAGTCTTCTATGCCTAGAACTGGTACCTATTATTTATCGGTTTTAGTTAAAGGAGAGGGGGATGGATATAGCTGTGACGTCACAAAGATGGCGGCCGACGGTCATCATTTTATGTTCAAATCTCGGGTTCTATTTTTCTGATCGGACATGATGACGAAACCATAAGGGGTGCTGACAACGGAACCCTAGAAAGCATCAAACAAATAGTAAATCTCGTAGAATTTATTTTAAACATAAACAAGTAGATAGGTACCCTTTGCTGTATGTCCTCTGAATATTGTCCTTAGATGATCCCGCGGCTCTATTTTGCTCCTTCTGCGTCTTGTTAAGACCTGCCGCGAAAAGTTACAATTATCTTAATAAATAATTATCTCATAGTAAATTAAGACAAGAAAAAAATTACCTACATCCATCCTTTTAACTTTCATCCTTGTTTATGAACAAATTGTTGGCCCTCTGTGCAGTAAAGAGGTACAAGGGACAATATTTTAAACAAGCAGACAAGGGCATTTACACGGACAGTGGTCGGGTGGTGGTGGTGGTGGTGGAAACACTTGTAATCTTGGCACAATGCCAATAAGCTTTCGGTCGAGCACTGACTAGAGCTATAACCACGAAAATCGAAATTTTAAGTTTGAGCGACAGAGACGAACATGTGGCCGGGCCAGGAAGGAACACACGAGTCGGAGTTACACGAACTTTTAATATTTCGATTTTCGTGTTAGCGCCGGGGGTGGATCGTGTGTTCGATCATCGATTAGACGGCTATTTTATACTTACCTATTTAAAGTATTAAAAAAAACGGCCAAGTGCAAGTCGGGCCACGCGTAGTGTCCGTCCAAGTTTGCTTTTCCAAGTAGGTACATTTCTTAAGTTGGTTCACTATTACTCGTTAACTTGTAATATCTATTTAGCTATGATATTTTAACTTTTAACTTTTACTAATGAAGAATAGAAAAGCAAACTTAATAAAATTAACACCAAGCTTTCAGCTCCTTCCAATTGCAGTGGAAAAATGTGATTTAAAACAATTCGGTCACATTACACCGGGATGTCATGTCATTCTGTGTCAGACTTATGGTCAAGTGCAAAATTATTCACTTATGGATGTAAAATGTAAAATACTCTTTAACAGAGTTCTAAGGAATGTAGTAATATAATGTCAGTTTACTAAGCCACAGACATACTTATGGACGGACGGGCAGGCGGACGTGGCAAACCAATAAGGGTTCCTTGTTGACATCGGAATCCAAAAAAACCGGCCAAGATGTGTCGGGCCACGCTCAGTGTTGGGTTCCGTAGTTTTTGTATTTTTTTTCAAAAACTATTCAACCTATCAAGTTCAAAATAATTTTCCTAGAAAGTTTTTATAAACTTCTACGTTTGAGATTTTTTTCATATTTTTAAAACTTATGGTTCAAAAGTTAGAGGGCGATTATCTCCGAAAACATTAACATTATCAAAAAATGATTTTAGCAAACCCCTATTCATTTTTAAATACCTATCCAACAACATATCACACGTTAGGGTTAAAATGAAAAAAAAAAAACACTCCCCCACGTTACGTATAGGGGAGGTACCCTAATAAAATAAAATAAACACTTTATTTTACCACTTTGTCGGCGTTATCCATATTAGTACCAAATTTCAGCTTTCTAGTGCTAACGGTTACTGAGATTATCCGCGGACGGACAGACAAAGCGAAACTATAAGGGTTCCTGGTCGACTACGGAACCCTAAAAAAGGATGAATATTTGGTGTTTACCTTCCCGAAACTTAGAGGCCCGCGGTCGCGGCATCGGCAGTATCTCAGACCGGGTGCTCCACTGCACGGGTGGCGGCGGACTCTGATGGGCTTTCTCGAAGAGCTTCAAATTGGGTTTCCTTTTCGTGGACTTTTCGGCAAAAGAATACACTCCGTACGCATGCACCGGAAAACGATCCATATCATTGTAGTATTTTTTCCTATCACAAACTTCATGAAAGTTAATATTTTACAATAATCGAAAGAAAAATAATTTTCTAACTACATTAACTACTTACAGCACATCTAAGCATTCGGTCAAGCGTTTGCGTTATGCATCAACCATGTGGCTGCATATTGGATTTGTTAAATGTATGCATTCAATCCACCCGTCTATACTAATCCATACTAAACTAATATTATAAATGCCAAACTCTGTCAGTCAGTCAGTTACCTCTTCACGCTGAAGCCGCTAAACCGATATAGATGAAATTTGGTATAGAGATACATAGTTTGAGTCCCGGAGGAGGACATAGGATAGTTTTTATCCCGGAAATCATCCCCTAAGGGAGTCAAATGGGGATGAAGGATTGTACGGACCTACAATATAAACGAACTCCACGCGGACGGAGTCGCGAGCAGATGACAGTAATGAAATAATCCATACGAAAGTTAAAGATTAAACCTCCTTTTCTCAAACTTGCAATGAAATGTTGACGTAACTTACTTCAAATTAGGTTCGGAAATACTACGTATCCGGTGCGATGAGTGAAGATGATATGTAAAGGAATTCCATACAGCCTTACAGACCTAGGCCTGTAAAGCAACCTTCTTTTGTTTTTAAACGGAGGGAGGGGGCGCGGGCCAGCTGCCGGCGCGGCGGCGGCGGTGCAGGCGGTGCAAAAAGAAACGTATTGTTTATAAAACAAATTGACTACTTTTTATTTTTATTTCATTGCAAGTTTGAGAAAAGCACTATACAAATCTCGGCGAGAAACGGGGTTGCCGGCCGCGTATCTATATCTACTTGGAAGCAACCCTTCGTTTCGCGGCCTCTATAGTAATGTACTATTATTATACATAAAACTTAAAATGCCTCGCATAAATAAAATGTGTGTTATGCCTTACTAATGATTTTAACTGCGTTTTAGCTAAAATAGGTCGGTTAAACGTTAATGAATACGCCTCGAAATACGCTCGGCTAAAAAATATTTATACCATTTATCTATGTACCTAAACTTGTTTCCTTGACTGATTAACCACTCTTCCAGTTGCTCAAGCCAACCCTGTAAACAATACACATATTATAACAAAGCGTCCACACAAAGTAAACGTAATTAGTATGTTATGCAATCGTTATTATATTAATCGTTATTATAATGTATGCTTTTTCAGCCGAGTACCACGTTCAGGCCACAAAGCTTGCCGAGTGGCCTAATTAAGGTCCGAGTCTTAAAAAGCGAATAATATAACTATTGTAAGTACGAGTATACAATATTATTTCTACGAGTCAACTGAACTAATTAAACAAACTTGGTATCTATTGAAAATCTAAGCCCTGCTGAAACTAAGCGCAGCCAACGGCTTTTTCTTTTTTGTCGAGAATTAAAATTAAATTAAATTAAATCGTTTATTTCAAGCTCGTGGCTCATAAAGTGTTAGTTACCGTGAACCGGGGTTACTTTAGGAAAAAATAGGGCTACTTTGATCATTTAGAATGTAGTATAAAAGCAGAACTATATGAAATTAAGAAGATTTAATCAAGTAAACAGCAAGATAGAATACTAATATATTCACTGCCACAGTTCACCCACAATTAAAAACTATAATTTCGGAGAAAAACCTATTTGATCAATGTCGCCCCTCGAATCAAAGTACAGTCGAGGAAATTGAATGTTTAGCACTTTTGGACCTTAACGTCATTCTAATAGAGTTGACATGTGCCAAACATTCAATTTCCTCGACCGTACAATAGAATTCGAAGGTACAATAAAACTTAAAAACTATGTTAGTAACAATTTACTATAGCAATCATTCACTGTTAGTGGGCTTGTGAAGTCCACAAACAGTGCATAATATACGGACAGTCAATCCTGTCCACAATCATAGATAGAATGGCTCGTAGGCGCCGTAGGTTCCATGGTCTGCTGTCCCTCTCACTGAGTATAAGCGTGAGCGAGATGGAAGTGCGTTCTCGGAAGCGCGGATATCGTGTTCTTTAATTTGAATTTTTTGGCCGTTTAATTAAATAAAAAAGTAATAACTGAGTTCTTTCAAACATTATATTGCCGATTTTTAGAAGCAATTTTAATATTTTTAGCTTATGTGCATAATTTGTTACGAATATTTTTAGTGTATATAGACCTTTGTTCGTGATTTCTTTTTATCGAGCGAAAATTGTCAGTCTGTGGCATTACTCAAAGAAAAGTTGAAAAAGTTGTGGCTCTCCAACGACTTGTGATTTAATAGGATACTGTTTGTATATTGTGTAAAAATGTTTATTTGTATATATAGGTATATACAGGGTGAATTCTAAATCGTGAATCGTAACCACGTTTACCGGTAAAGCTACTTAAGACTATTACAGAGCACTAGTGTTAATTACAATTAAGGACCCGCTAAATTAATTATGAACAAAACCAGAAAGTGCGTCCCCACTTTTCATCCGCCTTGGTCACCCTACACGAGTCACGTGACTTGCAACGCAATGTTTACCTAAGTGCAAAGGTTATCTTATCAATATCATGCATTAAATGCATTGTGCAGTTTGTTATTTAAACACTCATAAAATTTTCCTTTAGTTTACTCACATAAAAAAGAAACAGTTTTGCACCATCCTCATAATTAAACTTTGTCTCGGTACCGGCGACTCAGGATACCTTCTTCCGCATAGTTCTTGCGTTTGACCAATTCTGCCAGTCTGAGCGTACCAAGATACCATATCAAACCTTTGTATGTTCGTGTACGGATACGGTGGAGGCATTTTTATACCATTAATCGTAATAAAACTGAATTATTTTATGTGTAAATACGATTTAAATACTTATGTTGACAATGTCGACGATGTTGACATTATTGACAATACGTGCCAAAATTATATCCAGCCAACCTCAATATTAGGAGGTTGGATATCTAATGTTGAAATTTTCATGACCAGTGCGAAACATAAATGTAGGGTGACCACGAGATTTTAAAAATTAGGATAAATCAAATTAAAAGTGGACAAAATAAAAACGTACTTAATTTAGGTTTAAAAGCATTGTAAGTTATTGTTAACTATGTATAGACTTCAAAAAAAATATTACGATTCACGATTTAGAATTCACCCTGTATATATTTATATATATATATATATATATATATAGTTATAGTATGTGTATACTATTTATTTTTATTTGTACTTATATGTAGTATATATATGTATTAAGATTAATTTACTGTAGCGTCTAGGTAAATACGTCTGTACACGTGTTAGTTTGTCTATCTTGTTGTTCCTGATCTCAACTCAATTGCTCAAAGGTTAACTGGAAGAGATCCCTTACAGGGATAAGTTCGCCTTTGTACCGAATTAACTTTTTTTTGTCTGTATTTTTACCTGTGTCTTGTGTACAATAAAGTATTTACATACATACATACATACATTGCTTAATCATGTTTAGAATCAGTAACCTCGCTGCAGAAAAGCGTCAAGATTACTATTCGTATTTTTTTGTACCATATTATTATTTAAACAGACGCATTATATTGTTTCAAAAACTCTGTTCGCTTAACTTTGCTGAACCTACGGCGCCTTAAAAGTCTTAAAACAGGCGAACATCTGTGAGGCACTGCATTAGCGCGGCAGCCCCATCAGCACCCGGAACGCGTTATTATACTGAACTTGTAGGGCCTTACACGATGTTTTTGTTCATTTGCTCCACAGGCTGCAAGTGTATAAATTGGTACAAAAAGCCCTGAATTTTTTTATTTTTTATTTTACAATTATTTGAGCAGCGAGCAAACCTGCGGGCAATCATACTCGTATTTGCTTAGACGGTCAGTCAGAGGCGTTTATTCGTGGTGTGAATATTTTGTATCTGTGTCAAAGCAGTTTATTAAAAATAATGGCGCCAAATTGAACAATCTTTTCGCCTTGGTATAATTGTTAGTTGTGGATGGATAATCTTTGTTTTTACTATTTTCTCGCAGTCGAAATGAAAATTAGAGTATAACTCTGGTCTAAAAGCCATATTACCCCTCGAACTATTTCCCCTCACTTCGTTCGGGAAAATATCCATCTCGTGGTAGTATGGCTTAATTTAGACCCTTGTCATACAATCTACTATATTTTTTGCGCCAAAATAGCAGCAACCATTTGCTTTTTATTTATTTAATCCTTTTTATGAATAATTTTATTGGTAACGTTTAGTTGCTATTTACATAGATATTTACCCATACAATCATTTTAAGTAACATTCGGTAACTGTGTACACACTTTGCGTCGACACACGTAACATATTTAGTTATTGTTCGGTCGCAGTTCCGTCGCGACGACCAAAAGTGGGGAAGAATCGACACCTAAAAACCGTTGCATTTGAGTAACACTGTTACAACACAACGTGCACACAAAGTTTCGTATTTGCGTCGACGTTAGATGAGAATTACATTCATTCATTCACTTGATCTCGTTCATTTTGTCGTCATCGCGTGACGTCTCAGATATGTGATAGTTTAAGTCCTAGGGAAGGACATAGGATAGTTTTTATCCCGGAAATCATCCCCCAAGGGGATGAAGTGGGGGGTGAAGGTTTGTATGGAGCTACGATATAACCGAGTTCCACGCGGACGGAGTCACGGGCAGAAGCTAGTATAGAATAAATATAAATAAATTAAGACTAAATTAATGTAACTAATCAATGCATGTTATTTAAGTCTATTTCGGGTGATACTGAATACTTGTTGCTGTGGAAGAGCGGGATTTCCTGTTACAGGTTCACTTACTAGGAAATTCCAGCCCTGTGAAAAATATTATTTAATAAATTACCTGAATAAAGATTTTTGATTTTTTTGACTTTTTGATGTTATTTTTGATTTTAAAACATGATAGTAAATAAATGTCAATCACATGTCAATATTGAAATTTGTTTGTGTAGGTAATTGTGAGTTTCCACACGAAAAGTAAGTGGCAAGTAAGTGCGAACGGAATTTCTTCGTGTACTTTTGATAAATAACTCCATTTTAGCCACGCGCCTATGATGTTGCAAAGATTAAATAAATTATTGTATTTAAATACGAGGTTAGAATAGATTGTTTTCTACTAAAATAACAATAAAAAGGTATTGATTATTGTTAAAATGTTTAGTGTCGTTAGAATTACGACTTAATAGTTGTTAAAACTACAGAAATTCAAGATTATTTAATACCTAACCGGGTGTCACTCAAATTTAAAATCTATTTCTACTGTTTCAACATTATGTCGATAATGTGTCGACTCGTTAGTCAATTTATTTCGATTTTAAAATGGACGGAGCATGACATGGGTTCTCAAACTATGTTTTAATGTTTGACAGGAACAGAACCTTAAAAACGTTTTCCGTAAAGAAACGTACTTTTAAATAGATTAGTCCTAGCGGTACACCCCGAAATTCAGTAAAATGGTGCAAATGGTGTTAAAAGCATGAAAATCGTAACGATTGATCTTTAGGCCATGCGAATCAATTTGAGCCGTAGCACGAAAATAAAAACAAAAAAGGAGGAGTGATGATATCATTTTATATATAATGTATTATTTAACGTAATAAAGTTTACCTCTCGTAATTGTAAAATATACCTAAAGTTATATGTAACAGCCTCATATCCAACCCCAAGAAACAATTTAGTATTTTTTTATAATTTTTAAAAATTACAAACTGCTAAAATCACAATTAGTTGAAACATGTATAGCTATAAAATAAATATGTTAATATTCATAAATAGTATAAATATTATTGAAAACTCCTCTCGCATTAGTATTTATCATCCTCAGTGTCTAAAATTAAACTTTTTATACATGTTTCAACTAATTGTGATTTTATCAGTTTGTACATTTTAAAAATAATAAATAAATACTAAATGTTAGTATTTTCAAAATAGCTTTCTTGGGGTTGGATATGAGGCTATTACATACCACTTTAATTATCAATTTAAATTGTAGAAAGTCAGTGCATAAAGGCTATTTGTATTTGTAAAAAACTATTTCTCTTCATGAACACATGCGTATGACTACGATGAATTCGTTAAGCAAAAAAAAAATCATCTTACCATATACAAAATATGAGATATTCGTGTTTTTCGAAAAAAGCGGGCAAAGTAGGCATGTTTCACGATGATATATTTTTAGAATCGGCTTAGTAAGCTCTTTCGTTAGATACCACACACGATAGGTTTCAGAACAAAAAAAAAATTTTTCCCATACAAAAAAAGATACCTACTCCTCTCCTTTTTTGTTTTTATTTTCGTGCTACGGGTCAAATTGATTCGTATGGCCTAAAGATCTTTTAACACCATTTGCAGCATATTTTTGCGTACCGCTAGGACTAGTACATTACCGCTTTGATGTTGATTATTACTGCTACTGCACGATGGAGGTACTTCAGTACTATTTTCTCTGGGACTCAAATTGTCACCAGTCTCACTAAATTTACATAGTTTACTGACTTTTCGATAAAACGAAGACGAATGTCGGAAGAGTTTTGTTTTTCGATTCATTTCTCTTGACTCAATATGATATTTTGTTTGATTCCACATTGTCAACACATTTTAGGAACAGTTACATAACTTTGTGTGTAATTGGTGGTAATCCGTAACATTGTGTACACTCTGTGCCGGAACATTTACATTTCAAGTTCAAGCAGTCACAAACTAAACACAATGTTTCCAAAAAAATACTTTTAATATTAAGTTCGTAATGTGTAGAAACCGTTCCGTAACAAAATAACCAAAACCCAATTTGGTCACAAAGTGTTCACAATATTACCGCACATCGCAACCAAATTCTAACTGTTTGTATGTGTTGTAAGCGTTTCGACACTGCTACTACCTTTACCAAGTCTGTGACCACTATTGACTACTCGCGACCGAAAATGGTTATATTATGGGTAAGTTGTACTTATTTAAATCCTAGGTCAGTTTTCTTAATATAAATAATGTACGCGACGCGAGTATCGTCTCCGAATATGAACCCATTAGCAATTTAGGAGACTATTATTATTATATTAATTTCTAATTACTTTCAAAATACATATCTGAGGATCCCGTGGGACCTTAAATGCGTATGAATCTGACTGAAACTGAAAATGGTCGTAATTTAGTTTTTTTGTCTTGCTGCGATTGCTATCTAAATCGATATCTGACGATCCGCATGGACCTTAAATAGGACTTTGTCATCAAATCTGACACAAATCGCTGAGACAAATTGCATCAATTTGCAATTGAGTGCATCCTCGGGAACTATAAAGATATCCAGTATCAAAAATTTACAAATGTCGGTGATTAAATCAATAAGTAGTTTTTTTTATAAGAGTGTATTAAATCACGCTATGGCCATAACTGAATCCGAACTCAGAAAATTGCCGCATCTACTGCATGTTTACATACTCTTTGATTTTCCAAGATGGTGGCCTGATTGGAAGAAAGACGCCTAGAATAGAAAAATGTTCTGGGTTGCCATTGCCAGTCTATACCGTAGCAATAGTAAGTCAATGGTTGTCTAATTAAAAAGAGATCTTTTGTTTCGCGTAAACACTTACCGGTCAATGGCTACTTGAAAGGATTATCTTTTATTAATTCCTAAACACATCTTTACCAGTGACTCAAGATCATTTCAGTTATCACGTTTTTATTTATTTAATATAAAACAGTGTTCAAAATATGTAGAGAAGAAGATCAATAAACATTATATGCTGCAGCCTGTGTCCTACCTGTTGGATCTATTGCCACAAACATCTACTAAACTTTTAACTCCTTATTCATAATACTTAAAATACCTGTGTTAAATAAAACGAGTTTTGTCCCTTTCATACCTACTCATTTAAATATCAGAAAGACAAACGAATTTTAACGGCATTTTAGCTAACATAGGTTTGTTCAACGTTTTACTTGATAGGTGAAATTAGAACTCCCACCACATTACCATGCGAACGAAGTCGCAGGTACAGCTAGTATATTATAAAGTTATGTAGTACGGTATTTGGCTACTGGTGGCGCTGGGGTGTGTAAGGGTTGTGCCTACGGAAAACAAGCCCGGACCGGAGACCGTGCCAGAAGTCTAGCAGAGGACGACTGCTTTATTTTGCCAAACTTTCGCTATACGCTGAGCGATACTGTCGGATGACGACATTGTATACTTGTAAAATATTACAATATTTAATTAGTTTTAGTAAGCGACTTCTGCTCTTAGATGGATTCGAGTTTGGTTATCATCTCTAACGCTGTGGCGCAATCCTCGATGAGGGCCAACTTGGTTTAATTGCATGGCAGACATCATGATAAACATCGCCATTTTCGTTCCATTGCACGGCATTCTTTTCCGCCTTGGTTTCGTTGGTACCCCTTTGCCCGTAATGCACACATAGTGTGTGCATTACGGGCGTGGACATGAAAGAATCTGGTCGGTTTGAACTCGACCTCTTGGCATTCATTTGGTTTAAAAATGATAATCTTATCTATATCATACCATGTTGTCATAATTATATTTTATCAAGACGTAACGGTATTTTTACGATATCCGCATAATAAATCAAAATGCCGTCCGTCAAGAAAAGCCAGGTTTTTCACAAAACGTCATTGCTAGGTGCCTTAAAATTAATAAATCGACAGTCCAATCTGTACTTTCTAAATTCAAAAAGGACCGGACTGTAGAACGGAAGCAAGGAAGTGGTAGAAAAAGTGGACCCGTGGACAAAAAAAAGGCTGAAAAGGTAGTTGACTGATTTACAAGAAATCCGAGCCTAATATCCATCAGAGATGTTGCAAAAAAAGTGAAAGTTTCTAAATACGAAAAACGACGACGTACGAAAAATTCAAAGTTATGCAGATTTAAAGACATACAAAGCTGTAGTCAGACCTAACAAATCAGAAAAGCAGAAAACTTCAGTAAAATCACGTTGTAGAAAACTGTACGACCAGTTCCTGACAAAATTGACTACTAAGCAGTTATCTAGTCATGGATGACGAAACGTACGTCAAAGCCGATTTTAACCATGCAGTTACCTAGACAAGAATTTTGTGTGGCACAAAATAAGAAGAGTATGCCGGATAAAAAAAAAAAAAAAAACGTTTTTTCCAAAACGTCACAAGGTTTGGCAACCAATATGCTCCTGCGGTAAGAGGAGCAAAGCTTTCGTCGTTTCGAGTTCGGGGACGACAATGGAAAACTATACAAGGAGTGTTTGCAAAAGCGATTGCTGCCTTTCATGCGACAGCATACGGGTTCTCTATACTGTTTTGGCCCGATTTGGTCACATGTCATTACAGTGCCACAGTTATGGAGTGGTACAAAAACAATAAGGTCACTGTGGTGCCAAAACTGGCCAATCCTCCTAACTGCCCAGAACTGAGACCCATTGAGAAATATTGGGCCTTGGTGAAAAAAAATCTTAAAAAATATAAAACAGATTGTAAACACGTAATAACTTTTAAGGCGAAGTGACAAAAAGCTAGTACCTAAAGAAGTATCTGAGTGAGACTTGTTGGTTGTCAGTTATGTCTAAATGTTCAGTCAAAAACTGCGTAAATACCAACAAAAAATCAAGAAAAAAAGATGGGATTTATTTCTTTTAACGAAATTTGTGTAAAATCATTGTAATTTAATATTTTTAAATAATTAATTTTGTTAGTTCAAATGACAAAGTCGCAGAACATAAATGTAAGGAGTCGGTATTAGTTACTTTTTTAACCGACTTCAAAAAAAAGAGGTTCTCAATTCGGTTGTTTTTTTTTTCAATGTTTGTTACCTCAGAACTCCGTCATTGATGGGCCGATTGGATTTTTTTTTTTGTTTATCCAGGTGGGTCCCATTTTTTAAAAAATTCAGTTGGATGATGGGATCCATGAGGAATTGAGAGAACTCCTCAATTATATTAGGCACGCGTGTAGTGATTTTGGTATTTTCTATTATATCTCGTGTATTTACATCCGGAAATCATAAATTTGGTGGAGTGGAATTGATGATGAAGACTACAGAAGATTCCGTTGAAATAGCAGCTAATGAAGTACCAAAGGTGATCCTTGTGGAATCGACGGAAGTCCTCAAATATTATAGGGCCACATACAGCGATTGGGTTTTTTTCTCTAATAATCAACGCATTTGCTCTTGGAAATCAGTTCATGTGGTAAATTGGAAAATAAATGTGGAAATGTTCTCGTGGCTTGGCGGAGTACTAAATTGAAGTCGGTTAAAACTTTGTTTTTAAAGTAAATTATTTTGTAACACTACGTAGTCCGAAGCAGGAATTTTCCCCGATGTGGAGCTGGAGACCGACTTTTCTCTACAATTTTAGAGAAAAGTCGGACTTTTCTTTTCTCTACAATGGGGGAAATTCGTAGCGTTTTGTCGCGATATTGCGTACCCAGTAAAAGGATTATAAAAATATATCGGCAGTTTAACGATAATACAATCACAAATATCTAATCTAAATATGCAGAAAAATGATTTGCATAAAAATTTTGTAAATTATCTGGATTGACGATTTAATCTAATATAAGTAGCGTTGTCTACAAGTTTTTCGTCCTAACATGCATTAGGTATCTACATCATTTAAATACCTTATCAATCTTATCATTTGTGTTTTTTTTCTGAACGGTGGCAAACAATACTGACATGCCTGATGGTAAGCAGACACCGCCGCCTATGGACGCCTGTCCAGAAGATTCACAAACGTTGACGACCCTTTATAGAATGGAGGATTCGTTGGGTTGACAGCTACACACAAATGCTGGGCTGTTATTTATGATGTCGTTACCTACATAATTATGTTTTCATTTTAAGATTTCCAAGAAATCCTCAGCGACGTGCGCAATGGGCTGCAGTCGAGATGATTTTTTTAAACCAAACGACTCGCGTGTCGTTTGTTCGGCTCATTTTAATGATTCGGATATACTCGTATATACGACAAAAAATGGATTGAACAAGCTTACTAAAACTGCCACATCTCTCATATAATATGCGAATGGGAGTAGAAAATAACAGTATTATACTAGCAACTAAGGTTTGCTATAAGGATTTTTTACTAAATTTTGCGAAAGTCTACTTAATTGTTTAAATTATGAACTTAATCAAATGATAGCGAACTTTGAAACTCCCACAGTTCTATGTCCCATAGTTTTTGATATTTTCGATAAACCGATAAACAGCCATAGAAATCCATAGAAACATGAAAACTGTAATTACTCACATTTCGTGCCTCTTTTTATAAAGACCAATATGATTCACTAAAAGTTTGAATTGATGACTCTTAGAGGATGATACTCGTTCCACATTTTTCAAAAAATTCAAAATATTTTTTTTGCGCCAATCTTCCATCGGTCGCATTTTATTTAACAACTATTTAATAGTTTATAAGAAGCATTATCACTAGGCAAAAAAAAGTAAATAAAAAATATCGCAGCATTCGCGAGATATGAATTTTTAAATATTCTTGTCACACTCTAGGTAGGTTAACTTTATTTTCAGTTGGGATTTGGTGTCACTCATCATCATCATCATCAGCCGAAAGACGTCCACTGCTTGACATAGGCCTCCCCCAAAGAGTGCCACAATTACCAATCCTGCGCCACGGTACCGGCTTCCGGTACGTGGTCGCCACTACTTGGATTTGGTGTCACTACTTGTTGCAAAATCGCAGTGTGTTTTAAAATAGAAGTATTGGTGGGCGCATGAGTTTATTGTTTATAATAATTGATATAGGGTCGGGTCGGTGACAGTGGCTCGGGTTTTTTCGGACGCTCAAATTATGAAGAAAAAGTCGTGGTACGAGCTGAAATTCACACTCAACGTGCTTTGGTTATTAGATTTTCTGCCTGCATTATCAGTTTTTAAATCAAGACAATATTATGATTGTTGTGTACTTTATAGTAGTCAGACAATGTTTAAAAAAAATGGACCCCTGTGTACGGGTACTGGGGCATTGTGACTTGACCCTGTAGTACACAGAGACTCTAACAGTACACACAGATCAACCCATTTTCTGACATTGTTTTTTTGCCGTTTGAGATCTAAAAATTAAAAGTTTCATTTTTATTCTTATTTCAAGCAAATAACATAAACAGTCATCATGATAAATTAAAAGGAAAAATAAACCAGAAAAAGAACAAAAAAATAAAAAAGTAGGCTTATACACTAGTATAGGTAGGTATAATACAATCGAGTCACTCTGTGTAGTTCTTAAATTTGAGCCACTGGCCACGCTGTAGCCATTTTGAATTCACCGGCGCATAAATTTCACCTGGCTTACCGAAGGACACGCGAATCTATGTCATTGCCTAGCATATTAACGTAACTTTGCATCAAAACAACAATACTTGTCTAAGTGCTTAAATTTCGATATATAAAAACATGTGTAACTTACCTTAAAAAAGTATTTTTTCACCCACGGAAACACAAAACCAGTTGCTACCCATGTGAACTGCGCGGGAGCGGGCGGATCACTGGTTTGTACGTGTTTGGGTGTCGTGTCGACCAGTCCCGGCAAATGAAGGAGACAGATAAATATTGCTGTTATATCTAGGAAATATAGGCGCGAGTCAGTGTACCCGACCGAGCCACCGTTACCGACCCGACCCTACACATTCATGGAAAAGTAGTAGTCGCAAGCAAAATTTCGAAGGGAATAGAAATATAATATATTCGAAATACTGATTTCTTCACCTCACAAATTTTATAAAGGGCCGGTTTCATGTTTCAATAACTAAAACTATAAAATAACAGAAGATTCACTGTGCTGATAAAATTATTCTTATATCAAGGAGTGGCTTGTCGACGATTTTCATACCATTTAGGTTCTCTCTCAAGTGGTTTGCCAATCGACACAAACGAATTTCGTGAATTTTGTCCATCTTTGGCTGAAACGTATGTACAATCATATGGCTGGTTTAATATGTAGGTTAGTCACTAATGTCACTATGCACAAAATACTAAACCGCGATTGGCAAATCATTGAGACAAGTTCTTTGCCGGTGAATCCCGAACCAATTTTGGGGGTATGATCGTGAACATCACACACATCACATCACACTCGCAAAAAATAGATACTACAATTTTGGACCTTTTTGGCGAGCTCTCGAATCTTCAGACCCTTTTATTTCACATTTGTCATTAAAAGACCGCCAGCGCCATAGTAAACAAAAACGATCACCTATACCGCCTAAAGTTCTATCACTTATAATGTCTACTGAGCCACATATTGCATTCATGCCCGAAAATAACGAAGACTATAATGAAGAATTCATGCCAATCAAGTAAGCAGAACAGAAACCGCGCCTCTGAACTCTGATATTATTTTCGGTTTCGTGTGATGATAACCCTATAAATCCTAAATCCCATTGGTTAAAATCGTGAAAATTTGAGGGGTGGTAGGTACACTCATTGTACGTCTTTTAGTAAAAAATAAAATTATTTAAATGTTAGATAAGATATTGAATATCGTCTGGATTATTAACTTAAGTCTTGTATTTTCTTTACGTTACTGAATATTGTTTCCTGGAATTGGAGATTTTTGGCATTAATTACGAAAATAAAAACACACATGTTTTGATGACGTCATTGATCTGGTGTTTAGATATTTTTAACTTGAAAACTAAACGTGATAGGTGGCTAGGAGTTACACTATGGACTTTAAAATAGTAATAAGCAGCGATTAAAATTATAAAAAGGTAGTGAACAAAATTAAACAATATCCTACACTGTGCGCTCACCTGCGGCTCGCGTGAACAATTCCGCCTCTGATGTATCTCACTTCAACATACCTCACTTGTATCACAATGTACCTACTTACTATTATATTACATCATTGCCAGTAACTGTGCGCCCGAAACCAATGATAGGTACAGAGTACTAAGCACCCCAGCGCCATCTGTGGCCAAATACCGTACTAACACAACTTTATAATCCTTAGGCAATAGCAGACATTGAAATAGGCCTATTCAAATTTAATTTCAATACGAACGATGTACAGTCAGCATCACATAGTCAGTAGCAGCCAAAGTAACCAAATATATCGTAACACTTCCTTACTCCTATAGTAATAAAGACGTGTTCCGATATTATATGGCTACTTTGGCTGCTACTAACTATATGATGCTGACTGTACACGGGCTATTGTAAAAAGTACCTACCTGCTGAATTCCAATCACCGAGCCCGGTCTGCAAATCCTCATCCAACCGATGGCTTCCCGCGCCGTCATCCGATAGTTCTTGATCAGGTAACTGCCGATCAGCGACCCCGTGCGCCCTAGACCTGCCTGAACAAATCGCAAATCAAATGTTGGACACGATCAATGGGAACATCTCCGTACTAGTTAACCTGGCATTAGTAGGAGCTAATTAAGAATAAACTCGTAACCTTGCAGTGCACTGCTATGGCACAGTTGGAATCGTCGCTGATCTGATGAAACTTGAAAAGGACGTGCCGTGGTGGGCAGGAGCCGTCAGCGAAGAACAAGTCGTAATGCTTAATCCCGACCCTGTTGAACCTGCGCAAGTATGAGGATAGCGTTTACGTTGTGGTTAGCTAATATTTAGGTTTGTACTAATATCATTTGTACGTTTGGGAATGTTGTTACGGGATTCCGCCGGACAAATAATTCACTTTCGGATATGAGCGCCATCTTATAGAATGTTGTTAAGAATGTCTTCAGGACCCCAAAACTGCCGGGAGACAGTCTCTAAAGAGTGGTTATGCCATCAAAATCGCCGCGGCCGCGTTTGGAAAAGTGTCCGTACCCGTACATCCAAACCATTCAATGCAACGTACATAACGTGCGTGTGTGGTATCAAATGCAGAAGGACACAGAATTACTCAAAACATTAGATGTATTATAATCCCTGTTTCATAATCATTCAAAAAAATTTACGCGCGTCCAAGTGTCCGAGCGCGGCGGACTGCATACTAGCCCTAATTAACTTATAAGATAAAGCGAGAGAGAGAACAGAATGTCTCACTTTACCACAAATCTTATGTCCCGTATGCAGTGCAGCGAGACCTAAAATAGTTTGTGTTTATATTATCTTGTAGGTACCTATGCGCAAAGCAGTTTATAAATAGTAGACCACCCATTCCAGACGAGATATTTTGGCGCTCGAACGAATAGTTCGAGGCTGAAATGGGTGGCTTTCCCCGAGTTAAACACTCCACTTTTCATTTCGAATACGAGGAAATGAAATGAAAACCCAAAACTTAAATATTATCTGAATCAGTCAGATCCTATAGAACCCATTTTAAAAGCGTTTGTGTATTGACCATTTGGGCGGGAACTGTTGACAGATTTAATAATGTTTATGTGTGGACCATTTCCTGGACGCCCTTTCGAAGCGGTTATATCGAAAAACTCATTTTAATTGTTTTTTGGATGAAAAATTACATTATTAAATGTACCATATAGTAATAAAGAATTACAACCATCATACTCGTACTTATCAACAAGATTCAAAAATCAACGCAATTTTTTACCGACTTAAAAAAAAAAGCAGGAGGTTCTCAATTCGGTTGTGTTATTATTATTCTTTTTAAATGTTTGTTACTTCAGAACTTCGTCATTGATGAGCCGATTAGTATTTTTTTTTTGTTTCTAATTATATGCTTCCAGGTGGGTCTCATTTTTCTTTTCTGCTGCTTTTGATGATGGGTTCCACGAGGAATTGAGGGAACTCCTCAATTATATTAGGCACGCGTGTAGTGATTTTGGTATTTTCTATTAGGTATATCTCGTGTATTACACCCGGAAATCATAAATTTGGTGGAGTGGAGTTGATGACGAAGACCACAGATGACTTATGGAATTCCTCAATTATGTACTTAAAAGTACAAAAGTATGTCACAGATTCTGATAAGATTCCGTTGAAATAGCAGCTAATGAAGTCCCAAAGGTGATCCTTGTGGAATCAACGGAAGTCCTCAAATATTATCGGGCCACATACAGCGATTGGGTTTTTTTCTCTAATAATCAACGCATTTGCTTTCGTAAATCAGTTCATGTGGTAAATTGGAAAATAAATGTTCTCGTGGCTTGGCGGCGTAACTAAATTGAAGTCGGTTAAAACTCTGTTTTTAAAGTAAATTATATGGAAGTGTGGCAGTAGGTATAGGTTCTTGCCATTGTTATTTTTTTTAATGACTATGACGCGATTCTGAAGGGGTTACATTGAAATACGAACACTTAAAAAATATTTCAATGTCTTCAAATAGCAATAATAGTCATAAAAGGATTAATTAATTTAAAAAAATAACGTATGATTGTCAACCAGTTCCAAAAATCAATTCAATTTTTTGAAAATGTGGCTGTACAGGTTTCTGCCATTGCTGAAAATAAAAATAAAATATTACTTTTCAGCCCTAGGGGCGACATTCCTCACCTTCAACCCGCTGTTTAGATAAACAATGACCTACTTTTAGAGTATGAGAGATGAAAAATAATAATCATGCATCATAAAAAAAAAATGAATAACGTCTTTTATACTTTTTTTGTATCTCAAAACTTTCGTAGTGAACTAAGGTACTATCGCGCGCAATGATACACAGGGTGCATCATGGCTTTTGGTGCGCGAAAAAATGTATGTGGGCGCGCGCAGGGGTAATGCAGAGCTCTATCATGCGCGCGCGTGGAAGCATTGCAGTATGCCGCGTTGTTCTCGCACCGAAAGGGTTAACTTGCCCTGTTAGTATGTATGGGACATTGCAAGTTAAATTTGACCCATTTCCCGGTGACCGATTGAGCTGAAATGTTGGGTATAGGTAAGTATAGTTTGGATCATCATCATCATCATCATCATCATCATCATCATCATCATGACAATTCAATAATATGGTAGGTACCATCGAGCTGATCTGATGATGGAGACAGAAGGTGGCCATGAGAATTCAGTATTTAACCGACGAAACCCCGTTGAGTTTGGGTTTGTTAGAATCGTCTCAATGAGTTGATGATGGTATACAGAAAAGTACAGTCGGCAATAAAAGCTTGTACCAAAAATGTTTTTTTTCTGTAACCTATTTTTATACTTGTCTGTGTTGTAAGTATTTTGTAAAGACTAGAATAATTTGAGCAAATAGTTTTCCCAAAGTATCACGTAACAAACTAATTTCCCCAATTATTCTAGTTTATACAAGTTTATTTTAGGATATGGCGAATTTCGCGCAAATAGAAACACTAGGAGATACAGTATCGATATCGATACGTGTGTAGAAGAATTTGACGTAAATCTGCGGGTCACGTCACGATATCTACAGGCGCGCGTACGGTAAGTGAAACGCGCGTTCGGTGCATAAAGTCATCGTTTACAACCACTCTAAATATGTAATAATTAATGTATTCTCAGCCGTAAAGCCAGATGGACTTTTTATATAAAAAAATATATTTACTCACACATCTCCGTCGTAAAGCCTCTTGTTCAATCTGATAACTACTTTTACATTATTCTCTAGGAAATAATCTATATAAATTTCAGGTGGATGGTATAGCGATACGCAGTAGTCGACCGGCCCGATGAAAGCTAGAAATTTTCCTGAAAATACAAAAAGTAATCAAAAGTTATCAATGTTTTTCAAACAAGCAGTAGGTAATATTAATATTAGAATAGGGATAGTATCTACACTCGCGGTCAAAGAAACCGGGTCAGTGACGAAAACCTCAATATTTTGTAAATCGTTGGTCGTATCTGCATGAAACTAACTCTATTTTATAGAGAATTTAATATCCTTCTAAATCCAACCTTCAATGTTCTACGTAGTAACTGGAAAAAGGTTTAATTGAAAAAAAAAGACCAATTGGGTACTTATTTGAAATTGCGTTCGTTTTACTTTTGCTTGTTTTTAAGCAATTATTTTCAATCTGTCAAAGAACTATGATAAAAGGCTGTCATTGTTTTATTTTGTGGTCATTCTTGAATGTCTATCATGCCGCTAACACGAGATGAATGTACTCGTATCATCACTATGTTAGAAGAAGGAAGAAGTCAGAGGTATACAGCGAGAAGAACAGGTGTGTCACTTTCTACAGTGCAGCGAGTCCTCCAACGTTACCTACAAACTGGGCAGAACCTTAGAAGACCAGGAACCGGCAAAACAAGATGTACTACAGCTAGAGAAGATCGATTTATTGTTACAACCATGCTCCGAAATCGGCACCTCACAGCAGTTGAAGTGAAAAATCAGCTTTTAGAGACCCGAAGGGACGGCATCAGCGAGCGGACTGTCAGGCGGCGGCTCAAAGAAGCAAATTTGACCCCACATAGGCCGGCCAATGGCCCAAAACTTGAAAGAATACATCGAACAGCAAGACGACTTTATGCCCGCGATCACAGATACTGGGGTGACGAAGATTGGGCAAGAATTTTGTTTTCCGATGAATCCAGATTTATGCTCTATGCAAATGACGGGCGGCAAAGAGTTTACAGACGGCCTGGTGAACGTTTTATTCCAGCATGTTTTGAGGAAAAAGTGGCGTTCGGCGGTGGGTCAGTCATGGTTTGGGCTGGAATCTCTTCAGAGAGTCGCTCGGAGTTAGTTTTAATAGAAAATGGATCATTAACGAGTGCAAGATATGTAGAAGAGATTCTTAATGAGCATGTCGGCCCATACTTAATTAATATGGGTGGAAATTCTATGTTTATGCATGACAACGCCAGGCCACACACAGCTCAAATTGTCAGAGATTATTTTTTGGAGGTTGGTATCAACTGTATGAACTGGCCCTCGAGGAGTCCGGACTTAAATCCGATTGAGCATGTATGGGACGAGCTTGGGAGGCGTGTAAGAGCTCGAAACCCCGCCCCAGCTACACTTAGAGACCTGAAACAGGCGTTAGTGGAAGAATGGGACAATATCCCGCAAGAACGCATAAAGAACTTAATAAACAGCATGCCGAATCGTCTAGAAGCTGTAAGAAGAGCCCGAGGAGGCAATACGAAGTATTAATTTTTATTTTTTGTGTTGTATGTGAAGTACCTACTGCTTATTTTTGTACGTAAAATTGGTTGATTTTTTGTTTCCTATGTAATTTTATTAAACAAAAGAATTACGATTCCACCATTTGATGTTATTGAATTCAGTATAAAATTATCTACAATATGCAGTTTAATTCATGTCCCTAGCTTTATTATTTTAGGAGATATTACAAATTTTCGTACTGACCCGGTTTCTTTGACCGCGAGTGTAGTATGTAAGTATCATACAGCGAAATGCAATGTCCCCTACATTGACCTTCCTTTTCCTGATGATCGCGTTCTAAGGCAAGGATCGGAAACCGGTATTTTTAGTATGGGACGAAAACGTTATTTTTCGTTCTTCGTTAATTACTTACTTCATTTCTAATTGGGCAATCTAATAATACGCAGTCGTTACCTCAAAACACAACCGAGTCCTACATATGAAGTGTAAAATAGTTATAGTTAGTTATGTGGTTATTTCGAGGTTTTAGCAAAAAACCGGTTCCGATCCCTGGTTCTAGGAACAAGATTTTAGGCTTGGCCACGCGGCACACAGAGTGCGCGTGCGCGACGCAAGCGGGACGCCCGCCACACGCGACTGCTGCGCACCAAAATAGGGGTTACCCCACTCTTTGACTTGCACGGTTAGGGCTTGTGCACAAATCACGCGAGGTTTGTTCAGCTACTTTTAGAAAAATACACGTGAGGTCTCTTTATACCCCCTCCTCCCCCAACGTGATCTGTCGTGATTTTTTCCTGATTTAGTATGAGGTTTCGGCAAATAAACCATTACCCGCCCAAATGAAGTAGGTTGTTTATATGGCAAGGCATCAACCATTTTAAGATTTTTTAAATATGCTGCATAGGAGCCTTCCCGTCTTTCATTGTGGCAACACGTTTAGCTTGTCCTGAGTATTATAGGTCCATGCTGGCAGTGAAAGTGTTATTACGTACGTAACTACACACTTTTGGTTCTCAATTCGACCAACCAAGAATAAAGTTTAAGGCGCCGTGAGCGAGATGGAAGTGCGTGCTTGGAAGCGCGGATATCATGTTTTTTTAATTTTAATTTTTTGGCCGTTTAAATAAATAAAAATGTAAACACTGATTTCCCTCAAACATGATATTGCCGATTTTTAGAAGCAATTTTAATATTTATAGCTTTTGTGCATATTTTGTTACGAATAATTTAAGTGTATTTTTGTGTGTTTTAGACCTATGTTCGTGATTTTCTTCTATCGAGCGAAATTTACTTAATCATGTTATATGTCATGTTATGTGTGTGTGTGTGTGTGTTTGTCATTTCCCTGCAGAAAAGCCTCATGATTACTATTCGTATTTTTTTGAAACCATATATTATTATTATTATAAACAGACGCATTATATTGTTTTAAAATCTCTGTTCGCTTAACTTCGCTGAACCTACGGCGCCTTAACGCAAAATTAGTGCACACAATTTTTCCGTTAATTCTCAGTCCTTATGCCAGATGGATCGAATTGTGTCTGAGTAAAGAGGCACGTAATGACCGGCGCAAGTAAACTTGTCTGGGCTATACACTACAATAGTTACCTGGAACTATCCAATTCAGATCTCCTCCGGCTATGTTGTCCAATCGAATATACTCATCGAAATTGAAATCTTTGAAGTTGAAGAATCCTACGTCGCGTGCCTTTTTGATGGCTTTTAAACAGTCCAGTAAAGATATTGTAAAGACAGAATCGCCCTCGGTTACATCTTGGAAAGGCCTTAAAAATAGAATGGTTAGTTGTTTAACTCTGCCGACGACTAAATAGGCTAATAAGGCAAAAACAGCAACAACACAACTTGATCATAGTTGTCAACTTCAACATAGCTAAAGCAATGAGCGCGTAATTTCAGTGTCCGCGAGGCAGCCGGATGGCTCGCGGTATTTGAGCTCCCGAAGGGTCGTGGAATCATAGTTGTCAACTTCAACATAGCTAAAGCAATGAGCGCGTAATTTCAGTGTCCGCGAGGCAGCCGGATGGCTCGCGGTATTTGAGCTCCCGAAGGGTCGTGGAATCATAGTTGTCAACTTCAACATAGCTAAAGCAATGAGCGCGTAATTTCAGTGTCCGCGAGGCAGCCGGATGGCTCGCGGTATTTGAGCTCCCGAAGGGTCGTGGAATCATAGTTGTCAACTTCAACATAGCTAAAGCAATGAGCGCGTAATTTCAGTGTCCGCGAGGCAGCCGGATGGCTCGCGGTATTTGAGCTCCCGAAGGGTCGTGGAATCGCCCTGTGCAACCTGTGCAACCTGTGCAACCCAAACTGACCCAGGTGAAGAAAAAAAATGTAATTTCAGTGTCCGCGAGGCAGCCGGATGGCTCGCGGTATTTGAGCTCCCGAAGGGTCGTGGAATCGCCCTGTGCAACCTGTGCAACCTGTGCAACCCAAACTGACCCAGGTGAAGAAAAAAAATGTAATTTCAGTGTCCGCGAGGCAGCCGGATGGCTCGCGGTATTTGAGCTCCCGAAGGGTCGTGGAATCGCCCTGTGCAACCTGTGCAACCTGTGCAACCCAAACTGACCCAGGTGAAGAAAAAAAATGTAATTTCAGTGTCCGCGAGGCAGCCGGATGGCTCGCGGTATTTGAGCTCCCGAAGGGTCGTGGAATCGCCCTGTGCAACCTGTGCAACCTGTGCAACCCAAACTGACCCAGGTGAAGAAAAAAAATGTAATTTCAGTGTCCGCGAGGCAGCCGGATGGCTCGCGGTATTTGAGCTCCCGAAGGGTCGTGGAATCGCCCTGTGCAACCTGTGCAACCTGTGCAACCCAAACTGACCCAGGTGAAGAAAAAAAATGTAATTTCAGTGTCCGCGAGGCAGCCGGATGGCTCGCGGTATTTGAGCTCCCGAAGGGTCGTGGAATCGCCCTGTGCAACCTGTGCAACCTGTGCAACCCAAACTGACCCAGGTGAAGAAAAAAAATGTAATTTCAGTGTCCGCGAGGCAGCCGGATGGCTCGCGGTATTTGAGCTCCCGAAGGGTCGTGGAATCGCCCTGTGCAACCTGTGCAACCTGTGCAACCCAAACTGACCCAGGTGAAGAAAAAAAATGTAATTTCAGTGTCCGCGAGGCAGCCGGATGGCTCGCGGTATTTGAGCTCCCGAAGGGTCGTGGAATCGCCCTGTGCAACCTGTGCAACCTGTGCAACCCAAACTGACCCAGGTGAAGAAAAAAAATGTAATTTCAGTGTCCGCGAGGCAGCCGGATGGCTCGCGGTATTTGAGCTCCCGAAGGGTCGTGGAATCGCCCTGTGCAACCTGTGCAACCTGTGCAACCCAAACTGACCCAGGTGAAGAAAAAAAATGTAATTTCAGTGTCCGCGAGGCAGCCGGATGGCTCGCGGTATTTGAGCTCCCGAAGGGTCGTGGAATCGCCCTGTGCAACCTGTGCAACCTGTGCAACCCAAACTGACCCAGGTGAAGAAAAAAAATGTAATTTCAGTGTCCGCGAGGCAGCCGGATGGCTCGCGGTATTTGAGCTCCCGAAGGGTCGTGGAATCGCCCTGTGCAACCTGTGCAACCTGTGCAACCCAAACTGACCCAGGTGAAGAAAAAAAATGTAATTTCAGTGTCCGCGAGGCAGCCGGATGGCTCGCGGTATTTGAGCTCCCGAAGGGTCGTGGAATCGCCCTGTGCAACCTGTGCAACCTGTGCAACCCAAACTGACCCAGGTGAAGAAAAAAAATGTAATTTCAGTGTCCGCGAGGCAGCCGGATGGCTCGCGGTATTTGAGCTCCCGAAGGGTCGTGGAATCGCCCTGTGCAACCTGTGCAACCTGTGCAACCCAAACTGACCCAGGTGAAGAAAAAAAATGTAATTTCAGTGTCCGCGAGGCAGCCGGATGGCTCGCGGTATTTGAGCTCCCGAAGGGTCGTGGAATCGCCCTGTGCAACCTGTGCAACCTGTGCAACCCAAACTGACCCAGGTGAAGAAAAAAAATGTAATTTCAGTGTCCGCGAGGCAGCCGGATGGCTCGCGGTATTTGAGCTCCCGAAGGGTCGTGGAATCGCCCTGTGCAACCTGTGCAACCTGTGCAACCCAAACTGACCCAGGTGAAGAAAAAAAATGGTCGCTAGGTTTTCGATTGAAACAGCATTCCATTATAAGAAACGGCGCAAACACTTTCAGGCAACCGCTGTTTCAATCGGCTGACTCGCGACAAAAATGAACTTTTTCTTACATTTTTTCTATTTCCGCCCCAGCCCAAGTTGGCTCAGTTCGGGTTGCACAGGGTGGTTCCACAACACTAAAATTCGGTAGCTCAAATACCGCGAGCCATCCTGTTGCCTCTTGGACACTGCAATTACGCGTCATTGTTCTGAATAATACGCTGTTTTTAAGAAGTAAAATTGTATTTGTATTACCATAATTTGAAAATTGTATTTGTTAGTACACACAGATGCCGGAAAGTAAGGGGTTGCCGGCCGAGTACACATAGACGGCCGAGCGTAGCGAGGCCGTGTAGTTATGAGGCTGGCAACCCCTTTTCACGCCGAGGTATGTAGGTATAGTGCTTTTCTCAAACATGCAATGAAATAAATAAATAAAGCTCCAAGAAATTAAACTTTAATTTTCATGGCTGAACGCCGTGGCCGTGGCACAGCGCCACAAATTGTGGAATGGAAATTAAAAAAGACCGTCTTCCAGGGCTCCACTTTTGTATGAAATGCCATTACGGGTCTCTCGTCTCGCTGCGCCCGAAACGTAACACTTCGAACCCCATTATGAAGAACACAACGTCAATATTTCATTGCATGTTTGAGAAAATAATATTTCTTGATCAAGCCCTGTGCTTTTTGTACTTATGGGTACCTACACTAGACTGACGGGGACATAATCAACTTGGTACAAAAGTAAACCTCTGTCCTGTTAGTTCCTAGCACGGTAATTCCGACGGAAATAATAGGAGTATTATTTCCGTCGGAATTACCGTGCTTGAAACCGAGTAACCCGACGTAATTTTACGTTCGGCGGAGATTTTATCCCAAATAAACGATATATTAGCCTCCATAAATACCTACACAAAATTGTGGTACAATGTTCCGGTCTCAAATGGAACTAGCTGAAGAACTCGCTAGCATTATGTACATTTTTTTAATTTCTAAAAACTAAATCGTCAACAAAATTTCTAGCTATACATATATATATATATATATTGAACCTGCTCACAACACCTAAGTAGAATCGGTTGAGAAATACGACTTGTTGAGGAGAACAGCCAGACATACGAAACAATAGCTGAAACGGAGAACGTTCGCTTCGCTCGCTCGTTCATTAAAAACAAATTTATTAAAAAAGTGAGACCTACCTAAACGTGTCCAATACCTACTTGGATGTCTGCGTATTGAATGGGGGGACGGGGGGACTTAGTGTGAACGCTGGTTTTCAGTGTCTAGCCATAGTCTGAAACTAGGTAAGTGTAGAGTAACAATTAATTATCAAAAGTTCGTATACCTACATACTTGGAATGTGATAAGACTGATAAGTAGCGACCTACATTACAGATTACTCTAACACATCCACGAGATAACCCACCCCGCTTTTTTAAAAGACAATGTTTGTCCATAGCGTTTAGGGTCTCGAGAACCTACATAAATTTAAGTCCATGACGATTACACCTTCAGCACATGACGTAAAATTTTTGACATAACGTACGTAACTATATATAACCACATTTTAAGTACGCCTGCCTGGCTAGCACAGGATGTATACCGAACGGTCATGTATAACGTAACCATAAAACGTATCATGCTACTAGCCCGTACGCGCATACGTTTGTGTCATCATCATCATCATCATATCAGCCAAAAGACGTCCACTGCTGGACATAGGCCTCCCCAAAGAGTGCCAAAGTGACCGGTCCTGCGCCACCGACATCCAGGTCGATAAGTCGACGTTAAATTTAAACACCAATTTGGGTCGACAACAAAACATTATAGGTAATGACTACAAAACCTTTCATGCTAGCTGGGCTCGTCTCACGAAATACCTAGGATGTTAGAATTGGTGTAGAATAGTGACAGTTTGGTACTGACCGATAAGTTATTGATCCATTCTTCGTCAAAGGTTTCAAGGCATCTTTTGGGCACAAGCCCAAATGCAATACTCCGTAGCATCCCATAAGAAAAGCCGCGTTGGCCGCTTTCCTCGGGTCTGCGGACGCGTAGTGGACAATAGCTTGCTTGTTCAAAAATAATTTAAATTTTTCACTCAATAATTTACAGTATTTATAAACACAGCCGAGGTTAAGTGGTCCAAAGTCAGAGTAATAATTTTCATAAACTAGTTCGTTATCGATACTAAAATAATGTGTCTCCTCCGTATTTTCGATTTTTTTACCGGGTCGCACTGTGGCAAAATATAATATGTTTTTAACATACTCCGTCATAAACACAAAGTCGTTCCGTCGCTGCATCATAGCATTGATTTGTATATACTTATTAAAATAAACATTATATTAGAAAAGTATAAACACGTAGACATTAGGATTAGTAAAATGTCACTGAGACATATGCCATCTTCTTCGTATATTAAAATTTGAAGGAAATGTATTTACCCAAAGAGTATTTTATCTGTAACTTCCAACAATTAGCTGCTGCCCGTTTCACGAAGCTGCGAGTTACAAATAGTTACAATTGTACAAGACAATTACAGCTTGACAAAAAAGTCTACAAACGGAACTATATTTTTTTCGACCCTGGTATTTTCATTAAACTTGTCATATGTATTGTCATTGTAAATACTATTAATAACAATTTTACCGTATTTCTTACATTTCGCGGATTTATTAACATTCCAATGAAACAAAAAATCCATACAATGAGCAAGACAATACCCGGTTCCGCTCGGGAAGTAATTTATAATGTATACAAGCGATGTCGGCTCACATTACACAATTCAAATTATATATTTCTTAAACTATAGTAGATTGTTAACCGAGGGTTGAAAGCCAAGCCTGACGAGATAAGTAATTTGGCGCTCGAATGAAGTGAGAGCGCCAATAGTTCGAGGCTGAAATGGGTGGCTTTCCCCGAGTTAAACACTCTACTTTTCATTTCGAATACGAGGAAATAAGGTAAAAGCCAAAAACTTAAATGATGGCGTAGTGGCGATGCGGCGCTTACCGGTTCGGCCGACACACAATAAGTTCTCACGCGCTAATTTGCAAGTGAAATAGTTTACTTCTGCTGCTACGGTATTCGTCGATTCGAAATGTCAAAATATTCAAGTTTTCACTTCTGCCGGCACTCCCGGAGTGCAACCCGGTCTTTTTTTTTATTTATGTACTTTTAAGTACAACATAATTGAGGAATTCCATAATTCATCTGTGGTCTTCATCATCAATTCCACTCCACCAAATTTATGATTTCCGGGTGTAAATACACGAGATATAATAGAAAATACCAAAATCACTACACGCGTGCCTAATATAATTGAAGAGTTATCTCAATTCCTCATGGATCCCTTCATCCAACTGGATTTAAAAAAAAAATGGGACCCACCTGGATGCATACTTATACTTACAAACAAAAAAATATTTTTCGAATCGGTTCATCAATGACGGAGTTCTGAGGTAAGAAACATTGAAAAAAATAATAAAAAAAATACAACCGAATTGAGAACCTCCTCCTTTTTTTTGAAGTCGGTTAATAACATACCTACCTACATATGTAAGGGATAGTAATAGGGTTAATAACTTATAAGGTATTCTTTTACTGCAGTTATCAAGACTTCACTAATTCGCGGCATAGGTATTATATTATTCAAAACAAACGTAAAACGTTAAACGTCTAAACTAAATTCACAATCCTAATATCAAACGTTTTGTTCATTAATCACAGCATAAAATGCAGTAAAAGATTCTAAAAAAAAAATATCATTTAATAAATAAACAACACACCATAATTATTTTGTCGCGCGCCACGTGGTTCACAAACAAACGTCACAAACTGCATGCATAACTACTGTACTGTCGCTGGTCCCGGCTGGGCCGGCCGCCGATGCATTACCAATACCTACCCGGCCGAGCGCGCCCGAATTAAGGCGAGCGCTCCCGATGCGAGAGGCCGCGAAGTAATTTCGGCCCGGCCGAAGGTTTCGGCCGGATTTTGGCCGAAACCGAAACTTCGGTCGGACACTATATTACAGCGGCGCTACCACGAACTTCGAAAGTCGAAGTTCGGGTATTTCCATCTCTATCGCACTCCCTTAATCGAGTGACAGGGATGCATGTATTACGAACTTCGACTTTCGTAGTTCGTGGTAGCGCCGCAGAGTAATGTAGTGTCAATTCTGCTAACCTTGATGAATCGACGGACCTCAAATATTATCAGCCCACCTATAGCGACTTGGATTTTTTCTGCAATAATCAACGGCCTCGGAAAGCAGTTCATGTGGTAAATTGGAAAGGAAATGTGGACACTTTCATTGACTGTACAAAGTGGCTGTACTGAATTGAATTCGATTTAAACTTTGTTTTTAAAGTAAATTATTTACGTGTGTTTAACGTTGTGACAGACGGACAGAGTCGCACCTTAAGGGTTCCTTTTTTACCTTTTTGCTACGGAACCCGAAAATCTTAAATATCCCTTAAGTACCTAAGTAAAACATGTTTATAAATACGTTTTCAAAGATCGTATTTGAGTTGAATCCTGCCTTTCTAAATGAAAATCACGCATCCAGTGACAGATACCTACAATAGAAAACAACCTGCGCGTTATGAAGGCCTTTACGAGCAAGTGTGATGACTATATTTATTTTTTTAAGAGTTAGTGCTTAGTGCCTCATATGCCTAATCCTGTTAGAACATGTTCCAGTTAAAGGTTCAGTAGGAACTACAATAGTGGAGTAAACGAAACATGGTTTTATAAATTCTTTATTTAACCCTTTATGAGGTGTGTAACACGTTTTTGCTTTTAGGGTTAAATCTTCAAAGCTCATGATTACTTACAAGAACCTCGCTATCAAGCAATACTTAGACCTCCGTAGTTTCGTAAGCGCCTTGTCGTCTCAGATCTCCGCAGTTGTTTGCCGTCATCAGTCGCCCACGGCACGGAGCATGGGCGCGATCCCTCCACCACACATAGGGGTGGGGTGGTGTAGACACCAAATAAAATAACCAATAATGTTGAATTTTCCAGAAAGAGGATTACGTATATTGTCAAATGGAGAAAAAAGTAAAGCAGGGGATTAAATAATCAAGCCCAAAGTTTTATATTCTGTTCCTTTTCTGCAAAACGCACCTTCATATAACTAAAACGATTGTCTGTTTTACTATGACGGTCGCAGATCGTGGCGTCGCGATCTGCGAGCGTTTTCCCTCTCTAACAAGCATATTAAATTGCATATTAAAACGAATGTAGCTTCGTAATTCTTTGAGATATTTGAATGGGATTTTCGTCACTAGGTATATTTTGTTGCCTTTTTTTTGGAGTAGGTCTCTAATAATACATTTTGAGTCTACACCCGTATTGCTCGCTCCCAACATTATTGTCGATTATACTTACCAACACAAGGACGCTGTAGGGTGAATCAACTTTTAAAGTAGGTACGTGACTACTCATTTTGAATCGTTTCAAAGTAGTACATTGTGATACAAGTGAGGTATGTTGATAATTACATCAGAGGCGGAATTATCACGCGAGCCGCAGGTGAGCGTGATAAAAGAGCCGAGGATGTAATTATCAAAGCTCACGCGTTTCATACGACGTTTTTCAACACATTTTGCGAGGAAAAAATCCTTTTCATAAGATGAAAATTTTATAGGCCTGCCAAGTTATTTTCTTTACTTATTCATGGCAACAGGTTTTTACTCACATTTTGTATACATCGCCAAGAATTTCCAGTGGCATCCATTCAGTTTATCACTTTTCTAGTCACCACGAGTCAACCTTTTTGTTAATAACCAAACACGCATTAACAATGTTTACAAAAATATCTGTGAAATAACCTATAATGGCGCGCAACAGTTTTTTTCGTGAAGTGTGCGCAGTCCGCGCGCTTTAGATGATATCTCTAAACAACCAATACAAAATAAAATTAATATTTTCGTTTTAAAATGTTATCTTTATTAATTCATGTAAAATGTTATCAAAAGTAAATAGTTTTACTAAATTAAACGTTTCTATATCATATCCAAAAAGAAATAGTCAATTAATTAACAAAAAGGATTAAATTTGTTTAGTCGAGTAAGAATCCATTTGCCGAGAATTAAAAAAAAGCTGTACATTCGGTACAACCCGGTTAATTTAAAAATGCACCGTGCGGCATGCATACATCTTGCTGCAAGGTGTCAACGTGACTTAATCGGGATATAACCATAACAAACAAGTATCGTAATGTTATAACACACGCGTGTTTAATATCCAGGATTATGAGCCTAAAAGCGACACTATAAGAGGTCCGTTACGAGCAATTGTGTTGAAAAATAAATTACATACTTACATATTACTTTTTATTTAAATTTAATTACTATAGTAGGTAGTTTACGCAACTGATACATAATCAGAGGCCTGAAAACACGAGTGTGGTTTTATGAAGCGAGCGTCAGCGAGTTTCATAATAGGATCACACGAGTGTTTTAAGGCTAAAATATGTACAGTTGCATACACTACTTTATCTACACACATATCATAAGTACTATGCTGGTATAAGATGGGTTCAGAAGCCGTAGGGAAATAACCTGCATTGCTTCTACAGTGCTACATCGATATCATCGTGGATGCATTTATGATATTAGGCGGAGTGTTCATATCGTTCTCGGAGTCACTGCTACTCATATTTTCAACAAAAATGTGAATTACAAACAACTTTGACGAATGTTTTTTTAAATCATAGACAAACGAATGGAGTCCCTATTCTCTTGTCACTCGAGATCAAATGTCGTGCGGTGTATATTAAAAAAACATACTGAATCGACGTTTCGCATCGATAAGTAACTGTTTTAATATCTATGGATACTAGAATAGAGACCCATTTGAGTTCCAAATTTAAACTCAAAACCTGTTTGTAAATTGGTTGTAATAATGCTGGTCATTTCCTACGGTTTCTGAACGCATTTTAGAGCACTAATGAAATGATATGTGCGTAGATAAAATTCAATTAGCGTAAACATTCATTAGAATATTTTTTTAATTTTAACTTTTTACCTTTATATGGTCACCATTAACTTCTGATTTCTTCAGGTTTATTTTAGAAAAAAAAAAACAAATACTTTGATACATAAATATGTTTATTCTGATCATTTTATTTAGGTAATTCCAGAAAAACTACTGATTCTATACAAATTAAATAAATAGTTAACGAAAGCATTGTTGTTAAAATCACACTTAAAAATAATTAAAAACTTTAATAGTACCTACGTAACAGTGACTTCATATTAATGGTAACTTTTTGATTGTTATTATTAAGGCCTACACCTACAGATGCCTTACTTCACATAACTGTGATGTTACCTTGGGGTACTGGGCGGGATCAGATCAGATGTGACTAAAATATGTGTCGTGCCAATCGTCCAAGGCGTCCATCGAGCCAGTCACAACCCCTGGCTGACCCGTGCACTTTTCTCCCGATACGTCTCAGTTTTGCGATTAGCCTCTAGCTTGTTCAGAGAGTTCAAACGAATGGCGATACAATAAGATCGCTCATTTACATTATGAATAAGATAAACAATATGTAAAATATCAGCAACGTGTTTGCAGCAACGGTATTCTTTATCACCTCGAGAGGTGTTACCTTGAAATGCTTGGTGAAATGTTTGGCAGGTGTATGTTTTACCCACGAACGACTTACGGCCCTAGTACCGTAGTCATATCATAATAAATCGATGAATCTTAAAGTAATAACATAATTCGACATGAAAACAATTATTGTGTGAAAAAAGTCTTAGAAGTAAATCTGTTCATTATGAAACGGAGTAAAATTACAGGTAGAAAATAAATGTCAAACATAACAAATAATGATACCAGCTTATTACAAACAATGCGGCGCTATGATTACGGTTTCTGGCTTAATTCTCTCATCTCAATAATCGGTAATAAAATGCCATATAAGGTATTGTTATTGTATTCGATGCTTATGTTATTTATAATAGGGTATTCTAGGTCTACCGCACACGGGCGGTATCGGTATTCCATAACCACATTACGACGAGTCGGCCACACGCGACAGAATTTCATCCGCGACGGAAAAAACGAAACGCAATAGGGTTTCGAAGAAACTTTCCATCTGTTTACTTTATCGTCTGTGTATAATTTGTACTTGTTTACCACGAATAAGTTCATTGTAGAAGTGGGCAGCATTCAGTACGGCTATCAAAGGACGGCCCGCGAGCAGGGTCGCGGCGACATGGACTCTTCAGTCTCTTCTCATCAAGCATTTTGTCCTGAAGGTGCTCAAACGAGCCCGTGGTCCGTTTTGGCACCTAATCCCAATATTTAGCGTAGGCACTAGTTTTAGTTGCGTCTACCATCTGACCTTCCAACCCGGAGGAGAAACTAGACCTTATTGGGATAAGACCGGTTTCCTCGCGATGTTTTCCTTCACCAAAATGTCACTGTATAGCAAATGATATTTTGTACATTAGTTTTTTTTTAAACCCAGTGGCACGAGCCGGGGTTCGAACTCACGACCTCCAAATTGAACGTCGCGCGCCTCACCGCTCGGCTGCAGTGGCTTTTTACTCTCCGTCTGTTTCTAAGCGTTCGTTCGCGGGGCGGCCTATGGCAGCCGTGCGGAAACAAGTTATTTACAAGAATATACCGATACGGAATAAATAACATACGTAATGCGTCATCTTTATGAGGACTTGTCTGAACATAGGTAGAAACCTACCTACCCCTTAAAACTTTTCGGTAATTATCGGTTGTAGCACATCACTATATTAAGAGATGTAAAAAACTGACTACACGTGAAACGAAACGTCATTTTACTCCATCGAATTAATGAACAGACGTTAGGTATTAACATTGTTTTCATTTAACATTACATAGTTAATTAAATAAATTGCTGAAAATGCATAATGAGTTAGCTACACAAGCTAATCCTTTCTTTCTTCGGCTGGTATGAAGTCCATCGAGGCAGAATTAATACAAAAACGTTTCTTGGTGGGCGCCGGCCCATCGTCAAACACGTGGCCCAGGTGAGCGGAGCACTTGGAGCATCGCACCTCAGTTCGCACCAAACCTGGTCGTGTTAAAACCAGTAATATATTCGCTCCCACTAATGCGACAATCACAATCCGTTCTCCCACAATACCATTATTAACACAAATACACATTAAAACCATTGTGTGATGCCATGAGCGCAATAATCCAAAATGATTTCCAGAGTAGGTGTCGTGAATTTGCAGGCGCGTTGTCGTAGCGGCGCAGGCGTCATCCAACAGCGGCCATCCGGGTAGCAGGCGGGACGGGCGGCAGGCGCCGGGCAGGGCGGGGCGGGGCGGGGCAGGGGGCGGGTGGGGGACCGGGACAATGCAGTGACATTTCATGCATATTCCAATCCAACATTCATGTGATGGGATCACGTTAGCGAGTGAATGTATGTATGTATTATAATTAGGTATGTCGTAAATTAATGTGTGTGTAATTCGCAATTGAAACAGAAAATGATGGTGAGATTAAGAAGTCAAAAAGATAAATTAATTAATAATAAAAAGAAGTCACATAAGTGAGCAATGCTCAGGTTAGGAAGGGCGACATATGATGATAGATTAAATTTAACAAATACAAAAGCATAAGAAGACGTTTTTATTTACCAATTGAGGACGACTTACGTTTGTCGTGGGGTCAGGATTGTGTCGGAAGGTGTTCAAAGGGTACAGGGAAGACAGACAGAAAAAAGATAAAAAAATATATTAGCACCAAAAATCCACATTCCCGACACCATAATATATTCACTTAATTACGAAATACATATATAGCTACATAGCAGTTGATATGAAGTATTAGTCATGGACGTCATGGTATATTGGTTTATCCTCTAAAGCTCTCAGGGACTATTTATGATTCGAAGGTCATTTGGAACATGTCGCGGAACACAGTCGGTATAATATGTATAGCTTAAAGCAGAAAACAAACCCGTACAAGCATCCGATTTGACACACTCAAATTGACTCGCGTCGCTACAATAAACTTAAGCCAGCTTGGCAGTGCGTCAATCACATGTCCGCGACGCGCACTCAGTAAACAGTATCATATCGATATCGGCCAATATTATGACATGTTGCTATCTAAGTTAACATATGTACAGACATATATAAACTTAGATAGCAGCCAATTGCCATCTATAATTAATATTCCAATATTCATGTTAGCTATACTCATAATTAAATAATTTTAATAAATAATTTAAATTTATAATTCAAAATAAACGAATATTATAAAAAGTTTAAGTTGTGAGTTTGTGCTTTTGTAAGTTTGTATGTACATATGGGTACTATGGGCACCTGTCCAGAACTACTGATCTGATTTCATACATTATTTCACCAGTAGACATACATTTGACATGCCTGCTGGACAAATGTTGGATGGCTATATTTTGAGCTTTGTGTAATATAATATTTAAGATAGTGAATGGATCCGCGGGCCCCCAGTTGTAAAAAAATACCTTTTTTTTCTTAATATGTCATGAATGCTTTGGTTACGAGTGTACAAAGTTGAGATCATTAAAAATGAGTAATGAGCTACTGAGCCATCGACTTGTAGGTTGTGCGGTTTATGCATGCTTGAGTTCTTCCATTTCGAAACCGGATTTCATTTTTCAAGCTCTCCTTTGATATACACATATTTTGCGCATCTTAGGACTCCAAAATAATGTTTTAGGCAATGTGGTGTATAGCCACCACAAATATATATGCGAGGGCAGCAGCTGTGCTGTGGCGAACCGACAGCTCGAGTCAGTCGCCGGCTAGCTGTCGGTGAGCGAGGTCACGTCTGCGCGCCTGAGCTAATAGCACCCAATGGTTGTTTTATTTATACGAGTATACCCTGAGAGACCCAAGGTGAAACGTCACATTGGCGACGAGTCCTCGAGTAAGTGACAAACCATATTTAAAACATTCCTTGGGTTTCTTAAAAACGCTAAAACGAAAGGAAGAAGCAAATACGAACCCGTGTGTGTCAATAAAATAATAGTTATCGAGGCATAACAACTATTCAGTGTACCGTTCGTTGTGTTTATTCAGTGTTTCGTGTGTGTCGTTGTAACTTGTAACCTAGTTCTACATATATAATTAACGAGAATGATATTATTGGTTGATTTACTATATCAAAATGGTCATTTACAAAGTGGCAGACAACACAGAAATGAGAATACGAGTACTTTAGCATTGGTATCTATAGATAATATTGTGCACCTTGCAGGTGCAGTCTTTTACTTAATCTCGCAGTGAGATAGCAATAAAACCGAAAACTCAACTTATTTAGTGTTGTGTTGTTTATGTTTTCTTTAAGTATCTACTTGGATACTCGTAGTATTTTAACGACACAGCAGAAGGTATTTATTAAAGCATAGAGGTGAATCAACTTTTTAGTGTCCTCCCCGTCTTATTTGCTGTCTAAAAGGGGATTACGAGAAATACGATGTTGCTGTTGCTAACTGTCGTTGCATTCCTTACTCAATTAATTATAGCGTGAAACTAAATGACAACTGTATTAACAGATATTAATTTGCCCTCGACTGGTGCAATTGCACCAGTTGCCAGGAACGTAGAATGTCCCCGATTTGTATGAAAATTGTATTTGTCCCCTAGACAACCATGTTTCTGCTAAAATACGGTTTGCGGGATGCAACATTATATGTTCAAACAGACTGTTTATCTGGCTATAAGAAAATTTACCAAATACACATGTCGTGGTAACTGACCATGAAGAAAAGCTAAGGGACAAGAAAAGTTGATTGACCGATAAACATACAAGTACCTACCTTCTTTCAAAAAATAAAAAAATGAAATCGCACTAATTATAATAACAAGTGTGAGTTTGAATATATCTAAACCTGCGTTTAACTTATTCGAGTAGCGTATTTAATAGGTACACTGAATAGGTAAGCCCCAAACAACAACAAAGGTACCACGGTGGAGGAAAGTGTTTAGATGTAGATGCTAGGTGCCTGGGAGCACGCGCTCAGTGTAAAATATGCCATTGAGCATATGGTGTAAAATATTTCAAGGTTCATAAAGTGATATATATATATATAAAATATATGATGAGGTATACATGAATAATTTCCTGTACCGTGTCTGTGGGGAAATAATCCAAGACAGGACAAAAATATGGAATATAGGTATTACATTAACGTTACTATCATACTATAAAGAAATCATCTATACCTATGCAGTAGTAATTGTTATCTATAGTTTTGTGGATTGAAATTAAAGGCCAGAATAATAATTATCATAATTAGGATCGTGCCCATCAATGAGGCGTAGTACATGATCGTTTTAAATTATAATCACATTATACAAACGGCATTTATATAAATTGATAAAATCCTTATTTGGCTATAAGTATCTAAACGGTAAATTCTAGTCACGTCTAAAGAAAGCACAACCTTACCGGCTATCCGTGGTAGTACATTAATAATAACATATATCTAGTGGTTACGAATATATTTCGTAACTATGAAACATAAATTATTCGTGTATTCTAAATCAAAATTACCAAGGTTAAATCAAAAGCACCACACCCCCACCAAGTGCTAAAGAGCGAAATCTCCCCGAGTTCCACATAACTAGTGATATATGATGTATATCTGGTTATGCTATTAACATAAAGTGAAATAAACAGACCAAAATGTGGTTATGACATGGAATGCATGTCACATAAATAGCAAATAAATAGACCAAAATGTGGTTATGACATGGAATGCATGTCACATAAATAGTAAATAAATAGACCAAAATGTGGTTATGACATGGGATGCATGTCACAAATAGTAAATAAATAGACCAAAATGTGGTTATGACATGAAATGCATGTCACATAAATAGCAAATAAATAGACCAAAATGTGGTTATGACATGGAATGCATGTCACATAAATAGTAAATAAATAGACCAAAATGTGGTTATGACATGAAATGCATGTCACATAAATAGCAAATAAATAGACCAAAATGTGGTTATGACATGGGATGCATGTCACAAATATTATATAAATAGACCAAAATGTGGTTATGACATGAAATGCATTTCACATAAATAGCAAATAAATAGACCAAAATGTGGTTATGACATGGAATGCATGTCACATAAATACTTAGTAAATAAAAAGTTGATTTTGCTCATGATGTGAGTTAATACACAATTATGACATGGAATGCATGTCATATAAATAGTCAAAGAAAATGAATAAATAATTGATTCTGCTCATGATGTGAGTTAGTACAAGCGTCAGTTGCTAACCCATAATGTGGGTAAAATTTCAGAAGTTGTATGCTAGTTTATAAGCAAGTCCATAATGCGAAAAAAAAAAAAAAAAAAAAAAAAAAAAAAGAAAAACAGGGCATGTGCTAATTTTACAAACCAATCCCATAAGGTGGGTATAGCAAAATAATTGCTGATTGAGATGAGGTCTCAAGAAAATAATGAAGTAAAATAAAAATATTCAGATACCTTTTTATTGATGGTTAGATTGCCAAGGGCAATCTGGAAAATATGTATTGGAGCAAGGACGGTAAAATTGGCTTTAAATATTTTTTATAAACATATTTATGTGCTAGCAGTCAACGTAATTAAATAATGCTATCCAAATCAAATTAGAAATACAGATAATATTTTTTGACTGTTACTGTTAGACAAGAGCAAATGTGTAAAAGTTCTTATCTTCAAATTTTAGTTCTTTAACTGAAAACCTCATCTTAATACGTCCCGGTCATTTGCCAAGTAATGCCGGGAATAATTTAATGAGAATAAGTTAATATTCTTATAATAAGTATTGCTTTAGCTACAGTTGTGCAATGTGGCTGGTAACTAGTTAGTAAATTGACAGCCGTCCCTGGTTTATAATATCATAGAATAATGTATATTTTTCGGAAAAATTACATAAACCGAAAATTGAAAACTGAGAACAGACTGGCGTTTCTTCTCATCAACTTGATGACATCAAGTACTAGTACTAAGTACTACCTACTTTTCCAAACGCTAAAAAGTGTATGTGTATGGAAAAAAGGTATTTAGTGCGCCTCTGTGGAATAAATATCGATCTCTACAAGTGCATGACACGAAGTAATGGATACTTACATAAAATAATAAAGGTTAAACGTGGCAGTGTAATAGGTACCAGAAAAAGGCCACCAAACTAATCATATTAATAGAAGTTGTATACTTCCATACCAAACTTTGTGACGATGTATGGAACTGAGATTAAAAAAATATATGAAATAGTTTTGCTTGTATTGCTATATTTCATCAGTTTTAATTTATCAGATCATCAGTTTAATAATGAATAATATAAACAGGAAATACAGCTTCATCTCATTTTAATCTGCGAATTTAGCAACTTAGTCTCACCCAACACTGAGGAAATAAACGAATGTGAGATAGATACTAAAACATAATACTTCAGGGTATACTATGACTATGATATCAAGTATGGGGTATTGTAACCCTAATGATGTTTCAAATTTTAAGTTATAAATAAGAAATAAACATCTTGCCAAAAAAAATCAGAGAACATATCTGAAACTAAAAAATAAAGTTGTATGAAAGTGACTGGATCGGATTTTAATCCGTCGGATCGCGTTGACTCTTCAAAACATGCCCCAAGATCAACCAATTACATGTCCAGCATACAATTGTGGGTAAAATGTAGTCATTTTAGATGAAATTAAGTAAATGTGATCATTATTGGTGTGTCATTGGATAGATTTAATAATGTACCTATGCTAATTAGTAAGACATTGGTAAATATGAGCCGTGTAGTGTGTATGCAAATAAATAAAATAAATATATAGGAGCTACCTTACAATACATGTGTGCGTGATTTACCAGAAAAGTTAAAAATAAATTGGGTTTCCAAACCGTAGTATGGTAAATTTAAAATACACTAATATTTTAATATTACAGATTCAGATTCATTTGCTCACAATATAAGATTAAATTATTAATTACATGTCAATTTAAAAGAATCCCTATTGTGATCGTCAATAACATACAATAACATTCAATCAAAATAATTAGAAGAATAATAACTAACAATTGAAATATAACTATGTCCACTTAATTTAAATGTATGTCATAGTTATCAAAGTTCACCTAAAAGGATCGTCAGTACATAATATAACAATAATTTAATTTAATCAAAAAAAACAAATAAAAATTATAAAAGCGGTTATGTCAAAAAATCCACTTATTATACAGTGGAATTTCCAATAGAAAGTTTCTTAATCGACGCTTGAATAAAGGTATTCAGAAGAATATAATCACATATCGTATGTATATACATATACTTGGTCGAGTTTTTACGCTGGTTCTGCCCGTGGCTTTCTTTCTAACTTTCCGAACGTGGTAGTTAGTTACTGACATTTATAGGTGCACAAGCATTAATGGAAAAAGTGCTATAAAATTAGCCATGAAATTTTATTATTCAATTTTACAATCGTATTAGCTAACATATTATTTTGCTAATTAAGACTTTATACTTCCACGAAATAAAATAAAAGCGAAGTATCAAAATCCAAGTTAAAAGTTATAACTAAACTAAATCTTAAAACAGCCTCTGGTGGCATTGTGATAAAGATGCTGCCCGCATTATCTCAATGAATAGCTAGGACAATAAATAAATAAATTATATCTTATGATGTTTCAAAAACCGCCTTATCCTATAGATTGCTAAAATGGCAAGTTTTAGTACATATGTTACCAATATTTGGGTAAGAAATACCCCTATTACTATAAGGTTGACAATTATTCACAATATAATTTTAGTAAAAAATATTGCAGGGATATTCAATTTCACTTGTTTACAAATCATAATCATAAGCGGTGTATAATTTATTCAGAGCTTATATGTTCGTGACATCCTCCTCCTAGAGGTAAATGTTATAAAGGTAATTTGTGTATTTGCAAAAATGAAATTTGAATTTGATTGAAAAAAAAGAGAGAGAGATACACTTAAGTTAAACTTAGTCACAAGGCTTTCGTAAATTTGATAAGGTATTCCTGAATTCTATTCTAGATAAATAAGGATATTTTTATGAATGTGTGGAATAAAAATGCACCATTTAATTATTAATTTCTCGGTGTAAACTTGTAGACTAAACCGTTAAAGTAAAAGTGTAATATTGTAAAATATTATGTAATTTGTAAAAAAAGGAGAGATGTGGTGTATAGCCACCACAAATATATATGCGAGGGCAGCAGCTGTGCTGTGGCGAACCGACAGCTCGAGTCAGTCGCCGGCTAGCTGTCGGTGAGCGAGGTCACGTCTGCGCGCCTGAGCTAATAGCACCCAATGGTTGTTTTATTTATACGAGTATACCCTGAGAGACCCAAGGTGAAACGTCACAGGCAATATCAAAATCTTGGTTGTAGTGTCATTTAAAACACAAGCCAGCATGCATCCTACCTTTTATTTATGACTAAGGTCGTTCGTTAGTACGTGAACCAGACCATAGACAAGTTTTAAACCCAAAACTAAGTAGACTTAGAAATCGACCAATCTGGCAATAATACCACTACTGAACTGCTGACTATTCAAAAATATTGAATTTAAGGGAGAATGAATAAGCCACAATTATAGCCTGGCAAGACAAGTGGCAGCAATGTAAATCAAATCTGTTTATGGCAACACTGGATGTCTGCTCAATGTTGAGCAAATTGCATATTCATATTAGGAATACTGAATGGAATGAATTGCCAATCATTTAAGGGGCTCCCATACGCCAATGACCTTCGATCTGCATCCCTTAGTTTTCTAATGTTTTTTGTAGCTTATTACATTAACAACAACGGCTTTAAGCAATATAGTATCCCATATTTACTTCAAAGTTCATTGTTTTCGAGATATTTGGCATCAAAGTTGAACAAAAACTGGTTTTCTGGCCATAACTTTTGTGTTAATTAGTTTAAAATGAAAACCCTAGACACGACTTTAGAGACGTCATGGACGAACCCAGATATGTAGATTTCGTATATGTTAGATCTTTCACGTCAATAGAGATACGAAATAAGTGTTTTTTTAGACAGTGTTTAAAAAAATCATACAAAATTAAGTATTCATTTCTTTCAAAATCCGGTAGACAAAAATGGAGGTAAAAGATTGAAGAACCGATAGCCGGTTGACTTACTCGTATAATTTTGTGCAAAAGTAGGAGATACGATTCAAGACTTGTCAAAAATTGATAAAAACCTCGGGTAGCCCCTTAAGTAATCCCATCTCGTTTTTACAGGTTTTTATTCAACTTCCTCTTCGTATGTAAGTTGTTTTTCAGAACTTGCAAACCATTGTTCAGCCACTTGCCTTGTGTACAGTCAGCGTCATATAGTTAGTAGCAGCCAATGTAGCCAAATATTTCGGTACACGTCTTTATTACTGTAAGAATAAGGGTGTGTTACGAAATATTTGGCTACTCTGGCTGCTACTAACTATGTGACGCTGACTGTACACAGCGCGAGAGTTTTACATTTTATAAGAATAATCAAATTTGTATTCAAGTAAATTTTTGCCCAACTGAATTAAGGTAGTTCCAAAATTTTCATTACATTTATTTTATTACATCTCTCAAAAACAAATGAACAGAGTTCATCCAATAACCAATTATTTTGTATCTAATCCTTAATTTAAAAGTTAATACACAAAAATCTGACAACTTTTAAACTGTTTGACCAAAAAAGCCTACCCAATAAAATCCGATCAGAAATTAACAGTTTTACATCCATTAAGCAATTTTTTTTTATGTTTTTGTTTTGGTCCACCCTGTACTCTCTTTTACCAATTATTAACGCTACACGCGCACAGACCGCATCACGGAACGCAGGACGCCAATTCTCGGTCCGATCTAGATGATGTCTAAAAAACATATCTCGAAAACAAATAATCGCCGATGTCAATCGAGAGCTCGCGCACCGTCTTGTGATAGCCGTGCCGTATCGTGACAAATACTCAGCGTGTTATCTTGCAGAAACTCAAGACTTTATGGCTGAACGCGAGAACAGCGCTATGCCATCCCTGCCCCCTAGCACACTAGGTTTTATGCCCGACATAAAGCAGTTGTCCCTCTTGCACTCGCATATTGGCTAGAATGGGACGAATGCTTTATGTCCGATATAAAACTTAGCGTACTAGCCCCTCAGGTTTGCCAAAACTTTAGTTGCTTTACATTTCTCTGGCTATAAGTATGAATGTCAGTATGTGACTTGTGTGATTTTTTTCTCATCTTATATTAGTGTCGAGGTAATTTGGCCAGAGCTGCACATTTGGTGTGTAGATTTTTTAAATACCTCATTACATTATGAACATATTAATATTTAGCATCAAATGTGTAGATAAGAAAGGTTTGTACTTATGTGTTGCATTAAAATATAATTTTCACATCAGCTACTCGGATAAGGGCATTTTCTTCCCTGCTAGGAGGGATCAAAGTGGCACTTTTCTGTTCCAGGACATATTGTTGCCAGAATAAAAAAAATATCCCAATGAATACATGACGATAGTATATAAACATAATCGATTACTTATTTTTTATAATCGATTACTTGCATATATTTTTTTGCCTTATAAAATATTACGAAACGTATTAAAATACCACAATATTGGAATGCAGCAGCAAGTTTGTACATATGAGGCTATAAATAAATAATTAAAAACGGCTTACAGCTTAACACTCTCATAATCATAATAGATTAAAATACATGTGTTTTATTACTGACATATTTTTTATCCTCATAGGTGATGTGAAAAGCAGTATGAGTCACACGGAAGCAAAATTATTTCCACCTTGGACGTGAACACTTGAATCCCTCACTACGCTCAGGATTCCACGTTAAAATCCCTCACTACGTTCGGGATTCTATTCTGGAATCCTTCGCTTCATTCGGGATTCAATCTACGCCCTCGCCGTAAATATGCCATTTTGCTCCCTTGTGACACAATCTACTATTATACAAAATGTTTGCTATACCCCAGTACTAGAAATAGTAAGTAGTAACCCTTGTCATTGCACACATAGCTCAAAAAATAATTTAAGAATGTCAACCATTTTTATTATTAGCTAAATACTTTGATTTATTATAATATATATTTTTTTATAAATAATATGGTATTATATGGTAATAATATGAGTTATATTCCACATAATAAAATTAGTGCATAATATTAAACATTATGTATATAATATAATGAGAAAAAAGCCAACTGAAAAATACTTTGTTTTGTATTATGCATATGAATTTATGATACATGTAGATAGGTTCTTATTTTCATTGCCAGTGCTAAAGTCATTTAAATACACCTTCACAGTTAACTGTTTATTTTGAGATGTAATTAGTGGGATTTAGCCATGGACAGACTATGAACTACATAACAAAAAACCGGCCAAGTGCGTAACACAGTGTGGGGTTCCATAGTTGCCTGTCTGTGTTTGTTACATCAACATGCGCCAACTAAACATTGCTGTTGCAACGTTGCGGTTCCATCGCCAGAATTAGTACGAAAGTTAGATTTTGCAAGTATTTTTTTCAAGTTCCTATTTGATTATACGTAGGTACTACTGCCATGAGTTTTGTCGCAGCCAATATTAACCAGAATGACTGACTTAAAAATGTTTGGAAAACTCCATATTTTTGAACAAACAGCATGATTTTATCCTACCCTTTTGTCAGCATGATTGATTTATGTTCCCATGCTGAATTACAGCTTTCTAGTAGTATGGGTTACTTAGCTATGCCTCAGATGGACAGACATTGTTGATTACAGGACCTATAAACAAAGGTTAAAACTTGGATCCAACATAGATACAGTGAAAGTTCCATTTCATAATACAATTCAGTACAGTGAAAGTAAACTTTGTTAATTGAGACCCATAATTAAAAACATTTTTAAAAATGCAAGTCACCTCACATTATTTCAACTCAGTAGCTTTACATAGATATATCACTCTATACAGCGGTGACTTGCACAGTAATGTTCAAGTAGTGACAATGACTTTTTTCTAGCAATGACATTGAAAATAATCATCACTCGGATAGATTTGCTCATGTGGTATGGTTAAATGAATCAGTTCATGACATTGATGATGAGTATGACATGACATTTAATTCCCAAGCTAATTGACTGATGAGTTAACTATTAACAGACTACATACCTGCACTAGTATCTTGATGCAAAGTGACCTTTTCTTTAGCTAGGACATCATTAAATGCTGGCCAGCCACAACCAGAGTCAAACTTGGTTTTAGAATTAAATAAGTCCTGCCTGCAGACCACACATACATACATCCCTTCTTCATAAAATTTATTGAAACATCCTAAAACAAAGAATACATGTAGATATTGTAGATCATCAATTAAATCGTAAACTACACCTACGGCAAGTACGTAGGTGGTCATATTTACCCGTATATGGTCGTTCAGTTCCAGCTTCTTGGGTGACATGGTACTGCAGAGGTGTTAAACGCTTTTTCAAGGCTTCTTTATCCTCCATTGCTCTCCAAACTAACGCTGTAAACACGGAACTAAACTTAAGAAGAGCTACCGCTTCTATTCTGGCGTAATGCCAAACTAAACGCGGCGAGGTTACCCCGCGTCATTACTGTCAAGGTACAACGAGTGCGGGAGGGGCCCCGGGTAGGTTCTTTACCTGTCGTAAAAGGATGACTTAGCTGTATTGGGGCAAGTTTATTATTTACGTGCTGCCGTACTAACTGCCTAGACGCAATAAATCGTCTGAGTAAAATGCGCATATCTCACATAGCCTAATTCATCAATACTGTTATGCAATCGAATACTTTTGAAATGTGATAAGGTCGATAAGATAACTTGTCTTGTCTGTAGATGTCACCAGCTACTGGAAGCACTTAATACTTAAAAACATATACTGGATAATAAAATAATGTGCGCGTGCTTAGTGTTTCTATTGACTTGACTTAAATTAAATATTAAATGACCTGACAGGTACGTAGTGTTGCCAAGTGATAAATAGTTATAGTGCCCATTAGGCCATTAGGTGACGCTACACGGGCCGATATCGGCCGGACTGCATGCCGGCCGACGCGTGATTCGGCCCGGTCAGTCCATACTAGATTATCTGTGACCTTCCTATATATAATCAGTGTCACGCAACTAGGAACAAAAAGAAGAATGACATCTTCATTTGCTCAAATTCAGCTCTAATCTGACAAGTGTCAGAACAAGTGACAAGTTTTCTATCTGTGCTTCTACCATGGCGGACACATGCTATCTCTTACTTCCGTTCTTTCTCTTTCTGTCATTCTGTCATTGTGGCATTTGGATGGATGTTGGATATTGTAACTTCAGGAGAAAACATGTGTGTCAAACAACCAATGCTTTTGACGAATACACGATCTTAATTATTTTCAAATTTATAAACATATGTTTAAGATTCTCGTCATCAACCAGTTTAAAGCTAGCATAATAGATACCAAGAACTTTAGGTACCTACCTAAGTACATACAAGTTTGTTTAACCTATATATAATGTTATAACGAAATATGTAACGAAGATAACGAAATATCGAGCGTAAACATTGATTTACTTTTGAAAATCTACGGCACTTGGATAATACAAGCGGGAGCTGTATTATAACAAAAAGAATTAAGGAAATACATTCGACTGTTTGCGAACGAAAAAGAGACAGTATGCACAAATTGGTGAAGTTTTGTAAACATAAATATACCTACTCCTAAATAATTTTTATAATTAATAAATTGGTGTGAAATATGTTGTAATGAGGTGTGTGTACACTGGTGATGGCACACACTGGCCGTACGGAGTTCTATATTTGACTTCCAATCGTCTGCGCATGACGGGCAGAATGTAAGAGTTAATGACATATCTGCTAACGTCAGATATGCTATTCCTGTTGATAGCTTTCTACAAGATGGTTTTGTACTAAATCATATTTCATGTTTTTTACTCGTGTGTTCCCAAATAAATAGTTACTGCCACAGCCCGTCTGTTTTTATTACAATAACAGGTCATGGGCGCAGTATAGCTACAAAGTAACGGTTGTGTTGAGTGGTTTTCAAATAAACGGTATTATCGTATCAAAACAAGAAGATTTGTAAGCATAGCAACAAGAAAGTTGTTGATTTTATAAGCCTAGCAACCAACGGTGACGGATTGACATCGAACGATCGATTGATTCGTTTGTAACGAAATATAAATGAAGACGAATAAGGAATCTATATTTATAGTAATGAAAATAATGATAGAATCAATGGGATGTGGCAATTAGACGAAAATGAGGAAACAGAATTTAGAAAAGAAATAATTGAGAACAATACAAAAAGATCGAGAAGGCGGAAAATTTAGAAAAACAAATGAAGATGAAACAAATAACAGTGAGACAATTAAAATCGAAAGAAATGAAGGTGAAACAAATGAAGCCGCAAGAAATGAAGATGAAACAAATGAAACCGAAGGAAATGGAGGTGAAATAACTGAAGTTGAAAGAAATGAAAAATGAAACAGATGGAAATAATGGAAGAAGTGTGGATGAAAGTAGTATACCGAATAATAATGATAATTTTGTAAAAGATTTTATTTTTGATAATACTACATATTCTGATGGAAGTGAAGAATCCTTCGAAGAGTGAAGAAAACGAAGTTCGAGCTGTGGATGATAACGCAAATAAACTTTTTATAATGATTCATTTAAGGGGGTGTAATGGGGAATAATATGTAAATGAATACATTGTTAGATTTTGTTGTAATGGGGAATGTTAAAAGTAAATTAATACTGAGAATGGTTTTATATCAAATTTAGGTTTTGTGAATGTTTATTTTGTGGTATTATTTTAATAGTTAATATTGTGAGTGATAATTTTAAATTAGTGTGAGGTTTGGTAATACCTTAAGTTTTATATCAGGTTTAGTGTTTGTATTTGCTTATTGTGTGGTTTTATATTGTAGTAGTTGTGGAGTCGAGTAGGTGAATAATGTTGATGTAGCTATTATATGATAAAGTACCTAGTTGAATATGTTGTAGCTGTTGTGAAGTCGAGTGGGAGAATTTATTATGATGTGGAAGTTAGTATATTGATGAGTCGAGTAGAGGAATAGTGTATAATGTTATATAGAAGTTGAATATAATGAAGTATTATGAAGTCGAGTGGGAGTATTTATGATAAATGTGGAGGTTAGTATATTGATGAGTCGAGTAGAGGAATAGTATTATGAAGTCGAGTGGGAGTATTTATGATAAATGTGGAGGTTAGTATATTGATGAGTCGAGTAGAGGAATAGTATTATGAAGTTGAGTGGGGAGTATTTATGATAAATGTAGAGGTTGGTATATTATAAAGGGGTTTTTATATGCTATATGTATGAGAAGGAGTATGCTAAAGGGTGAACACTATTAAATTGTCGCCTACATTTTTATTTTTCTAGCGTGTTGCATCAAACTTTTTTTTAGTATTGATTAAAATTTGGAATTTAGAACCCTCGTGTACCATTTTGACAACCATAAAATATTCATTTGTTTTTTATTCATGAAAATGGCGTTACACGAAAAAAATGTTCGTGAATTAATTTTGCGAGAATTTAGCAAAAATCCTAGTTTATCAACTTTGGAGCTGGCAAAATCTTGTCAAACTACTCGGAGGACGGTACAAAGGACCCTTAAAAAAATTAAACAAGGTGAATCTATAGATAGGAAGCGGCGTGAGGGTCAACCTACCAGAAAATCTAATGTTAAGTTACAAAGAAAGGTGTGCAAGTTATTTGAGAAGAATCCGAGTATCTCTTCCCGGGATGTGGCGAAAAAAGTAAAATCTAGTCAGTCAAATGTCCAAAAAATTAAAAATGATTGCTGCATTAAAACATATAAGAAGCAAAAGGCTCCAAAGAGAACTGCGGAGCAGTATAATCGTGCGGTTAGACGTTCCAGGTTATTGTATACGTTATTGGTTCAGAAAAAATGTTGCCTAATTATTGACGATGAAACGTATGTCAAAGCAGACTTTAAGTCTTTACCAGGTAACCAGTACTATTCCGCTCGTGACATTTCGAATCTGGACGAGTCGAAGAAGGTTATTGCAGTAGAAAAATTTGCTAAGAAGTACCTTGTTTGGCAAGCTATATGTCAGTGCGGCTCGAGGAGCTCACCATTTATTACTACTGGGACAATTAATACCGATATATATATATCAGAATGTTTGAAAAAGAGACTGTTACCATTCATGAAGAAACACACTTCCTCAACATTATTTTGGCCGGACTTAGCGAGCTGCCATTACTCTACTCGAACTTTGGAATGGTATAAGGCGAATTCAGTCGAGGTAGTACCTAAGGAGAGCAACCCACCTAACTGTCCCGAACTTCGCCCCATTGAAAAATATTGGGCAAATATAAAAAGCAAATTGCGGAAAACTTGTCAACCTGCCACTTCATTGCCAGATTTTCAACGAAAATGGATTAAATGCACAAAATTGGTAACCGATGATTCCGTGCAAAGGTCGATAAATCACATCAAAAGTAAAGTCCGGGAATTTTCACGTCGTTCGTTGAAAGAGCCCTAGTATTTTTTTTATAGATTGTACGTTATGTAAAATTAGTTATATAAAGAGTTTTAAGCATTTAAGATTTTTATTTTCTCATCTGTAGCATATTCGACCCGCGACAATTTAATAGTGTTCACCCTTTAAAGTATGTTAGCTTTATATGTATTTAGAGTTTTAGATAAATGGATAACGTGATATTTTATTTGTATACCTTTGATGGTTTATGGTTTATTTAATTGGAAATTTTAAATCGGGTTTTTCTAAAAAATAGACATCAGTGTTTCAAGGTCTGTCAAGAGCAGTCGATTGAGGGGGTGTGTTGTAATGAGGTGTGTGTACACTGGTGATGGCACACACTGGCCGTACGGAGTTCTATATTTGACTTCCAATCGTCTGCGCATGACGGGCAGAATGTAAGAGTTAATGACATATCTGCTAACGTCAGATATGCTATTCCTGTTGATAGCTTTCTACAAGATGGTTTTGTACTAAATCATATTTCATGTTTTTTACTCGTGTGTTCCCAAATAAATAGTTACTGCCACAGCCCGTCTGTTTTTATTACAATAACAAAATAAATAAACTGACAAAACATTTATTTTCCTTTTATTAATTTGTTAGTGTCGATATACTTATTGCAATAATTTGCTCTTCATGCAGTAGACCTGACCATCATAATTTATCGATATGGATAACGTTGCGTACTTACTAATATTATCGACATCGATAATGTTAAGTACTACATCCCTAACCCCTTTCGTGCCATTATGTTGGTACGAGTTACTTCCGTATTGGACTTTTTAATGTGGTATGGCAAAGTAGCTAAACTCAATAGAGTTATCATGTCAAAATCAAATGACAATGTCACTGTCATCCAAAACTTAAGTCCCGTCTCTTAGAACGTAATGGTTATATTCTATTTGTATATAATAATATATATAAACAATAATTTTAGATGTTCTAAATAAATGTCAAAATCACCATTCCAAATTCTGTCAAGACTTGTCATATCTTCAAGGCGCCACACGTATCATACGTTAAAATCATATATAGATTTAATTGAGATTAGCTTGTACCTCCTCGTATTCAAAACACGCAAAATACGGAAGAAAAGGGGCGGGTTTTCTTACAGCGAAAATGCCACGAACATTGCAAAAAAATGCAACGTTTGCATAAAAACATATACTTAGTATAGATAATACGGCACTAAACGAAAGTTGTTGACAACATTTCCGCTAGATCACGATCGGTAAGCAGAAGTACTAGCCGGGGCTTGTCCAATATTATATTATTATATCATCGTTTTTGACGATTTTTCGATAAACCCAAAATGTTAAGTCCGCAGTAAGCTCGATTCTCCATACAAACGTATTTACGCTCTCATTTTAAAACTACGTGTTAGATTGTAACGAAACTTTGCATGTAGGTAATTAGTTTATGTAGCTTCATAATCATAATCATAATTTATTGCATCCATGGTAGTACAATACAAAGGTCTTACATATAGTTTTAGGATTTACATGGACCCTGATAGGGCACAGCAATATTAGGTAGTCTTAAATCTATTTGAATTAATAATAAATAAATAAATGTTAGCGCGGGTTACCAGTACAATACATTAATTAATTCGAGATTATTTTGATAATTTATGTCACACATGAAAGAGAGTATCTTGTAAGTAAAATAAATTGAATTGAATTGAATAAATTGAATAATGAAGCACGTCGATAATTGTATCATGTCAATAGATAGATATTATGTATATTTCGCCCGTGAGCGACACTAATAACTAGTGATGTGCCGTTACCGTAAATTACGAGAACGGAGAGAATTTTGGGGTAACGTTCTCGGTAATGTTCTCCGTAACGGTAATTATCGAGAAAGTAGTCAAAGTTTTAATTTTTTTCAAGTTTTTTTATCGTGATTCTATTACAATTAGTAATGAAAATCTACACAAAAAATATCAAAATAGTCATACTAAAGGAACTCGTATATTTCCAAAATTACCGTAAATTACCGGCGTAAATTACCGAGCATGTTCTCGGAGAACGTTCTCTGGTAATATTTCCGTTAGGAATCTCCATATTATATAAACGCTTAGGATGTAAGTGCTTGAATGAAAAAAAAAAACTTATAAATTGGTATATTTAAAATATAATTATATATTCTGCAAGAATAATAATACACAGTTAAGTAGATTCGTAAATGGGTTTATTTTATGAAACAAGTTTAAAGCTTGTCTTCACATCTATTTTTTTAAATGTGGTTATGTAATTCTGATGATAAGTTGAGCAAAACACACATATCTCATCAACAGCTGAATTATCGGGGCGTTCTGTGGATAGAGAACTGTTAATATCAGTAGTAGGAGAATTGTTCTGTGGGACGGTTTTTGTAAACCCAGTTTTAACATCAGCAGGGCAATTTTGGCAGTTCTTAACCAAATGTTGAGCGGAACCAGTAACATTTTTGGCGGTATACACATGATCAAAAATCAAGGAATGGTATTTAATTCGTTCGTTTCTCTGAAATATTCTAAAACTTTACATTTTGGCCTCATTGTTCTACTGTCAATGACTTGACTTATGTTCCTGTGTCCCCTGATGGGGTAGAGGGCGTCCACAGTGCGCCACCATCCCGTTCGGTCTTGAGCTTCGCGCTCGAATTCGCTCCAAGTCTTCTCTATGGTCTTCGCCTCTGCGATGATCGTCCGCCGCCAGGTCTGTTTAGGGTGGCCACTTTTACGCTTTCCTTGTGGATTCCAGTCCAGGGCTTGCCTCGGTATGTGATCAGGGTCCCTTCGGAGCGTGTGGTCAATCCAGTTCCACTTGCGGCCTTTGTAACCTTCCACGTCTCACAACCGTACAGCAACACGGTTTTTACGTTGGACCGGAATATTTTGAGCTTAACTCTCCTAGTCAGTTTCCGCGATTGCCATACAGGGCGGAGCTGTGCGAAGGTTGCTCTTGGCGTTTCTCGAAGCGATGTCCTCTTCGGTCCCTCCAGTTTCCGACACTACACTACCGAGGTAAGTAAATTTGTGCACCCTTTCCACAGCATCTGTGCCAATGAGCAACGGCAAAGCGCTTGTTACCCCGCACCTCATTTCCTGGGTCTTCCGGGTGTTGAGTTTCAATCCCGTCTCCTTTGCCTCTCGTTGTAGGTCGTCTAGCTTGGCTTGCATGTCGGCGCGTGTGTGGCTCAGCAGGCATAGGTTATTGGCATAATCCAGGTCTTCCAAGACGCTGGATAGTCCCCACTCTATGCCGCGGCGCTTGTTGCTTATTGTAGTGCTCATGGTGCCATCGAGAACAACAAGGAATAGGAGAGGTGAGAGAAGACACCCCTGTCGTACACCCGAGTGCACCGGTATGTCCTCCGCGACGAGGCCGTCGTGTGTCAGGAATAATTCCCGTAGATGGCCTTAATCATGTTAGTTATTTTCTCGGGGACCCCAATTTCACGCAATCGGTCCCAGATGCAACTCCACCTCAGCGTATCGACTCTTTCGAAACGAACGGCTTTTCGAAGTCGACGAAGGTCAAATACATTTCCCTCTGCCATTCTGATGTCTGTTCGAGGATTATGCGCAAGGTATTGATCTGGTCCATGCACGATCGGTTGGGTCGGAAACCAGCTTGCTTTTGCGAAGAAGCGGTTCAATGGCCCTCGATAATCTGTCTTGCAGAGCACCTTAGACAGAGAGCAAAGTGATGTCTCTCCAATTGCCACATTCACTGAGGTCACCTTTCTTAGGTACGGTGATGAGAAGGCCTTTGTTCCAGTCGTCGGGTAGCTCTTCGGTTGACCAGATGTTGCGCAAGAGGGGTGTCAGCGCGTTCGCGGCGGTAGGCACGTCAGCTCTCAGCATTTCCTCCGTGATGATGTTGACTCCTGGCGCTTTGCCGTTCTTGAGTAATCGGATGGCTTTCACTACTTCCTCTCCAGTGGGGGGAGACACGTCAATGTCGAGGCTTTGTGCGGGCAGGCTGACAGCAGGTGACGTAGTAACGGGGTCGTTTGGGACTCGGAAGATCTCCTCAAAATGCTCCCGCCAGCGTTGAAGCTGCCCCTCCGATGTCACGATTAGTTGGCCTGCTTTGTCTTTTAAAGGCTTCTTCTTCCTCTGGTTCCGGTTCCCGGCTAGGGTCTTAGTCGCCTTGTACATCTCTCTGAGATTACCGGAGTCAGCAGAACGTTGGGCGCAATCCGCCACACTATCCGCCCATACTGCGCCCATGCGGCGGGTACTGCGGTAGATGTTCCTGCGTATCTGTCTATACTGCAGCCTCAGGTCTTCACGGACCGCCGCATCGTTGGTTGCCAGGAGGTGAAGATGGAGTACGCGCCTTTCTTCAATGAGGTGCCAGGTTCTCTGTGACATCCTGTCTTCACGTGTGTATGTTTTATGTCCAAGAACGACGGAGCTGGTCTCTACATAGGCCATTTTGATGTGGTTCCACTCCGTGTTGACAGGAATCGCAGAGTCCGTCTCAAGGGCGGGCGAAGAAGCGTTTCTACTGTCAATAACACTCTTGTATTCACAACACAATTCACAATAGCTCACTTTAATATGAACTAAACTAAACTGTAGCATGTAGCCGGTGCTATGGGCATATTTTCCCTACCACCGGCTAACTGATAAGGGTAAGGGCCAATCAGGAACCATTACAATTCAGGTATTCTGGGACCCAGGTTCCAATTTGTTGGCATAGTGTACTTAGATAATGCCCATTTAGTCATAATGGGTTCCTTTAAGTACCTGCTAGAATACAATACGACCCTGATAAGCATTTACCTATTTGAAAATAACGCTCAAACCTGAAATGAACACGATTTATAATAAAATATCTTAAAAACTAACGCGTTGTTAGCCATTTTCAAAGTCAACTTATCTCACCAAAATTACTCGCGGAGAACTTTACCGAGAATTCTCGGTAATTTACGGAAATTTTACGCAATGAGAATTACCGTAAGGGCGTAATTTCTCGGCGGCACATCACTACAGACTAGGACATTATACATTTGAATTTACATAAGTTACTAATGTTTATGAAGATTGGAAATAAAATAAGCACATAAAATGTGACATGGGGGTAGAAATAATTACGAAAACATAGACGCGCACTGCTTAAGTGGTTATTACATTATCCGGAATTCAGTCGTCCTAATTAGGAAGCGAGGGAGGGGATAGGAAGGAAGCTCCTGATCACACTATACAGAATTCAGTCACTGAATCAGTTCCGTTCTGGTGAGCGAGAGCGTTAGACGTGGCGTAAGCGATGCCGCCGATATTATCAAAACAACAGAAAATTGGCGTTGGCGTAGCACTGGCAGTAGCAACCATGTCAATAAAAAAAAAACTTGGGAAGGAATATTTACTATTACAGTAGAATTATTCCTGTTTGCGTCATTTGACAGCTGTCATCCCAGTACAAATTATGTCAAATTTGACGTTCATTGTACTGGGATGACAGCTCTGTCATGTCGCAAATAGGAATAATTCTACTATAAGGAATAGATTAACATTAGCTACGATTGCATTGCAACCGGATTTCCGTAATTATTTCCGTATGAATACAGAATCATTCGAGGAATTATTAAAGATGGTAAATTTTGACGTTTCGGACCTCGGGCATCTGTTCGCTGCCGCTGACGCGAGCCGACTGATTTGGCTAAATATTATTACACTGTCCTAAACAGCGTCCTACCTAGGATGCTAGGTGATTCAGTTTGTCCGGAACCATCCTGCACGTGCACCCTAGGTTGGATACGTTTTAGGATGCTTACGTGCTAACTGCGATTACACCTTCCGGAATTCTAGTTAGGACGACTGAATTCTGGACAATGTAATAACCGCTTTAGCTACACAACTACGCTTACAATTAGGTACAACGGCTAGCGGTAACTCGCCAGGGCCGCACTCAGGTTCGAGTCAAAGGAATGTTGTTCATGATATAAGTGTTAAGCTTATTTTTGAAACTTTTCATATAGTGAACTTATTTAACATGTTTTGGTATGTCATTGTACATCCGTGCCCCTTCAAATTTAATATTTTTGGTGCCATAATTTTTAGTGCGTGGGAAGGGTACGACTAAGTGGTCAGCGTTTCGAAGTCTAGACCGCCCTTTTTCTCTATTGGTAAAACAGGTCGTCTCGCAATGTATCTGTTTATTAATTATCTTTCGAATTAAGATGCATGTACTAAAGAGGGGGCGTATCGCCAGGAAAAAATCAGAAATCACCCGCGCGCCCCGTACCTGCCGCGCTGATGCGTCTATTGCTGCCCCGCTCCTTCTCGCATAATATATGCAACGACAGTCAGATGAAACATGATGAATACCTATAGATAATTATAATAAGTGGAAAGAAAGACAAAATCTGTAAGTACCTATATTTGAAGATATAATTTTCGCTAGGTAGTAGCTAAGTCAGTTTCGAGAGCTATAACTGAAATGACCTTCCGTTTTTTTACTAAATCACGTAAGGGTTGTAATTTAGCATAATAATGTCTCGTAAAAGGCTAAAGCAAAAAAACAGCTATAATCGAATTTAAACTTTTGTGAGACATATCTAAAATACTACTAATAAATCCACGGTTAAAAAATTAACGTAAATGTCACGGCAGGCGACATGTTTCGAACTCTTCGGGAGTTCTTCTTCAAAACAAACATCGAAAACACTAATCCCGAAGAAGAACTCCCGAAGAGTTCGAAACATGTCGCCTGTCGCGTCATTTAATACGTGAATTTATTAGTAGCATTAAAAAAAAACTGTAATTTATTATGAAAACTTCGATCATGTTTATGAAAGCCAGATTTTCAGGCCACTGTGTGGCGGCCAAATTTTTCAATTCTGACCCCGTGTCATGGTCGGCCTTATCAGGCGATAAGTGACAGGATAGAGCGTCCGTCACTGGCTGACACCGTTTGATAGACCGAGACGATGCCCCTATCTTGTCACTTATCGAGTGATAAGGCCGACCATGATACGGGGTCTGATCTCGGATTCGTACTTGGAGACAATGGAGACGCTTTGGCCCTTTAGTTATCAATTTTGAACATACTCGTATTAAAGAAAAACTGCAAAATTGTGTTCACTTTTTTTAATATAAAAATGTCCAACTTCGCAGGCAATAATTCGGGTGCAGACTCGAAAATTATTATTACTCCAAAAGAAAGAAGGCAAAAAAATATGCATAGTGATGAAAATCCCATTCAGATATCTCAAAGAATTACGAAGCTACAACCGTTTTAATATTGCTTGTTAGAGAGAGAAAACGCAAACGGTGTGTGACGTCACATTACAGGATGCTGCCGGCAGGCCGCGTCGACGGCGTCGCCGACCACGATGCGCGCGGCACGTTGCCGTCTTCTGTGACGTCACATTCTTTCAGCGTCATCGTTTCATATGAAGTTGCGTTTTGCGAAAAAGGGACAGAACACATCCCTTCTTAAAACTTTGGACACTTATAACTTCGTGATTATTTGACCTTTTGCGTTGATTTTTTCTCCATTTGACAATTTTTTTTATCCTTCTTCGAGAAAATATCACATTATTTTATTTAGTGTCTACGCCCCTATTGTTGGAATCTAAAAGCGTCACCCGTGATGACTTTAAAGAAAAAAAATGACAATAATTACACGGTTCACCCACGATTAAACGTCACTACGGGCGACATGTTTCGAACTGTTCGGGAGTTCTTATTCAGGATTGAGTGTTTTCGCGGCGGTGTCGCTTGAATCACGACAAGATTCAAGCGACACCGCCGCGAAAACACTCACTTTATAGAGTACAAATTACTTTAATTACCCAAGGAATACCACTACCTACATTTTGTTGCTTAAAAAACCACCGGAGCTATAACTGAAATATGGCCTTCCGTTTTTTTACTAAATCAAGTAAGGGTTGTGAGCTAGCATAATAATGGCTAGTAAAAGCCTAAAGCAAAAAAAAAGCTATAATCGAATTTAAACTTTTCTGAGACATGTCTAAAATACTACTAATAAATTCACGGTTAAATTCACGCATTATATGTCACAACAGGCGACATGTTTCGAACTTTTCGGGAGTTCTTCTTCAAAACAAACATCGAAAACACTCATCCTGAAGAAGAACTCCCGAAGTGTTCAAAACATGTCGCCTGTCGTGTCGTTTAATACGTGAATTTAACCGTGAATTTATTAGAAGCATTAAAAAAAAACTATAATTATACATATTATGAAAACTTCGATCATGTCTATGAAAGTCAGATTTTCAGGCCACTACTGTGTGGCGGCCAAATTTTTCAATTCTGATCTCGGATTCGTACTTGGAGACAATGGAGACGCTTTGGCCCTTTAGTTATCAATTTTGAACATATTAAAGAAAGTGCATAATTATGTTCACTTTTTTAATATCAAAATGTCCAAGTTCGCAGGCAATAATTGTTGGAATCTGCACTCTCGATAACCCTAAAAGCGACACCCGTGATGACTTTAAAGAAAAACAATGTCAATAATGTCACTACGGGCGACATGTTCCGAACTCTTCGGAAGTTCTTCTTCAGGATGAGTGTTTTCGCGGCGGTGTCGCTTGAATCACGACAAGATTCAAGCGACACCGCCGCGAAAACACTCATCCTTAAGAAGAATTCCCGAAGAGTTCGAAACATGTCGCCCGTAGTGACATTTAATACGTGAGTTGAACCGTGTAATTATTAGTACTGTTTCAACACGTCTCACGAAAGTTTAAATTCGAAAAGCAATGTCCGCCATCTTGGAATTCAAAATGGACATCATTTCTAGAATCTTCACCCTCGAGATGCCTGCCAATGTACGTTGTTCTTTAAAAAAACGCGCATATTAATTTACAACGAATGTTTCAAAAATTTTAAATAATGCGACCACTTTTTGAAATATTTCTGACTATGAATTCGTATTTAGACCTCTCAGACATCGATTTTGAACATAACCGGATTTATTCTCAACTAGCGATCCGCTCCGGCTTCGCACGGATACTATATTATACATATAAACCTTCTTCTTGAATCACTCTATCTATTAAAAAAAACCGCATCAAAATCCGTTGCGTAGTTTTAAAGATCTAAGCATACATAGGGACAGACAGCGGGAAGCGACTTTGTTTTATACTATGTAGTGATAGTGATAGTGATAATCTTTCATAAAGTAAATACACGATCGACAGAAAAATGTTCGTCTAGTTTTGCATGTACTGCACAAATTATTCTAAGAAGCCGGTCACCCGCCGATCGCTGCGTAATCTTATAGTTGTATTTTGAACTTTAAGATCTATATGTTAAGGTCGACTTTTAAATATATTATTTGAAAAAGTAGCAAAATATCTACTGGAATGTAATGATACGTTCATTCACTGGACGAATATACTGGGTCACAATATTATTGAAATAATTATGTTCATCGTGCTGTCGTGAGAGCACAGAACGTAGTCCTCTCGTCTCAGCGGAGCGATTACGACTGACTCCGCCCGCGAACGGCAACAAAAGATATACAGAACCGCACGAAACACGCAACGGGAGAAAGGGTATCGCGCTAAATAAAAAAGGCCTATACGCCAAATACGTTTCACCTCAATAAGTCTGAAAAGGGACTACATAAAAATACCCCGCTAGTACTTTCATTAGGTAATGTGAAAAGCTATTATACACTCAACTTTTACTTAATTTATATGCACGGGAACCTCACACTATTGAAATTGAGTAAAAATAAGACATGTTTTGGCGGTTCTTTTCTATCGAGGCAATTTTGGTTTTGTATGGTTTTGTTCAGGCGATTCAATTGCAAATATGATGTAGTTTTGGTATGTTCTTTTTCCTGGCATTCGCTTTAGTTTATCATAGGTAAATATTCAATCTAAGAACCCCGATTTCGCGGAGCGCCCCCTCTAAAGTTATAAATTTGGTTAACGGATAGGATTTTAGTTTCCGAGTATACTTTTTTGGTTGGTGTAAGAAAATCATAGTATGAGATTTTACAAGCGAGTTATAGATATTGTACCTAATCTGACGAGGAAGACATTTGACAATGCCACGAAGCGATCCTAAAACGGATGATAATTTTGATCGAATTTTAGCATCGTGAGGTTTCCATGTTAGGGTGCTGTCTAATATTAATCCTAGATATTTCTCTTCACATGACTGTTTTAGTTTTATATTATATATGTTTAAAGTTACGTGAGGATTAATTCGTTTGTTTTTGGATTTGAAAATTATATATGAAGTTTTTGATATATTAACGGTAAGTTAATTGCACTGGAATCATCTCTGTATATTATCTAGGTCTTCTTGAGCAGACTCGAAGATTTTTTCTAGTGCATGACCAAAATAAAAAATACTCGTATCGTCAGCGTATAGGTAACGATATTTCTCCGTGAAGTGTAAGTTCACTGATAGTGTTTACATATATTAGAAATAGTAAAGGTCCGAGTATGGATCCTTGGGGCACACCGTAATTTAATGGTTGTGATGTACTTTGGTAGTCTCCTATCTTGACTATTTGGTGGCGATTAGTCAAGTCTGATTTAATCATTGAATGAGCGTTATCAGTTATGCCTATACCTTCTGACTTGATTAATAGTATAGAATGGCTTACGGTGTCAAATGCCTTTTTTAGGTCTATAAATATTCTAAGGCCAATGTTTTTACAGTCAATATTTGATTTTATTTTGGTAACTAGGTCAATTGTAGCTGAAAGAGTGTTGGATTGCTTACGGAAACCGTATTGACGTGCAAACAAACAATCTATTTCTGTGAGGTAATCATTAATTCGAGTATATATATGACCCTCTCGAAGATCTTTGAAATAACAGGCAGAACTGAGATTGGTCGGTAGTTACTGGGATCCGTTTTTATGCCTGATTTATAGATTGGGCAGACTTTTGCGATTTTGAGAACCTCCGGGAAATTTCCGTTGGATAAATGATTATTAATACAGCTAGTGAGAGATGTAACAATATTGTCTTTTAAACATTTGATTGCTTTTGTGCTTATACAGTCAATACCAACACTGGAATTGGAATCTAATTCATCAATGATATCGGAAATTTCTTTCTCATTGCACAGTGAAAGAGTTGATTGTTTGTTAATTTTTTAGGAGCGTGGCTAAGTGTGTATGTTTTATTTATGTGGTATTGAGCTGGTATTTGATTTGCTAATTGTTCACCTACTGAGGAGAAGAAAAAGTTAAAATGATCACAAACCTCATAACCACCAGTGATTGGACCAAGTTGCGTTAAGATCTTTGGAGGAGCACGTTACACTTTATTTTATTTTGAGACAGGTCATTTATTAAATTCCAAGTTTTTTTGGGATTATTCTTACACTTAGTGAATAGTTCATAGTAATATTTATCTTTTGTTTTGGTTATGAGCTGTGATACTTCGTTTCTTTTGTGCTTAAAAAATCTCCTGCAGGTCGTCATTTCTTGGGTTCTTCTTTGCTAGTTGCCTTATGCTGTTCCTTTTATTGATGTTGTCAATAATGTTCTTGTCGATCCAGTCACTGCGGGGGCTGTTTAAAATTTTGATCTTCGTGATTATACTGTCTCTAATTTTATTAAATTGTGTTTAGTTCCAAGTAATCCCGCGTAGAGCAGTGAAAGTCATACTTATCAGCCGATTCCTTAGTTTTTCATAATCCATACTTTCATATTGTATACGCTGAAGCCCTCTGGGCTCCTGTTTTTGAATTTCAAGGAACATCTGTGCATGGTCTGAGAGAGAAGAATCTAGTAAAGCCTGCAAGTTGGAATTTATATTTCTGACGTTGGTGTGAATGTTGTCTAGGATAGTTTTTGTTTTAGACGTTGTGCGAGTCGAGTACCTGTCGTCTATTTTGTTAAGGGTATTGTATCCGGCTTCTTGCAGCATGGAAATGTACTTATTTGTCTTTCCGTATCAGGTGCTATAAGATTTAGTTTAAACTCACCAAATATAATTGCTCGACTCCTTTGTACGAGTTGTTCTCCTTTCTCCTCTTGTACCTGTTCAAAATCTTCTAAAAAGTTATTAAAATTTAAATCACCTGCGGGGCTAGCACAACTGACGCCGCGTCGCGACGCGAGTCGACAAAGATCTACCCTCCTCTTTCTAATTTGCACGGTGCGAGTGAGTTAAGAGACGCTCAGTCGCGCGGGAAGCGACAGAGCAGAAAGTTGTGCTAGACCTACTGGTTTATATATAAATGCCCACGTCAATGGCCAGTTTCTTCAGATGGATCCATAAATAGTTATTTCCATTAGTGTATTTTTCTTCCATCATGTTTTAGGTCAATGCGAACGAAAATAGATACACCACCACCCCTGGCATCTGTGCGATAGTTGAGGTAATGTGTGAAGTTCGGTATATCTATTGATATTGCCTCTTGTTCGGTTTTAATCCATGTTTCCGTTAGAAGGATCAAATGTATTTTACTTCCCTTCCCCTTGTAACTGTGTACTTTTACAGTGTAAAATATTAAAACAATATTCTTTAGTATATATTTTTTAATTTTCATTTAAATTTATTTGAATGTAATTTGTGAGAAAACAAAGACTTGGCAGATCATGCAAATTCCATGGTCCAAATTGTGATTTTCATGCAATTAGTCTGCACTTCTAGCATGGGACGGCCGCGACATACTCTCGATTTTTATCGCACTATACCTCTTGTTCTAATAAGAGAGAGAGACGGATAATGCGAGAAAAATCGAGAGCTCGCGCGTCGTCGCGTGCTAGCCGTGCAGATTGTTACATCTGTACGCTACACCCAATTCTGACTTCGACATGTTGTACTGACAAATTGGGGTAAAATCACATAATGTGGATACCCCATAACTCAAAGAGAAAAGTACCTACGTATAGATAAAGGAAAAGGAGGTCTTGCCTACCTACTTGTACTCTCAGCCTGGACTGCTATGAGGTTGCCTGGTCATCGAGCGGAATAAATATACCCTCAATTGTTATTTAATAAATAGTACGCAAAACCTGGTCTTTTTGCCCTTCGAGCATCTGAGGATACCTAACGAACCTAACCTACCTTATCAGTGGTGGATCTTACCAAACTCCCTGAATTCTGTTCAATCCACTGGTGAAGCGGAGCATATTAAGAGATGCAAGTACTTATCACAGGATCCACCCAGACCAATGATGGATCACAGTGAACTTTAGCGTGCTATTAAATCCACTGGTGGATCGAGATGGTGGATCCTACTGGACAGAGGGGATATTCTAGGTACTACCTATTAATATTTCTATATAAATATTTTTAACGCTATTAGAATGACTTGAGTTTTATTTAAAAGCTATTTATTAATAATATTTAATAACTAAAAATTAAACTTTCAAATACTAAGAGGCAATATATAGATGGTAGTTTAATATTAGGCCTTATCTAGATCAGCCTTGCACGCTGGCTGCGAGTGTGTCATAAGATCAGTGTCAGTTGATAAGACAGCAGCGTTGTGGTTGATTTGGTTTTTCTGGAATCAAATATTTATAATTAAATTATCATCTTTCATTTTAAATATGCTTAGATACATTAGGGTCATCAACATAAACGATTTTAATCATACAGCAAGTGATTCCGAGCTCTTTTGCATGTGCATGAGGACGAAAGCCGTGTCCTCCATGTCGGAGTCGCTCCCCGACGTCTGGCCGGCATCTAGCGGCCTGGTAAGGTGCTCGTGCGACAGAGGAAACATCTGGAAATTTGAATACATACTTTAATATCCCTGGTCGTGTGCATCTAGGTTGTACCGCCTTCTGTGCTTGAAAGTCTGAACTCAGTGATCTCGGCGGTGTAGAGCGTCCCAAAAACGAGGTGTGTGTGTTACAAACGTTAAGAATATCACTGCAATGTCGATGTCGTCCCTGAATATAACTTTATCTCGGAAATTGAAATAACTACCCGTTGGTACCTGCGGCGCTACCACGAACCTCGAAAGTCGAAGTTCGTAATACATGCATCCCTGTCACTCGATTAAGGGAGTGCGATAGAGATGGAAATACCCGAACTTCGACTTTCGAAGTTCGTGGTAGCGCCGCTGAACCTGTAATCGGAGATCACACTCATTTTAGTTTGTCCACGTCGAGTTGTTGGTAAGTAAAGCGATTAATTTACACTTTTGAGGGTATGCAATCCAACCGCTGAAGATTGCTTTTTCCATATGTTCGCTGATAGGTGGTCCGCTTCGGGTGTCATCCAACGGCGCGGCAGCGGCCGCGGACGGCGACCGCGCCGGTGACGGCCCTACGGACAGCCAGGAATTGCACTTCACTGACATGTATAAGAAAAACCGGCCAAGAGCGTGTCGGGCCACGCTCAGTGTAGGGTTCCGTAGTTTTTCGTCCAAAATTATTTTGTAATTTTTTTCAAAAACTATTCAACCTATCAAGTTCTAAATAATTTTCCTGGAAAGTTTTTATAAAGTTCTACTTTTGGGATTTTTTCATATTTTTAAAACTTATGGTTCAAAAATTAGAGGGGGGGGGGGGCACATTTTTTTTACTTCTGGAGTGATTATCTCCGAAAATATTAACATTATCAAAAAATGATTTACCCCCATTCATTTTTAAATACCTATCCAACAATATATCACACGTTAGGGTTGAAATGAAAAAAAAAAACACTCCCTACGTTACGTATAAGGGAGGTAACCTAATAAAATAAAATAAATCACTTTTTATTTTACCACTTTATCGGCGTGATTGATATACATATTAGTACCAAATTTCAGCTTTCTAGTGCTAACGGTTACTGAGATTATCCGCGGACGGACGGACAGACAAAGCGAAACTACACTCAGAGGCAATGAAAACGGGTCACTTCCCATGGATTACTTTACAAAGTGACCCGTTTTCATTGCCTCTGAGGTAGCGTACCTTCATAGTTCACATTGGGAATTACACTCAGAGGCAATGAAAACGGGTCACTTTTTAAAGTAATCCATGGGAAGTGACCCGTTTTCATTGCCTCTGAGTGTATAAGGGTTACTTGTTGACTACGGAACCCTAAAAAGATATGATAATTATCTATTTGAATTTGACAGACCTGTATAAAAAGTGCAAGTGCAATTCCTTGTCGTTTTCTGTCGTGTCTTCATCATTAGATCAGCTCGAACTTGCCATAATATTGCGTAGCTACAGAATTTATATTACGCAAGTAAGCCAAATTTCAAGTCAATCGGAAACAGGTAATGGTTGAAACATTCTATACAAATATTGACAGATAACTTAATTACCTACATATACTCCCCACTAGTAGGTATAGTTAGATTTTTAAAATATACGAACAGTGCTAGTAAAAATAAATGTTTGACGTTTACATTCAGATTAAAACTTAGCTTATAATATACCTACCCACTCACACAAGTGTGGAACAGATTGAGGAACACCGAAAATTATAGGTCAATAATTGGAATAACTACAAGTAAAATCAAAACATTTTCCGAATAAATTGTAGGTTTAAATTGAATTATTACATTCATCATAGTTTGTGACGATATACGAATAAGCTAAGTGGTTGGACAACTTCACATTTTGACATCTCATGTGAACTTTATATATCTACACTTAACGCAAATAAATCAGATTTCATTTCATTTCATTTTTTCATTTCATTTCATTTCAGATCGCACTATCACATTCTGCCTACTTGTGTATGTTCCCGCCATTGCCAAGCTGATGGGGTATACAGATTATGTGATTTTACCCCAATTTGTCAGTACAACATGTCGAAATCATAATTGGGTGTAGCCACGGTGTAGCATCCAGATGTAACAATCCGACCACATGTGCATGCAATTTCTCAGTGCAACTCGTTTGACAGTTGGATCAGCAGCGCAACATGCCTCCAGACGATAGCAATTAGTCAGCTTCTGATAAATTGGGGCTGACAAATCATGACATGTATACACCCCATTAATGAAATTTGTGTTGCATTGCAGCGGCGCTACCACGAAAATCGAAACTCGAAGTTCGTATACATCATGGATCCCTGTCACTCGAGTAGTATAAGCGCGATAGAGATGGAGATATCCCAACTTTGAGTTTCGAAGTTCGTGGTCTAGCATGGGACGGCCGCAACATACTCTCGATTTTTATCGCACTATACCTCTTGTTCCAAGTGTTCTAATAAGAGAGAGACGGATAGTGCGAGAAAAATCAAGAGAGCTCGCGCGCCGTCGCGTGCTAGCCGTGCTTCCGAAAATTAATTAATCGTCGCAGTCGGATAAAAACTATCCTATACGGAAGCTAGAGTATATAATAATGTACTTATGAAAAAAGTTTAATATTTTTCCGTTCATGGGAAGCTGAGATCATCAGATCAGACACAATGCTTAGTTTGATACTGGCTGATTCTTTTTTTAATTTAGAGATCTATTATAATATAAGTGAGAGACTGGGTATATTATTTTATAATCATTTATGGCCATTTTAGCACAATTATAGTAGTTAGGGTAAATAGGTACTAAATGCTACGGTTACCTAATTCGCTAATTCAGGAAAGTTTTTCTTGTTCCACCCTACCTATATCTAAGTGATAGAATAGGTACCTGCAAGTCGTGACGGCTACTGTTTTTACGCTTCGATGATTTGGTTGCTTTGCTTCTGCTATCAGACACGCTAGCAGTCTTGCGTTTCGACGTCAGTTGTTTCAATGTGTCTACTGCTATCAAGCCCGGAGCCGCAACAAAAAACACAACGTTCAAAATAAATTCCACCGGTCTGAAAAATATATTTACGACAGATTACCAACGATTATATTGACCAATTGAACTTACTATCCAGTGTCGCGCAACTTGTATAAACAAAAAGAAGAACGACATCCATTTGCTCAAATACAGCATCAAATCTGATTTGATTTTTTATCTGTGCTTCTGCCATGGCGGACACATGCTACCTGTCTCTTATTTCCGCACTTTCTCTTTCTGTCATTCTGTCATGGTGGCATTTGGATGGTTACCATGGCTATTGTAACTTCAGACCCCGTATCATGGTCGACCTTATCGCGTGATAAGGCCGACCATGATACGGGGCCAGGAGGAAACATACTTGCTTATGTGTCAAACAAACAATGCTTTTGACGAATATATTTTAATATAACACGGAATTCTATTAAAGTTGTTAAGTATCATAAGTAGGTATGTATAAGATTCTCGTCATCAACCAGTTTAAAGCCAGCTTATGATACTTAGATACCTAGAACTTTAGGTACATACGAGTTTGTAACCTATAATGTTATTTAATAACGAAATTTAAATATGTAATATCCTCTTGACAGTAGAGGTCATTTTGAGCACTTGACCCGCGTAGCAACTTTTGCTGCCGACTGTACAATAATTTGCTGTTCATGATTTTTTTATGTGGTATTTATGGCAAAAAATTATATATCATGAAATTCATGAACGAGTTGTAATGTCAAAATCAAATGACAATGTCACTCATCCAAAACCTTGTTCTGAAGTCCCGTCGCTTAGAACATAGTGGTTATATTATCTTTGTTACTATCTACATTTTGACCCTTTTTCAGGTAGAGCAGTAGTTACTGCCTGACAAACATGTATCTTGACTTATTATGAGTAAAACGGACGGTCTGAAGAAGGGTTAACTTAAAGGCTGCAACTCACTGGCGCGGCCTGCGGTGGCGTTCAATAGTAAATTTGTCAGCTAATAAAATGTTTAGTATTGACCGCCGCGGCCAGGCCGCGCCAGTCTGTGACAGGCTTAACACGTTCGCTGCATGGATCCCATTAGACAACGAGCCTATTCTTGTAGAATGTATGGGAAACATGCTCACAGTTCACATCTGCTGGCAAGTATCGGTGTAGGCTCCGGCACTAGCCTTTTCTGCTCGTAGCTTTATTCCACTATAGCGCGGAATAACATGTAGGCACCTACAATGTATGCTACACGCGTAGTACTCTACGAAAGTAGGCAAGAGTACGTTTCACCGAATCCGCCGTATCCCCGGATTTTCCCTATTTTATTTAAGCTAGTCGAGTAGTTACAGCTAATATTACGTAGGTTTTTTCCCCCGATAGATTCACCTTCTACTACGCGGTAGAAACGGTCATTTTGGACCTCAGTCGGGTCAGGACGCGATAATTGATCGAACTTTTGACTTGAAGGTTTCTACATACAGCGTCCGGAATCAAGGAAACCGTATGTTTTTGAGATTAGGTATTTATTTATAGGTTGATCATAAACTATATATAATATAATTTACTTTTCAAATAACTTAAAGTATCACAAATTTCATGAATAGACCAAGTGTATAGAGACCAATTAAATTAGGTAAACCTGGACATAATTAGATAACTGTAATTTTATTTTTCTATAGTATAAGGTTTTGATAGTTATAGTTAAAATAAAAAGAATCAAACATTGTAAGGTATTTGTAAAAAAAACAAAACACTACAGTTTAACACATTTTGATTTCATAAGTATAGCATAATAAATAATAATAATATACTTAATATGACGCTTGTATTCCAGTTAAAGTAATTAAAATTAAACTAATTAATCAACCGGGATCGTTAATCAAGAAGGTTTAGCAAGAGTTACACGTTTTCTGGCTTATCTTACTTTGACTTTCGAAAAAGTACATATTTTCGAATTTTATCCGTGAGGTAAAGTCGAATGCTTCTTTTAAACTTCAGTTAGACCGCTATATTCTACTCAAGAATGCGTTAAAAATTACAATCGAATGTCAAAACAACCAGACAATTATTGAACTTATCAGGTTCCTGAGTTAAATGACACGGGGTAATTTCAAAATTCCTCAAGAGACACCAAAGTGGAGTAAACTCGGAAATTTGTTCGAAGCACACGTATCTCCACAGAGACTGACCGGAGCAAACACAAGCGGGGGGACAGATAAACTATGGCGTCTTGGCAAGTGCTGCCAGAGTATAAATTGCTTTTAGTTTAGTAGATATTTGTGATTTTCGACTTAACCCCATTTTCCAGGTTACCCCAATGCACCTTACATAAAATTCACAATTCAAACTACGTAATTCCATCAAAATAATTATTACTCCGGTCCAGTACTTACTTTTTTTGGCGTGATGTAAAAAGTAGTAAGTAGGTAACAGTAACACATGTGACCATAGGTACCTTCTTTTTAACAATCTGATAAATGAGAGATGTATATTTGAAATTGAAATGCAATCGTACAAGCTGACCACGCGTACGGTCCTCTCGCCGGTGTCCGGGTGCACCGGCCAGCATGTGTCGTCGTAAGCCACCTCGCGGGCCCGCAGCGCGCCCTCGTAGTAGTGGGCGAGCAGGCGCGGCCGCTCGAGGATCCAGTCCAGGCCCCACACGCCCGCCCGCGGCCATACTAGCCCCAGCAAACCTTTTAACATACCTGCGAGAAAAGGGAGATCCCATAAAAAAACATTCCATGTAAAAAAAGTCTCGAAACTCTTCACCGTAAAAAGTTGTGAGATATTTCATAAAGTCAGGTCTCAGGCATTCTTATTATTCTTTATTTGCTTGCTAAATAAAATTTTGTGACATAGCAATATTAATACATAAAAATATCCCTCTACATAACTTGGACAATTTCAACTCTACTAACCTGCCAGTCGAAATTAAATGCATTACGTCATAAAGCATATTGTCTCGTATGGAGTAACCTTGCATACCCGCGTAATATTTTTAGGGGACAAGCAATTTAATATGAGGCCTATCGTTGAACGGAAAACAACAACAATAGGCACTCGTATGTGGGTGAAAGTTCACTAAAGTAAAACCACCACCAAACCATCACCTAAGTACAGTTATTGTGTTCATACCAAAAGATAATAACATCCCAATGACACCGATCACCACGACGACAATGTTAACCGACGTCACATCACTGTAGACGCAGGCGCGCGCCAAGCGGGCGCCGCGCCGCTGCGGCAGCGGCAAACCCGCGGCGTCCTGCCGCGCCGCCGACATCTGCTGGCACGGCAGCCGGGGGTTGTCACCTGCCAATCATCATATTATAGGCAGAGATACGTTGAAGACGTATCTACCCTCATCTGTTATGTTATTTGATAATGACTCACATTATATGTTAGATCATATATAGATTGACAAATCGCACACGGGTTAATTGCCTAGTGAAATCCTGGACCGAAGCTGCTAAATAAAATAAATATTGAGTAACTTTTTTTGGGTCAACTACCCTTACGATTCCGATCCTTCTGATTCATAAAAATCGAGCATTAGCTGGTGGAATATGACACAAGTGATAGGAAAAATTGGGGTTGCCTACTCTCAGCTTGCACTGCTATGAGGTTGCCTGGTTTGAAGAGGTCCAGTGACTTCTCCCCCTATTTTTCCGTTTTTTTTGTAAATTGGTAGCTACCATACAAGCATCATACCGTAGCAAACGCAGTCACAATGCCACACGCAGTAGCAGTGATCGCCTTTCTTAATGACCGCATCTCGAACTGCGACTGACTCGCCGTTCCCATTCAATAGGTACACTGCATCAACAAAAGCATATATGGGTGAATCTACTTTTTAGTGTCCTCCCCGTTTCTACTATTTGCTGTTTAAAAGGAGATTACAAGAAAGTACGATTCCTTATTGAATTAATTATAGCGTGAAACTACATATAGATTTAATCAAATATTATATTACACATGTTGTGGTAACTGATAATGAAGAAACAACTAAGGGACAAGAAAAAGTTGATTGATCGGTACTGATATGTTATTGTAATTAAAATTGAAATCAAAAACATACATTTCAAGTTCAGTTCGGGTATTTGCGCCACCGGGGAAAGTGCGCCTCATTCGTCATTCAGTCATTTAAATCAATATAGGTAAATTCGCTGAAATCCTTGCAATAAACTTGTTTGAGTTTGTTGCATGAATGTAAGATGCCGTTATTTGTGAAATATCTGTAGATCTCGATATATTTGATGAAAGGCGCACTTACCCCGGGGGCGCACTTGTCCCCTCTGACTTTAGTTATGTTCCCTGTAAGTATAATAGGGATGTTCTGTGTTGTAGTGTCATGTTTCCATTGATAGAACTAAAGGTTTTTTTTTAAATCCGTCCTTGTACCTACACCAGTCACTCATTAGAGTAATTCTATGTTACTAAAGGTGGTGCATTTTTTTTCCTTGTGTATATGGTGCATTTTCTTAAATATCAAGACCATGGTTTTCTACTATATTGCTTGAGCTTGGCCAAATTATTATTGACTTATGTCTACTTAGACTCAAAATATCATATTTTTTAAATTTGCTACTAAGTAGATAGCTCACGAAGCTTTTTATGGAATTAAAATAGGTTAGGTTTTTAGTAAGTACGCACCCGAGCAGTGCTGCCGCTCGGCGGGCGGCACGGGCAGCCGCAGGCGCAGGCGCCGCGTGTGGCGCGGCGGCAACTCCTCCGCCTCCGACGTCGCGCCCCCGTCCTGCTTCTCTGCCAACTTCAGCAGATCCGAATCACATTCTCGTAGTTGTATTCTGAATAAAATCCATACTTAATATCATAAATGCGAAAGCGTGTTTGTCTGTCTGTTACTGTCTCTTAAACCGCTGAACCGATTTTGATGTAATTTGGTATAGAGTTATCTTTTATCCCGGAAATCATCCGCCTAGGGGTTGATATGGGGGTGAACGATTGTATCAAGCTACGATATAAACGAGTACCATGCGGACGGAGTCGCGGGAAGAAGCTAGTTAAATTATAAAATGAGAGAGTAACTAGTCGATGAGAATCTTTCGCTACCTCTGGACTCAAAATCAGCACTCGCAGCAAAAACAAACTTTGCTCTCTTGTTGCACAATAGTTATTTGTGTCCTGAGGAAGCGAAGGACTCAAAAGCACGAGATGCAAATACTTTGCTCTCGGGTAACACATACAACTTTTCACCTGAGCAGTGAGAACATATTCACATTAAAAATATATCGTATTAGTATCACGTTACACGTACCTATTCGTCTGAAGATTATTCAGGAAGAAAACTTAATTAGGCGTTCGTTAATGCTTGTTTTAACTCCTCAGCGCCGGCCGCGCCGTTAGTAAATACTAGAAAGGCGAGACAAGGAGCGAGAAACCAAAGAATATTTTAGTATCTATAAGAGTCTCGTGTGACACTAACACATTACTAAAAACTAACCGTATTACTGTTCTGTACAATTCACAGATTTATAATCATATTTTCGAGCTATTATTGAAATATTTATCATTCATGTCTATTGCGCTAGAGAGAGACGAAGCCACACATTAGCATATTACGTGTATCTCGCGTGCACACCAAAAACTAGCCGTACTGTTGTTAAAATACTGCCTTAGCATTTATTCATCCTAGTAGTTTTTATATTTAAAATAAAACTAATATCAATAACGCAAGAATGAAGAATAATAATATTATTCTGTACTATATTATACCTAATAAAGTCTGAAACAAACTAAGAGCGCGCAATTTTTTAAATGGGGCGTCGCGTCGCGCTTTGTTCGGAAACTGCATAATCTGTGGTATACTCGTACGTTCATAAAATTGACATTGTCAAAACTGCTTGCGACTCTTCAGCGCCGGCCGCGCCGTTAGTCAATACTAGAATGGCGAGACAAGGCGCGAGAAACCAAAGGATATTTCAGTATCGATACGAGTGTCGCGTGATCGACACTAACACATCACAAAAAACTAACCGTATTATTGTTAAAATTCACAGATTTTACTAGTATCTTCGAAATATTTTTGAAATATTAATTTATCATTATCACAAGGGCACACATTAGCATAGCATATTACGTGTATCTCGCGTGCACACCAAAAACTAGCCGTACTGTTGTTAAAATACTGCCTTCGTCACGTCACTGACTTCACTATATTTCCTAGTTAGATAGAGAATTGATTTGAAGAATATTTAAATAAAAGATCAGAATAAACTCCGTTTTTCATAATAAATAGGTAAAGATGAATATTATAATTCTAAGTAGTTTAAAAAATCTTAAATTCTATGAACGTATGTATACCACAGATGCAGTTTGCGACCGAAGCGCGGCGCCCCGCCGCCCCAACACGTTCACTACGGCATCGGGTCGAATATATCCGATGAGGAACTTTCCTCCGGTGCGGGGGAGAAATTGCTGTTCCTACCGGTGGTGCGGGACAGATATCTCAGAATTTTGCAGGAGTAAAAAAAGGACAGTTAGTGTTTTATCAATGTTTATTCGAATATAGGCGGTTTACATAATAAAAACGCGTCGGATCTTTTCGACCCCATAACGACCAGAGAGAAACTGTTTTCATCTAGTACGGCTACCGGGTCATAAGGACCCGATGCCCGGTGACCCGATAGCCGTACTGGATGAAAGTCTAGTTGAGTTAGTGACGTCCAAGTGTGTAACGAGTAATACGAGATAAGGTGAATTATCGATCATGAAGCGGTCGCGGAAAATATTATTTATGTGTGACAAAAATGAAAATGAACATGAAACTGTGAAAAAGAAAAAAGAGGATATAGGTACGTGCCAGAAATACTATAATTGGTAAGCGAAATATTGCGAAAAATAATATAAACACGAGCCCATCGACTGGCCAGACACTCCAAATACTACAAAATGTAGACTCTCCCACCCACTCCATCAACCAGTAACCCTGCCAATCGACGTGTGCAAGTAACAAAAAAGGAGTTTATTGAACAAATTATAGAAAAACTTTCAAAAACTTCTTTGAAAAAGGACAAGGTAATCCCGGATGCTGATCCAACGCCAAAAGCCGATGAAGTCCATAGGTATTTTAAAAATGGGCATCAAAAAACGAAATTGTTCGAAATGCTACGATAAACTTCGCCTAACATTGAATAGCAAAGAAGCCGGGAACAAAGTCAAGAAAGTTAAAACAATGTGCGAATCGTGTAATAAAACACTTTGTCGTGAATGTTATAATGTATCACATAAATTCAACAAGTTGTCATAAAGTAATTCAAAATGTTATGTATCTGGTTAGTCTTAGTCTTATCGATATCGATATTTTATTTCTACCCCATAACTAAAAAATATCGACAATGTTTACATTCAGTGCGGATATCGGGTCGAAAAGATCCGACAGATTGTTCTTTGTTTTGCAATCTACCTGCGTTTTGAAGATTGGTAGGTATGTAAGAATATGTTGATATAAATATATTTGGATGAATGGCTATAACTACGTTGATAATCACAATTAAACAAGAGTATACCCAACGGATCTTTTAGACCCGGTAACGCACCAGAGTACAGTTATCCGTCGGATCTAAAAGACCCGATGTCGTACCCAGGTTGTCATTAAATTTTTTTGCCGTAGTGAACGTGTTAAAAAAAAATTGTGCACTGTTATTTTGTTTCATACTTTATTAGGTATATTATTCTTCATTCTTGCATTATTGTTATTGATATTAGTTTTAAATATAAAAACTACTAGGATGAATAAATTCTCTATCTAACCAGAAAATATAGTGTAAGTTAGTGACGAAGGCAGTATTTTAATGGCAGCAAGCACTACACTTGTCATTTGGTACTATTCTAAAAATCGCATCACGACATCATTTGTCTAATCCATTTTGCTGACGTCTTGACTTGTTGCCGTTGCTCACACAACTGAGCTGAGTGAGCCAAGTGTAGACGGTGAACGCAAATATTTGCAACATTTGCGTCCGTGGATGTGTGATGGTCGCACTACACTTGGGAATGCGTGTTCGCGTTGCGTCGTTGCCTCTCTTTCATTTGCCGTAGGAAGAAAAAAGATGCAGCACGAATATTTGGGCAAATACCGCCAAGTGTAGTGCCTCTATGACAAAAACCGACAAGCGGGCGGATACGAGTGTTTGTCTATTTGTGTGTTTGGCTATTCGTACAAATATGGCAAATATATCCTCCACACATGGTCATATTTGGCCAAATGAAGCAAATACGCGAACACGCATTCCCAAGTGTAGTGCCACCATAACAACAGTACCTATACTAGTTTTTGGGTGTGCACGCGAGATACACGTAATATACTAATGTGTGGCTTCGTCTCTTTCTACCGCAATAGACATGAATGATAAATAGAGGTATTTCAAAAATAGCTCGAAAATATGAGTAAAATCTGTGAACTGTCTTGACACACGACTCTTGTAGATACTAAAATATCCTTTGGTTTCTAGCGCCTTGTCTCGCCTTTCTAATATTTACTAACGGCGCGGCCGGCGCTGATGAGTTAAAACAAGCAGTAACGAACGCCTAATTAAGTTTTCTTCCTGAATAATCACGTGACGAATAGGTACGTTATAATGTGAATATGTTCTCACTGCTGAGGTGAAAAGTTGTATGTGTTACTTGAGGCCAAATTATTTACATCTCGTGCTTTTGAGTCCCCCGCTGCGCTCAAGATTCAAACTTTGAATCTTTCGCTTCCTCTGGACTCAAAATCAGCACTCGCAACAAAAACAAACTTTGCTCTCTTGTTGCACAAATTACTATTCCCTTTGTTAGTGGCGGGGTAAGGATTGATATTAATTAGAATTAGTTCCTGCATAATGCGTATACGGCGAGGACTAATTGGAGTACACTACTTTTCTGCACTAGAGCAGAAACGTATCACTTTCTGCACACTTTTTAGAACAACAACGACCCACTCAGAGCATGAGATATGAAAAATATACTTACCTATATTGCGAAGCGAAAAGACCCGTGTTTGTAGCTTGCACCGTCAACATGGATCGTGTGCCTCTAGTATTATCGGCAACAATCATCGCAATGCGACCGGGTGCACTGCAATTGTTACTAAAGTTTATTACATACATACATTCATTATCCATTCTTTAATATTAAAAAAAATAAGGTTCTGTCTGGTTCTGGTCTTTCTGGTCTTTTCGGGGGCACCGGAATGTCATGTCATGATGGACAAATGCAAATGGAACTGCCCGAAACAAATAATAAAAACTACTTCTACACCGCCTTCAGACATAACGCACAACGTGCTCACAAATGGCTCGTTACGACTCTACTTACAAGGTGTTAAACTGCATGTTCAGATATTTTTAAGCACCCTAAACTCTACTGTTTGTCGCTTTGATGTCAACACAGTAAATCTTCAAATCAATAAAGGGTCAGTCCCCCGGCAAGCAGCCGTTGGTTATACGGTTATCACAGGCTATCAGGCAGGCCGTATGCTTGGTTGCCACCATTGTATTGAAACAAATTATATCTAGCTATCGAATATTATAGGTACTTACACGAATATACGCTACGGTAGCCTAGTGGTTCAGGCATGCGGCTGTCAAGCGGCGGTCGTAGGTTCAAATCCCAGCTAGTACAAACGCCAACACAGTTAAGTGACTATCCTGTATTTATATAGAACCTTATTACAATGCACATAAAGTGCACGGATGGTCAGTTAGCTGTGTTGTCGATAGTAGCAATGAACATTACCGTTAGATTTTCGGTAAAGGATAACATCGTGTGGAAACCGGTCTAATCACAATAAGGTCTAGTTTTCCCTCTCGGTTGGAAGGTCCGATGGCAGTCGCCTACGTAAAACTAGTGCTTATGCCTAATCTAGGGGTTAGGTGTCAAAGCGGACCCCGGGCTTATTTTGCTCACAACCGCTAAGAAGATGATGTTGATGACTAACACGCTATAATATTCGCTAACTGGATAAGCATTTTATCTCAAACACGCATTGAAATGTTGACGTTGAGTTCTATAATTCTTCTTTTATTCTTGAGTTACATGAGGCTTAGAAGTATCACGTTTTGGCTTTCGGGCGCGGAGAGACAAGAGCCTGCAAAGCGACCTTCTTTTGTTCGAGTATGAATTCGTGACCCAACATCAACACGTTCAGCCATTTACTTGGTCTATATCTATGTGGCCGGCAATCTGCAGTAATGTAGAGTCTATTGGTTACAAGGGGATACCTATTATTTTACCTGAGGTGAACGAGTTGGTTGTCGTCCGCTCGTGCCTCCAAGTCGACTTGGGCACGGCTTATCCCCAGGTGGCGCATAGTTAGAAACTTGTCAGATGCCTGATTTACAACATTGAACTTGCCGCCAATAACATTAGTTAACGCTCTTGTGACTCTCACTACTACTTTCCGGCGACCCTGTAAATTAAAGTTATAATTATAAAACGTCTGTGAGACGGTTGCCAAGAAGCCCATCCGTTCCGACCGAGCTTCCTTGGTACGGCCGACCGTGTTGACAGATGTTTGCAGCAAAATTTCATACGTAAACAATAGTTATTTACGATACAAGATACAAGTGCTGAAAATAGGAAATTCGCAACGAGCGTGATAAATTAAAACACGACCGTAGGGAGTGTTTTAAATCGACACGAGTTGCGAATTACCTATTCACACGTGTATCGTACGTTTTACATATGGCTCTTTAAAGTTTCGACGTACCTATGCACGAAAAGTGCTCTTTTCCGCACTAGTGCGGGAAAGTAGCACCATATGTACTGTAAAAAGAAATATCTACTAATAGGTACCTACGTTCCAGTAGGTACTAGGCATATAATTTATTGCAACACTTCGCGCGCGCTTTGAAGCATCTCAAAGACTGGCGCGGCCTGCGGTGGAGGGCAATAGTAAATTTGACAATAACTGTCCGCCACCGCAGGTCGCGCCTGTGTGATTCAGGCTTTAGGCGTCTATGGCATTCCCTGCTCCTCCGCCGCCTAATAACAGCTCGCGCAGCGTGTTGTGTTGCGCGCCATTACGTTTGTGCATAATAAACGAGGCCATAGGGCAAGTTCGGCACCATTCGTACAGAGGGAGCATTCATACATTCGCTATTACCCGAATTAAAAAAATGCTGACGCAATCGTATTTCCGAGGGAGGCTCCCGCTTATATTATGCATCCAACGGCATCGAACACCGTTAGGAGTGCGTAGAATTCAAATTGCTATGATACCTAAGTAAACGTACCTACCTCGTTTCTATCCTCAGCAGAGAAGTTAGAAGAAGTTCTTTTTGGATTGTCAATCTTATTAATATCCAAGACATCCTCGGATGGTACGAGTATGTAGTTGGAGTCGTCTATACTGAAAAAACAACTTTAAAGTTTAGGCTGCATTTGTTTATTCACTAATCAGCCCCAATAATGAACGAAATTAGTGGGTACCTAAAAACGATATGATACAGAGAAAGAATATAATGGAAAAATAAACCATCTTCGTCTGTAGCCCCCGACAGGATTCGAACCTGCGACCTTTCTATTAAGAGGCTCCCATACGCCAATGACCTTCGATCTGAATCCCTTAGTTTTCTAATGTTTTTTGTAGCTTATTATACACGGTGGAATTTAATCGGTGATCAGGAATCCAAAAATCTTAATTATCAATCTACACAGAAACCAATACGTGAGATCTCGTGCAATATAGCTCACAATCTAATTAATCACACTTAATTAACATCGGTAAAATGTACACTGACTGAATAAATGGACACCCTACTTTTATTGAAGGGAAGTTACTCGTAAGTGTACATACGTCAAGTGCTTGCTGGCTTTGGCGGGAAACTAGACAGATCAGACGATTTGAAGCAAATTGTTATGAATTTGACAATGACAAATTGACAGCTTATTGCTCATTTATGTTTTAAGTTTCTATGGCTGATAGATTGAAAAGAGGTATTAAACTTTTCAGACTAAACCATTAGTAGGGTGACAGTAAATTTTAATTAAAATTTAATTTCAACTTAAAAATTAGTTATGATAAAAAAAAACTTGGTTCCACTTAAGTACTACGTAAACGTGACCGCCATCGATTACTGAATTAGAAAAATGGGTTCCTGTTCACCGATTAAATTCCACCGTGTATTAACAACAACGGCTTTAAGCAATATAGTATCCCATATTTACTTCAAACTTCATTGTTTTCGAGATATTTGGCATCAAAGTTGAACAATTTTAGGCCAAAAAACTGGTTTTCTGGCCATAACTTTTGTGTTAATTGGTTTAAAATTAAAACCCTCTACCAGTTTTTAGAGACGTCATAGACGAACCCAAATTTGTAGATTTCGTATATGTTAGATCTTTCACGTCAATAGAGATGCGAAATAAGTGTTTTTTTAGACAATGTTTAATAAAATCATACAAAATTAAGTATTAATTTGTTTCAAAATCCGGTCAATCAAAATGGAGATAAAAGATTGAAGAACCGATAGCCGTTTGATTTATGATTCTATCTGTAGTGCAAAAGTAGTAGATACGATTCAAAACTTGTCAAAAATCGATGAAAACCTCGGGTAGCCCCTTAACGTTAGACTGCTCTACCAACTGAGCTACGAGGACAGTGACGCAAGTTGTATATTTTTCCACTATATTCCCGATAAGACTAGCGCCCTCTCTGTATCGAGTTATAGACTTGTTTCACAGTCTTAAAGATCTTTTTTGTATTCAAATAAGTAATCTGTCTACAAAGTTTCAAGTTTCTAGCTCAAAAGGAAAAGTTTCCCTCATACAAACTTTGCATCCCTATATAACCCCCTTAGGGGTGGAATTATCTAAAACGCTGAAAGTATTTTTTTTTATTCTAATAAGTAATCTTCCTACAAAGTTTCATGTTTCTAGCTCAAAAAATAAAGTTCCCTCCATACAAACTTTGCACCCCTATTAAACCCCCTTTAAAGGTGGAATTTTCTAAAACGCAGATAATACTTTGTTTTATTCTAATAAGTTATCTTTCTATAAAGTTTCAAGTTTCTAGTTTAAAAAATAATGTTTCCCCGATACAAACATTGCACCCCTATTGAACCCTTTTAGGGGTGGAATTGTCTAAAACGCTGAAAATACTTTTTTTGTATCTTAACAAGTAATCTTCCTACGAAGTTTCAAGTCTCTAGTTCATAAAATACTGTTCTTCCCATACAAATTTTGCATTTAACCCCTTTAGGGATGGAATTTCCCAAAATCCCGTCTTATCCCTTGCCTAAGTTATAAAAGGAAGTTCTGGTGTAAATTTCAAGTTTCTAGCCCCCGTAGTTTCGGCTGTACTGATTCAGTCAGGAAGTCTTCTTTTATATATATAGATCTGTAGTGTAAAAGTAGGAGATATGATTCAAAACTTGTCAAAAATCGATGAAAACCTCGGGTAGCCATATGCGACTTAAACGACGGGTCTTTTTAACCGACTTCAAAAAAAAGGAGGAGGTTCTCAATTCGGTTGTATTTTTTTTTGTATTTTTCAATTTTGTTACCTCAGAACTCCCGTCATTGATGAACCGATTCGAAATTTTTTTTTGTTTGCAAGTATACAACGTGTTAATAAAATAACGCAAAACCTGAAAACTGTTTGTTCAGAATCGAGAGTAGAATGCAAAAAAAATAAAAATAAAATTTTTTGACGAGATTTATTTTTTAATTTGTATGGAACAGGTCGCCCCAGTCGGCCAACACTCCATACAAATGTAAAAAATAAATCTTGTCAAAAATTTTATTTTTTATTTTTTTCGCATTCTATGCTCGATTCTGAACAAACTGTTTTCAGGTTTTGCGTTATTTTATTAACACGTTGTATATGCATCCAGGTGGGTCCCATTTTTTTAAAATTTAGTTGGATGATGGGATACATGAGGAATTAAGAGAACTCCTAAATTATATTAGGCACGCGTGTAGTGATTTTGGTATTTTCTATTATATCTCGTGTATTCACATCCGGAAATCATAAATTTGGTGGAGTGGAACTGATGATGAAGACCACAGATGACTTATGGAATTCCTCAATTATGTACTTAAAGTACAAAAGCACGTCACAGATTCTGATAAGATTCCGTTGAAATAGCAGCTAATGAAGTACCGTAAAATGCTGCAACTTTGCCATTTAAACTCAATTTTGCCTATTTCGTTTCAATTATGACCTCTCGAATTTGCTTAGTTTTTTCTTGTTTTTTACCATTTGGTAGGAATTTTCATTATTCTGGCAACACATATTTAATTTTTTACAATGGTAACTCCATTGTTGCTCCGCCAGTTACGCATCATAAGTCGGAGTGAGTGGCAGCATTTTTTTAGTGTCTCGCAACTTTTGAACTTTTATCTACAAAAAAGGTGTTTTTTGAGAAGTGGTAACGTCCCAGGGTAAGTAAAGACTGTCTATTTTCCGTAAGTTTAATATTTTCAAAAAAAGGACATGATTTCAGCATAATAACGTACTAGGCAATATTGGGCAGTGTTTTGGAAACTTGAATGACACAATTTTGCCTGGGTCTAGGGCTGTCACTAGCTGGGTTTTATAAATGTACAGAAAATAGTAAAAATAAGCCTGCTTAAATGAGTTTATTTATTACAAGCTTTTTATTAACTTGCAATGATTGTTGGTTTAAGTCAAATCTTGCAAGTCGATTTTCACCAACTTTCAGTGTGGGTAGATCTGCTGACAATGCAGTAATAAACTAACGTTAACAAAAAAAACTTAAAGGTACTTAAGTTATTTTTATTGTAATTACTTGCAAATTGTATATCTATTGTATTATAATTATGTTGTATGTTTGTCTTTTAGTTCAAGATTTGCAATAAATTTTTCAACCACTAATTAGCGACCAATTGAGGTGTTTAACGTACTTATGTAACTTGGGTGACAGTGCAATGTTTATGGTACCATCGAGATGGTCTGATAATGGAGACCGAAGATAGAAACTTCTAAACAACACATAATAAACCCGCTGTGTTTAGGCTCGTTTGATTTGTCTTGCAGTTATCTTTCTTATCAAATGGGTTGTCAGGTCGATTACCTACAGTTGGAGTTTAAAGGTGATGGGTGATTAGAACTTTACAATGAAATAGAACTTTACACTATAATAATGCATTGTGAATTAGCAAAAAAGTGTACTTGCAATGTACTTATAATAAATAAATAAAAGACCGGGTTGCACTCCGGGAGTGCCGGCAGAAGTGAAAACTCAATAACATTGTAACAGTTTTTCGATCAGGTCACGTGACATCTTACGGTGTCACCCTAAAAATGAATTTGGCGCAAATTTATGAACGATTATCAATTATTTAGGCGTTATTCCGTTTAAAAAAAATAAGGAAAAAATGGGTATTATTGTTTGTTGATTATTTTGTAACTAAAAATAAAAATATTTTATTTAAATAATGATCTTTTTTTTGGCACAACCCTACAGTTAACAATATTTTTGTATAGAAAGTTTGTGGAACCTGCTACAACTTTACCTATTGCCTGTGAAAAAAAAAGTATTAAGCTTATGGCAATAATTTGACTGCCAGGGACAAGCCCAATGTCTCATGCACACGAGTAAATATTATTACAAATAGCAACACATTATTTATTGAGATATCCGCCTAGGCAAAGTTACGTCTTAGGTCTACAACTTTGCCTGCCACTTTGATTGCTTGTAAATCGGAAATACAGTATGATTAGGTAATGAGATTTGAGTCTTATCTGGCAAGACATAGGGTATGTTTTCCGACTAATACTCATTAAACTCATAATGAAAAATAGGTTCACAGATATAAGAAAAAAACGTCAAAATCCAGGCAAAGTTGCAGCATTTTACGGTACCAAAGGTGATCCTTGTGGAATCGACGGAAGTCCTCAAATATTATCGGGCCACACACAGCGATTGGGTTTTTTTCTCTAATAATCAACGCATTTTCTCTCGGAAATCAGTTCATGTGGTAAATTGGAAAATAAATGTGGAAATATTCTCGTGGCTTGGCGGAGTACTAAATAGAAGTCGGTTAAAACTGTTTTTAAAGTAAATTATGTTTGCGTTAATTTGACAGAAGTTTGATTTTCTCACAGCAAAAGGCAGACTTGAGTACCTACCTATTTGATATTTTCTACTTGATACCTCCCACGCGTTATTGAGAAAGCGGTCTTTAACTAATTAGTCAACGAAGTTATTTTATTTTCATTTTGAGGTACGAAGCCCAAAAATCTGAAGCCCCATACCAAATGCATAATTCATGTTCCTTGATATCGTGTCCATGCTTTCTTCTAGTAGTGGAATTAATAGGCATAAACTACT